>JAHRHJ020002152.1:0-313720 GCA_019776745.2 Taxus chinensis
TTGGAGTCACGAGAGGCTCGCCTAGGAGCTCGCCAAGCGTTTGACGTGAGCTCGCCACGGGAGCTCATCGAGCAGTCACAAATGGAAAAACTCGCGGGATGCGGCACTTCCCAAACTCGCGCTGAGCTTGCCTCGGAAGGTTCGTCGAGCAGCTGCCTAGCAGCTCACTCGGGAGCTCACCCTGACAGCTCGCCTTGCCAACTCGTATGGTAGTCACCTGTAAGATGTTGACAGCTCGCCCGATAGCAGCTTTTGCCTGGGATCTCACCCAAGCAGCTCGCAAAAAAGCTTTGCGGCCCGCCGTGAATGGGATCTCACAAAGCAGCTCGCTCGGAGCTCGCGGTTTCAGCTCCCACGGGGCTCACGAGCAGCTGGCCGAGAGCTCGCCGAGTAGGTCAGGCCAAACAGCTCCCATGGGCGCTCGCCATTCCAGCTGTCTGGTGAGCTCGCCTCGGAGTTTGTCGAGCAGCTCGCCAAGTAGATCGCCTGGGGGCTCACCGAGCAGCTAGCCGAGTAGGCTTAATTGAGCTGCGAGACAGCCACTGAGTAAGTAAAATCCGCCGGGGGAGCTAGCTTGGGAGCTCGCCCAGTTAGCTTGCCTAGGAGCTCACCGATCAGCTCGACTTGAGCTCGCCCCGGGGGATCATCGGGCAACTCACTTGAGCTCGTCTAGTTAGCTCGCATGTAAGCTCACCTAACAGATACCGACAAGTCACCTCGGAGTTCGATAGAGCTGGCTCGTACCTTAGAGCAACTGTCGGGAGAGGTCGCGAGGAAGCTCACCTTTGAGCTCTTTTGGGAGCTACGCCGACTCGCTAAGTGGCTCACATGGAGGCTCGCCAAGCAGGCTCGACTGAGTCGCACGGGGAAGCTCATCGAGCAAACTCGCCTGTGCAAACTCAAATGGGAGCTCGCCTGCCAACTCGCCTTGAAGCTCCTAAGGAGCGAACACACTGCGAACTCGCCTTGGGGTAGCTCGCCTCGGCGTTCGTCGCGCAGCTCGCCTAGCTGCTCGCCACGTATCTCGACAACGCAGCTCGCCTGCCAGGCCTCCCCCTATAGAAGCTTGCCGCGGAGATTGCCTTAGTGCTCAGCCAAACAGCTTAGCCTCCTTGGGATCTCCCCGAGCAGATCGCAGGGCGCAGCTCCGTCTGGAGAGCTCGCCGAAGTAGCTCGCACAAACAGCTCCCATGGAGCTCCCACCGAGCAGCTCGCATGGAGCTCGCTGGGCCGCTCTCCTTGAGGCTTTTCCCAGAAAACTCACCCTGGGAGCTTGCCGTGACAGCTCGCCTTGCCGGCTCCCCGGGCATCTCGCCTTGAGCTCGCCCTAGCGAGCATCATCCCAGAGCTCGCCACATGTAAAACTCGCCACGCGGGGAGCTCACCTTGCGAACTCGCCTTGAGCTCGTATGGTAGTCGCCTCGGAGTTCGTAGAGCAAAAAACTCGACCCAAGGTAGCTCGCCCGGGAGCTAACCGAGTAGGATAACTGAGCTCCGGGGAGCAGATCTCACCGAGTAACATCTGGCCCGGGAGCTCGCCAAGTAGCTCGCTTGGGAGCTCGCAGGAAAGCTTCGCCAAGTATAGTTTGCCTGGAGTCAGCACCGATCAGATCGACTCGACTCGACCGGTTAGCTCGTCGGGAAAAGAACCTGGGAGCTCTCCTGACAGCTCGCCTTGCCAGCTCGCATGAGCTCGTGGCAACTCGCCTGGGAGTCTCTGACAGCTAGCCTTGCCACTAACCTTGAGCCGTCTGGGGAGCTCGCCAAGCAAGCTCGATCGAGCGTCGCACGGGAGCTCATCGAGCAGCTCGCATGGAAACTCGAATCCTGTGCCAACTCGCTTTGAGCTCGTTTGTTAGTCGCTCGGCCTAGGAGCTCGCCGAGCAGCTCGCCACGGCAGCTCACTCGGGAAGCTCGCCGAGCAACTCGCCTGACCAGCTCGCCTTGCCAACTCGTCTCGCAGCTCGCCGGTAAGACTGCTGACACGCTCGCCCTTATAGCAGGCTTGCCGCGGAGCTGCCTTGGTGCTCGCCGGTACACTGCATGGGGGAATCTCACCGAGCAGCTCCCACGGGAGCTCCCGGTTCAAATCCCGCGGGAGCTCGCGAGGAGCTTTGCGGCAAGCTCCCACGGGAGCTCACCGAGCAGCTCGCCAAGGGGCTCGCCGAGCAGCTCGGCTTGAGCTTGCCGTAAACTACCTGGGAAAGCTGCCGACATCTGCATTGCCAGATCACCGGGCAGCTCGACTGAGCTCGCCAGGAGTCGTCAAGCAGCTAGACTGAAAAATTCGCACGGAGCTCGCCTGTCAGTCGCCCATTCAGCTCGCCTTGCCAACTCGCCTTGAGCTCGTCTGGTAGTCACCTCGGAGTTCGTCGAGCCAGGCTCGCCAAGTAGCTCCCTGGAGGCTCACCGAGAGGCTAACCTGAGTCGCGAGCAGCTCGCCGAGGAAGTGAGTAAGGAGTATCATCTAGCCAGGGAGCTCACCAAGTAGCTCGCTTGGGAGCTCATCCGAACAGCTCGCCAAAGTAGCTGCCTGGGAGCTCACCGATCAGCTCGACTCGAGCTCGCGCGGGAGCTCGTCGGGCAACTCGCCTGGGAGCTCTCCTGAAAGCTCGCCTAGGAGCTCTCCTGACAGCTTGCCTTGAGCTTGTCTGGGAGCTCGCCAAGCAGCTCGACTCGCGCTCGCATGAAAAATCGCCTTGCCAACTCGCTTGAGACCTCATTTGGTAGCTCGCCTGCGAGATCGCTCGGGGAGTCGCGAACAGCTAGCCACGAACTCACTCGGGAGCTCGCCGAGCAAACTCGCCTGACAGCTCGCCTTGCCAACTCGTCTGGCAGCCGGGGGGGGGCTATAAGACTGGGAAACGGGCTCGCCCTTTATGCAGCTTGCCGCGGAGCTTGCCTTTGTGCTCGCCGATCTACAGCTTGCTGGGTCTCACGAGCAGCTCCAACGGAGCTCGCGGTCAAATCCCGTGGGAGATCGCGAGTGCTGCGAGCAGCTCCCATGGAGATCACGGAGCAGCTCGCCAAGGGGCTCGCCGAGCATATCGGCTTGAGCTTGCCTGTAACACTCACCTGGGAAGCCTGCCGACATCCGCCTTGCCAGCTCAACGGGAACAGCTCGACTTGAGCTCGCAAGGAGCTCGGCAAAGCAAGCTCGATGAAAAACTCGCCCGGGAGCGCCGTCAGCTCGCCTTGCCAACTCGCCTTGAGCTCGTCGGTAGCTCGCCTCAGAGTTCGTCGAGCAGTCGCCAAGTAGCTCGCCCGGGAGCTGACCGAGTGGCTAACCTGAGCTCGGCGAAGAAGCTCGCGAGAACATCTAGCCAGGGAAGCTCGCCAGTAGCTCGCTTGGAGCTCACCGAACCGCTCGCCAAGTAGGGCTTTCCTGGGAGCTCACCGATCAGATCGACTCGAGCTCGCCGGGAGCTCGATCGGGCAACTCGCCTAGGAGATTCCTGACAGCTCGCCTGCAACTCGCATTGAGCTCGTAGGGGCGCAACTCGCCTGGGACTCCCTGACCAGCTGCACCTTGCCAACAGACTTGAGCTCGTCTGGAGCTCGCCAGCAGCTCGACTCGAGCTCGCAACGGAGACTTCATCGAGCGATTGCATGGAAACTCGCCTTGCCAACTCGCTGAGCTCGTGTGGTTAGCCGCCTGCGAGAATCGCCTCGGGGGAGTCACCGAGCAGATCGCCAAGCAGCTCAATCGGGAGCTCGCCGAGGAACCGCATGCACAGGCTCGCCTTGCCAACTCGTCTGGCAGCTGCCTGTGGATGCTGACACGCTCGTCCTTTTATAGCAGATTGCAGCGGAGCTTGCTGGTGCTCGCCGTACAGCGTGCCTGGGTCTTCACCGAGCAGCTCCCAAGGAGCTCGCGGTTCAAATCCCGTGGGAGCTGCCGAGAGTAGCTTGCCGAGCAGCTCCATGGGAGCTCACCGAGCACTCGAGCAAGGGTTCGCCGAGAAGCTGGATTGAGTTGCCCGTAAACTCACCTGGGAGCCTGCTACATCTCTCTCGCCTTGCAGTCACCGGGCAGCTCGACTTGAGCTCGTCCAGGAGCTTCGGCAAGCAGCTCGCCCGAAAACTCGCACTGGAAGCTCACCTGTCACTCGCCTTTCAGCTCGCCTTTCCAACTCGCTTTTCCAACGCGCCTTGAGTCGTCTGGTAAAAGCTCGCCTCGGATTTCGTCGAGTCCGCTCCGCCAAGGTAGCTCGCGCCCGGGAGCCGACCGAGTAGGCTAACTGAGCTCGCGAACATCTCGCCGAGTATCACCTGGCTAGGGAGCTCGCCAAGTAGCTCGCTTGGAGCTCGCCGAACAGCTCGCCAAGTAGCTTGCCTGGGGCTCCACCGATCAGCTCGGCCTCGGGCAACTCGCCTTGAGCTCTCCTGAAAGCTCGCCTTGCCTGACTCGCCTTGAGCTCGTCGGCACTGCCTGGAGCTCTCCTGACAGCTCGGCCTTTGAGCTCGTCTGGGCGCTCCGCAAGTCGAGCTCCGACTCGGCGCTCGCACGGGAGCTCATCGAGCAGCTCGCATGGAACCTCGCCTTGCCAACTCGCTTGAGCTCGTTGGTAGCTCGCCTGCGAGCTCGCCTCGGGAGCTCGCCACGCAGCTCACTCGGGAGCTCGCGAGCAACTCACTGACAGTCGCTTTGCCAACTACGCTGTAAGACTGGCTGACACCTCGCCCTATAGGCAGCCTGCCACGGAGCTTGCTTGGTGCTCGCTGTACAGCTTTGAATGGGACTCACCGAGGCAGCTCCAACTGAGCTCGCGGTTCCAATCCGCTGGAGCTCGCCGAGTAGCTTGCCGACAGCTCCCATGGAGCTTCACCAAGCAGCTCGCCAAGGGGCCCGCCGGCACCGGCTTGATGCTTTCCCCTTCCCATCAACCTCACCTGGAAGCCTGTCCCACATCCGCCTGCCAGCTCACCGCATCTCGACGTGAGCTCGCAAGTAGCTCACCCGTAGCTCACTGCGTAGGCTAACCTTAGCTGCGAGTCACTGCCGAGTTATACCTCTGGCCTAGCGGAGCTCGCCAAGTAGCTCGTGGGAGCTTCGCCTGGACAGCTCACCAAGTAGTCAGCTGCACTCGGAGCCTCCCCGGATCAGCTCGACTCGTCGGGCAACTCGCCTGGGAGCTCTCCTGAAAGCTCGCCTTTGCCCATTCGCCTTGAGCTCGTCGGGCAACTCGCCTGGGAGCTCTCCTGACAGCTCGCCTTGAGCTCGTCGGGGAGCTCGACTCGCGCTCGCACGGGAGCTCATCGAGCAGCTCGCATGGAAACTCGCCTTGCCAACTCGCTTGGCTCGTTTGGTAGCTCGCCTGCGAGCTCGCCTCGGGAGCTCGCCACGCAGCTCACTCGGGAGCTCGCAGAGCAACTCGCCTGACAGCTCGCCTTGCCAACTCGTCTGGCAGCTCGCCTGTAAGACTGCTGACACGCTCGCCCTATAGCAGCCTGCCACGATCTTGCCATTGGTGCTCGTGTACACTTGAATGGGATCGGTTCGGTTAGGGCTTTGCTGAGCACGCCATGGCTCAGCTCTTGCATTCCAAAATTGTGAACATTGGACATAGCGAGCTCGTCACAGAGCTCGTTGTCGAGCTAAAAAAAATGAATGTTTTTTTCATTTGATTCCTTATCCGTCGTGTGAGAGCCCTTTTTACTTATAACTATTATGGGTAGAGGTTGTTCATCAGACGATTTTTCTTTTACCCAATGTTGGCGAGTCGATCAGTGAGCCATACAGCTATCTTTGCGGCAAGCAATCGTCGCATCAAACTACATTAAAATTTAAAGTTTTGAATATAACGTTGTGTAAAATCATGTGAGGTGACATGTTAGAAACGTTAAAATATCGGTCTGGTTGGGGCTTTGCTGAGCGCACCATGGCTCAGCTCTTGCATTCCAAAATCAGGAACATTGGACATATCTCCGCTAGAAGCTCTTTTGGGAGCTTTCCGTACTCGCCAAGCCAGTTCACATGTGAGCTCGCCAGGTAACTCGCCTGGGAGCTCTCCTGACAGCTCGGGAGGTCAACTCGCGAGGAGCTCGCCTGGGAGGTCGCCTTCAAGCAACTCGACCTTGAGCTCGCTACGGGAGCTCAACGATGCCAAGCTCACCTCGAAACTCGCCTTGCCAACTTGGCTTGAGCTCACCTTCAAGTTCACCTCGGAGTTCATCAAGCAGCTCGCCCTGGCAGCTCGCAACGCAGCTCAGTCAAGAGCTCACCGAGCAACTCGCCTGGGAGCTCGCCTTGCCAACTCCTCTCGGGCAGCTCACCTGTAAGACTGCTAATAAGCTCACCCTATAGCAGCTTGCCTGCAGAGCTTGCCTTGGTGCTCGCCGTACTAGCTTACCTGGGATCTCTCTGAGCAGCTCGTCACGGGAGCTCGCGGTTTGAGTAACTCACCGCGAGAGCTCAGCTCGGCTGAGAAGCTCGCCGAGTAGCTCATCAAACAGCTCCCATGGGAGCTCACCGAGCAGCTCGCCTAGGAGCTTGTTGAGCAGCTCGAAAAGTGCCAGCTCACCAGGTAAACTCACCTCTGGGAGCTTGCCTGGAAACTCACCTAGGAGCTCACCTTACCAGCTCGCACCTTGAGCTCACCGAGTAGCTCGTCTAAGAGCTCGCCTGAAAACTCGTACTGGGAGCTCGCCTACTCAGCTCGCCTTTCTAGCTCACCTTGCCAACTCGCCTTGAGCTACGATCTGGTAGCTCGACTCTGACAAGTTAACATCTCACCGAGTTAGCTCGCCAAGTAGATTGTCTGGGAGCTCACCGAGTTAGCTTAACCTGAGCTCGCTCGGTAAGTTACCAAGCTCGACCGAGTAGCATCTGACACAGGGAGCTCACCGAGCCAGCTCGCTTGGGAAAATCTCGTCTGGTAGTTCATTTGCATGTAAGCTTGCCTGAGAGCTCACCGATCAGCTCACCTCAAGAGCTCACCCGAGGAGCTCAACCTAGAGCAACTTGCCTGGGAGCTCACCTGAATTAGCTCATGCCTACTAGCCTTGAGGTCGTCAGGCAGTACTCACCTGGGAGCTTTCCTGATATAGCTCATTTGAGCTAGTTCACAACTACGAGCTCTTTTGGAAACTCTCTTGAGCTCGCCAAGCAGCTCGACTACGCGCTCGCACGGGAGCTCATCGAGTAGCTCGTCATGGAAACTTAGCCTTGCCAACTCGCCTTGAGCTCGCTAAGGAGCTCAACCACATGACCGCTCACCTCGGGAGCTCGCCGATTTTGCAGCTCGCCTGTAGAGCAGCTCAAACTCGGGAGCTCGCTTGAGCAACTCGCCTGACAGCTCGCCTTGCCAACTCGTCTCGCAGCTCGCCTGTAAGACTGCTGACACGCTCGCCCTATAGCAGCTTGCCGCGGAGCTTGCCTTGGTGCTCGCCGTACAGCTTGCCTGGGATCTCACCGAGCAGCTCCCACGGTAGCTCGCGGTTCAAATCCCGCGGGAGCTCGCCGAGTAGCTGGCCGAGCAGCTCCCATGGGAGCTCACCGAGCAGCTCGCCAAGGGGCTCGCCGAGCAGCTCGGCTTGAGCTTGCCCGTAAACTCACCTGGGAGCCTGCCGACATCTCGCCTTGCCAGCTCATCGAGAAGCTCGACTTGAGCTCGCCCAGGAGCTCGTCAAGCAGCTCCCCCGAAAACTCGCATGGGAGCTCGCCTGTCAGCTCACCGAACGACTCGCCTCGCCAACTCGTCTGACAGCTCGCCTCGAAGATTGCTGACAAGCTCGCCCTAGAGCAGCTTGCCGGGGAGCTCGCCGAACAACTTGCCTGGTAGCTCGCGGAGCAGCTCGCCTGGGAGCTCGCAGAGCAGCTCGGTTGGGAGCTCTTCTGCGAGCTCGCGCAGCAGCTCGACTTGAGCGCGCATGTGAGCTCGTCGGGGAGCTCGCCGAACAACCCGCCAAGTAGCTCGCCTTTGAGCTCGCCAAACAACCTGTGAGGGAGCTCACCGGATAACAGCTCACCCAGGAGCTCGTCGAGCAGCTCGATTGACAACTTGCCGTGCCAACTCGCCTTGAGCTCGCTAAGGATCTCACCTTGCCAGCTCACCTCGAGCTCGTCTGGTAGCTCGCATGCAAGCCCACCTCAGAGATTACCGACAAGCTCGCCTTGGAGTTCGTCAAGCTGCTCGACCTAGAGCAGCTTGTCGGGGAGCTCGCCGAGCAGCTCACCTGGGAGCTCTTTTGGGAGCTCACCGTACTCGCCAAGTAGCTCACCTGGGAGCACCCCAAGCAGCTCGACTTGAGCTCGCCCGGGAGCTCATCGAGCAGCTCGCCTTGCCCACTCGCCTTGAGCTCGTTTGTAAGTTCGTCGAGCAGCTCGCCACGTAGCTCGCAACGCAGCTCGCCCGGGAGCTCGTCGAGCAACTCGCCTGGGAGCTCGCCTTGCCAACTCGCATGGCAGCTCGCCTGTAACCTCGCCTCGAAGATTGCTGACAATCTCACCCTAGAGCAGCTTGCCGGGGAGCTCACCGAGTAGCTCGCCTCGGAGCAGCTCGCATGGGAGCTCGGGGAGCAGCTCACCCGGGAGCTCGCCGAGCAGCTCGCCTAAGAGCTCACCGAGCAGCTCGGTTGGGAGCTCACCTGGGAGCTCGCGGAGCAGCTCGACTTGAGCTCGCTTGTCAGCTCGTCGAGGATCCCGTAAGGGAGCTCGCCGAACAACTCGCCAAGTAGCTCGCTTGGGAGCACGCCGAGCAGCTCGCTTGGGAGCTCGCCGAGCAGCTCGCCTTCGAGCTCGCCAAGCAGCCTGCAAGGGAGCTCGGCAAACAGCTCACCTAGGAGCACGTCGAGCAGCTCGACTTCAGCTCGGCCGTGAGCTCGCCTGACAACTTGCCTTGCCAACTCGCCTTGAGCTCGTCTGGTAGCTCGCCTCGGAGTTCGTCGAGCAGCTTGCCTGGAAGCTCGCGTAACAGCTCGCCCGGGAGCTCCCCGCCCAGCTCTCTCGGGAGCTCGCCTAGCGGCTTGCCTGGCAACTCGCCTGGGAGCTCGCGTGACAGCTCGCCTTGCCAACTCGTCTGGCAGCTCGCCTTGGTTCTCGCCGAACAACTTGCCTGGGAGATCGAGGAGCAGCTCGGCTGGGAGCTCGCAGAGCAGCTCGGCTTGAGCGCGCTTGTGAGCTCATCGGGGAGCTCGCCAAACAACTCGCCAAGTAGCTCGCTTGGGAGCTCGCCGAGCAGCTCACCTTCGAGCTCGCCAAGCAGCCTGCAAGGGATCTCACCTGGGAGCTCGTCGAGCAGCTCGAATTCAGCTCGCCCGGGAGCTCGCATGACAACTTGCCTTGAGCTCGCTGAGGAGCTCACCTTGCCATCTCGTCTTGAGCTCGTCTGGTGGCTCGCCTCAGAGTTCGTTGTGCAGCTTGCATGGGAGCTCGCGTAACAGCTCGTCCGGGAGCATGTGCTTAAGGACTAAATCGGTTGAGTGGGTGTTGGCGCATGACCCGGAGGAGACTTAATGTCATCCAGATTGTGAACATGTGTAGCTTGCAGAGCTACCAAGTTTGGGGTGACTTGGTGCGAAGGGCGCATCGCAGTGAGTAGGTGAGTCAAGAACGTTGGACATAGCGAGCTCGTCGTAGAGCTCACCGTCGAGCTGCTCTGCGAGTTTAGAAATAATGAATGTTTTTTTTCGCTTGATTCCTTATCCGTCGCGTGGCAGCCCTTTTTACTTATAACTACTATGGGTAGATGTTGCTCGTCGGATGATTTAGCTTGTACGCAATGTTGGCTCGTCGGTCAGTGAGCCGTATGGCTATCTTTGCGGCGAGCAATCTCCGTGTCGAGCTACATTAAAATTCAACGTTTTCAATATAACGTTGTGCAAAATCTTGCGAGGTGAGAGGTTGGAAACGTGAAAATATCGGTTCGGTTGGGGCTTTGCTGAGCGTGCCATGGCTCAGCTCTTGCATTCCAAAATCGGGAACATTGGACATAGGTAGCTCGTCAAAGAGCCGGCCGTCGAGTTGCCATGCGAGCTAAAATAAAACGAATGTTTTTCTCGTTCGATTCCTTATCCATCGTGTGAGAGCCCTTTTTACTTATAACTACTATGTGTAGAGGTTGTTCGTCGGATGATTTTGCTTGTACCCAATGTTGGCGAGTCGGTCAGCGAGCCGTATGGCTATCCTTGCGGCGAGCAACGTTAAAATTCAACGTTGGTGAGATGTGGGAAACGTGAAAATATCGGTTCGGTTGGGGCTTTGCTGAGCGCGCCGTGGCTCAGCTCTTGCATTCCAAAAGCGCGAACATAGCGAGCTCGTCGCAGAGCTCGCCGTCGAGCTTAAAAAAATGAATGTTTTTTTTCGTTCGATTCCTTATCCGTCGTGTGAGAGCCCTATTTACTTATAACTACTATGGGTAGAGGTTGTTCGTCGGACGATTTTGCTTTTACCCAATGTTGGCGAGTCGGTCAGTGAGCCGTACGGCTATCTTTGCGGCGAGCAGTCGCCGCATCGAGCTACGTTAAAATTTAAAGTTTTGAATATACCGTTGTGCAAAATCTTGCGAGGTGACATGTTGGAAACGTGAAAATATCGGTCCGGTTGGGGCTTTGCTGAGCGCGCCATGGCTCAGCTCTTGCATTCCAAAATCGGGAACATTGTACATAGCGAGCTCGTCGCAGAGCTCGCCGTCGAGTTGCCCTCAGAGCTAAAAAAAAAAAAGTTGAATGTTTTTCTCGTTCGATTCCTTATCCGACGTGTGAGAGCCCTTTTTACTTAGAACTACTATGGGTAGAGTTTGTTCGTCGGATGATTTTGCTTGTACCCAATGCCGGCGAGCCGGTCGGTGAGCCGTATGGCTATATTTGCGGCGAGCTACGTTAAAATTCAACATTGTGAATACAACGTTGTGCAAAATCTTGCGAGGTGAGATGTTGGAAACGTGAAAATATCGGTTCGGTTGGGGCTTTGCCGAGCGCGCCATGGCTCATCTCTTGCATTCCAAAACTGCGAACATTGGACATAGCGAGCTCGTTGCAGAGCTCGCCGTCGAGCTGCTCTGCGAGGTTAAAAAAAAAAAATGAATGTTTTTTTTCGTTCGATTCCTTATCCGTCGTGTGAGAGCCCTTTTTACCTATAACTACTATGGGTAGAGGTTGTTCGTCGGACAATTTTGCTTCTACCCAATGTTGGCGAGTCTTTCAGTGAGCCGTATGGCTATCTTTGCGGCGAGCTACATTAAAATTCAACGTTTTGAATATAACGTTGTGCAAAGTCTTGCGAGGTGAGACGTTGGAAACGTGAAAATATCGGTTTGTTTGGGGGTTTGCCGAGCGCGCCATGGCTTAGCTCTTGCATTCCAAAATCGGGAACATTGGACATAGCGAGCTCGTCGCAGAGCTCGCGGTCGAGTTGCCCTCGGAGCTAAAAAAAAAAAAATGAATGTTTTTCTCGTTCGATTCCTTATCCGTCGTGTGAGAGCCCTTTTTACTTATAACTACTATGGGTAGAGGTTGTTCGTCGGATGATGTACCCAATTTTTGAGCCGTATGGTACCCAATGTTGTGGCGAGTGGAAACGGTCGGTTGGGGTGATGCCATGGCTAGCTCTTGCATTCCAAAATCGGGCATTGGACATAGCGATCTCGTCGCAGCTCGCCGACGATTTGCGGCTAAAAGAAAAAAAATGAGATTCCTTATCCGTCGTGTGAGAGCCCTTTTTACTTATAAAAATTCAATGTTGGTGCGGTCGGTGAGCCGTATGGCTATATTTGTTAAGTTAAAATTCAACGTTGTGAATATAACGTTGTGGAAAATCTTGCGAGGTGAGATGTTGGAAACGTGAAAATATCGGTCCGGTTGGGGGTTTGCCGAGCGCGCCATGGCTCAGCTCTTGCATTCCAAAATCGGGAACATTGGACATAGCGAGCTCGTCGCAGAGCTCGCCGTCGAGCTGCCCTGCGAGCTAAAAAAAAAAATGAATGTTTTTCTCGTTCGATTCCTTATCCGTCGTGTGAGAGCCCTTTTTACTTATAACTACTATGGGTAGAGGTTGTTCGTCGGATGATTTTTCCTGTACCCAATGCTGGCGAGTCGGTCGGTGAGCCGTATGGCTATATTTGCGGCGAGTCAAGGTTATGTTGCGAGGTGAGAGTTAAAATTCGGTTGGGGGTTTGCCGAGCGCGCCATGGCTCAACTTTGTTCCAAAATCATTGCGAGGTGAGACGTTGGAAACGTGAAAATATCGGTCCGGTTGAGGGGTTTGCCGAGCGCGTCATGATTTTGCTCAGCTCTTGCATTCCAAAATCGCTGCGAACATTAAGACATAGCGACAAAATCTTGCGTGAGATGTTGGAAACGTGAAAATATCGGATCGGTTGGGTCTTTGCTGAGCGCGCCATGCTCAACTCTTGCATTCCAAAATCGCGAGCGTTGGACATAGCGAGCTCGCCGCAGCGCTGGCCGTCGAAAAAAAAAAATGAATGTTTTTCTCGTTCGATTCCTTATCCGTCGTGTGAGAGCCCTTTTTACCTATAACTACTATGGGTAGAGGTTGTTCGTCGGATGATTTTGCTTGTACCCAATGTTGGCGAGTCGGTCGGTGAGCCGTATGGCTATGTTTGCGGCGAGCTAATCTATGTTGGCGAAAATAACTTTGTGCAAAATCTTGCGCGGTGAGACGTCGGAAACATTAAAACACCGATTTGGTTTCAGCGTTAGTGAGCGCGCCATGGCTCAACACTTGCATTCAAAAATCGCCCACATTGGGACATACCGAGCGCGTGGTCTGGCTGGTTTACGAACTAAAAGGATGAATGTTTTTCTCGTTCGGATCCTTATCCGTCGCTTGACAGGCCTATTTACTTATAACTACTATGGGTAGAGGTTTTTCTTCGGATGATTTTTCTTAAACCCAATGTTAGCGATTCGGTGAGTGAGCCGTATGGCTATCTTTGCGTCGAGCAATCACCGTGGTGAGCTACATTAAAATTAAACATTTTGAATATAATGTTGTGTAAAATCTTGCGAGGTGAGATGTTGGAAATGTGAAAATATCAGTTCAATTGGGGCTTTGCTGAGTGCGCCATGGCTCAGCTCTTGCATTCCAAAAATCGCCAATGTTGGACATAGCGAGCTCATCACAGAGCTCACCGTCGAGCTAAAAAAATGAATGTTTTTATCGTTTGATTCCTTATCCGTCGTGTGAGAGACCTTTTTACTTCAGAACACGTGGGTTTTTCCTCTCATAACTACTGTCATGGGTTTAGGGATTTCACTCCTTAGCCCATGCGGCACTACGACGATCTGTGAGGATTCATAGACTACGCCTTCCTTATTTTCAGTGAGGACCTGCATGAGTTAGCTCAATTGCAAACCAAACAATGCATGCACCATAAAATAAGTATGCCAACCAAGATTTAGAAAACAGAGCTCTGTATTAATCAAAAGTGCTCCACGAGCTAGATTATAAAGGGGCTTCACAAGCCAAGAGTATTTACAAGGGTACTGGGTCACACTCAGCTGAAAATTCCCAATAATATACAAATGGACCACTACATGGTCCAGACACCACAGAGTCACGTTTCTCCCAACTCGGAAACTTCAAGGAGACTGATCCAAGGATGTCAAGTGCTACTCTCACCTGAGCTTGCCCAACAATTCTATCTGGCTCACTATCTGACCACTGTGCTACCTCTAATAATTCCCACTATGATGGTTTATCATGCCACCATTGAAGATACGACCCAAGGCCCATAACGGACTCAAGTTGGTTGACCCGCTGCCTGCTGCAATCTTGCACACTGTCAGAAGTCGGAACCAAGCACGACCCGTATGCTCAATCCAACATAATCTCACCGAGTTCTTATAGCATTTGCAAGAATGCCTCATCCACGGGCATACCTAGCTGTTCACTTGCTTTACACCATTTTTCATGCATCGCATTCATTGACATTTGCATTCACTTGCATTTTCATTGTTCTCACTTAAATCGGGGTGCTGGAGATCTCAAATTGCTTGTTCGCTTGGCAGGGGAGATATCTTCAATCATCCCCCTATACGGTCCCCCACCATTTTTGGTGACGCCCTCGGCCCGGTGCAGTCCCTCAACTTAACACTACCTTGCATGCCAAATGAAACTTATTTGGATTAAGAGAAATTCCATACTCCCTACATCTGATCAACATCTTCTCCAAATGTTGCAAATGGTCACCTCGCTACCTTGAAAACACAGTCACATCATCTTGGTAAACTAAAATGAACTCATTGATGTAACCAACAAAAGCAACATCCATTTCCCTTTGAAAATTTTCACCAACATTCATCAAACCAAAGGGCATCCTAACAAAAACATAAGTCCCCTAAGGAGTAGTGAAGGCTGTCTTAAGTCTTTCTGATTCTTTGACAACTACTTGATTGTATCCAGAGAACCCATCCAAAGTAGAGAGCAATTTTGATCCTGTCACAAGCTGCAACACATTCTCCATGTTGGGTAAGGGGTAGTTGTCCTTCATAGATGCCTTGTTTATATTTCTAAAATCCACACAAAGTCTGATATCTCTGTTCTTCTTTCTGACTTGCACAAGGTTTGCAACCCAAGATGAGTATCTAGTGGGCTGAATAATACCTCCATCTCACAACTTCTTTAACTATTCTTGCATTTTCATGGAGAGAAGTGGATTAATAGTCCTTTGCCTATGTCTGAATGGATTGGAATTTTCTTCAAGAGGGATCTCATGCTAAAAAAAATCTTCTCTATATGCTTTTAGCTTTGACTAGGACCAAGCAAGGCAGTCTTGATATATTTTCAAGAGTTGGGCATAGGATTGTTTTTCTTCTTTACTTAAATTTCTACCCAAACAAACCTTTCTTGGTTTGTCCTTTGTACCCAAGTCATGCTCTTCCACACCCCTTGAAGCAGACATCTTTTTATTTATGATGCAATCAACATTGTTAAAATTTGACTCAAGTGCAACGAGACCTCTAGGAATGGTGTTTGTTTTCAATTGGATGATATATTTTCGAAACAAATTTTCTCTTCCTTCAGTCATGCATACCATTGGTTCCCAATAAATATTCTAATTTACAAACTCACCTTGGTTTTGCAAGAACCTGAGCACTTGAGCATCATTGTTAAATACTCGCCAATGTTTCACATTATCAGGGACAACTGGCCTAGTCAAGACTTCAATGTTGTATTCACAATAAGGTGAAATGGTGCAATTTTTAAATCTAGAACCCAACACTACCATCTTATCAGCAGCAACATTAATACCTCTATCATGGTAAACAATGTTAAAGGAATCAAACATTTTAATTAGATCACAAACTGCATGCTTATACTGTTTCATACGCTAATTTTTTGTAGCATATAGTTTTCTTATTTGTCTAACAACCAACTCTGAGTCTCCTTTTGCAACAATATCTCTTACTCCATACTTCCATGCAATTCTTAACCCCAACAACAATCCCTCATACTCAGCAACATTGTTAGTGCATTCAAAATTAAGTTTGAAGGAAAAAGTAAACTCTTCTAAACTAGGAGAAAGCAGAACTATACCAGTACCATTTCCAAATTTGGAGGAAGCTCCATCAAATAGAAAGGTCCAAGGAGAACCTACCATATCAAGGAAATCTGATCTGTCCATCTTGTGTTCATTTCCATCAGCAAAGCCAATGAAATTGTCAGCATCTACATCAGCAAATAACACTTCATAGGAAGCATTGTTGGGATCTTCAATCAAGTTCACCATTTTCTTTTCACCATAGAGTTTGACAAGGCTACCCTCAATGGGAATGGTGGAAAAAGGCATGTCCATCTAAACACTACCACCAACACTTGTAGCCCATTTTCTTGACAAAAGCATACCCCATTTGGCAGGGCAATCAATAATTACAACATCAAGTTTCAAGTTCTTACCCGGATATGCTGCAAGTTGCACTACTAAACCCTTCATACAACCAATAACCAAAACTTCCCTTGAATCCATGGTAGTAAAATTCCCATAGGTAGCTGTCACTTTGATATCCAACTCATTCATGACTTCTAGAGGCATGACATTACCTGATGCACTGGAATCAAACATGCAATTGTGAAGTAGTCTATATTTTATGAGCAAAGTTGTAAATAATGGATCAACATTCAATTGAGAATCAACCAAGGATGTCCCCAAATATACCTCAGGTGCCTCTCCAAGATTTTCCACTACTAGTGGTGTTTTAAAGTCAATAATGATATGAGGTGGAGTTTCTACAACATGTACATTTCTTCCTAGAGTGATCTTCTCTTCTTTCAATCCCAAGTACTCACATGCTCTCTTCTTATGCTCAAGAATTATAAGCAACTCAATGATTGGAACACTCACTTTGATTTAGCTCAATACTTGGGAAATATCATATGGAACATTCTTTGGTAGGACAACATTGGAAGGGACACAAATAGATTCACTAAATGGCAATGGATTCTTTACAGATTGGGCATGAAGAGGATTGGTATTTTTACATGGGACAACAAGGTTCTTGGAAGATGTTTCCTTTCTAGGATTCTCTTTTGGAATGCTAGTGAGAAAGGGTGTTTTTGGCTTGGCTTGGGGGCTATCTCCCTTAACAACCTTGCTTCTAGTGTTATAGTCATTTTCTTGAGCTATAACCACATTCATCAACAATTGTCTATCTTCCTCTAAAGGGATACCACCATCATATTTCTTAATCTTCAAAGCTCTCAAGTACTCAAAGTCTTTGTTAGGAATTTCAAAATCTTGCAGTACATCAAATTAGAGAGCATGAAGGGGGAGAAAGACTTGTACCCACTTGATGCAATCCCAAAAGGTAGCAGCAGTCCTAGCACTTATCACTTCAGTAGATGTTGCTCCTCCTTGTGAGCTTGAAGAAAAAACCACCATGCAAATATCATCATCAGTTCCATCCTTATTATCAGCTTCATCAAATTGTTTGTCCACTTCACATGGAGGATGAGGAAGAAAACATCTATCACACCAATCCATATAAGAAATTTCATCAACAATAGCAACCCTGGTAGTTAGAGGGTCAGGGACCAATCTATTTTCACATGTTTGGGGTTGTCTACTTGTAGATCCAACATGACCTTTACCCTTGTCATCAAACCTTTGCTCATTCCTATGGTGATTACCAAATCTATCTTGTACCTGCTTCCTAGGTTGACCTTGTGAAGTTTTCCCAACTCCCTTCTCAGCTCTTGCCAACTTGTAT
Organism: Taxus chinensis; assembly: GCA_019776745.2. NCBI lineage: Eukaryota > Viridiplantae > Streptophyta > Pinopsida > Cupressales > Taxaceae > Taxus > Taxus chinensis. Next base: position 17,170 of record JAHRHJ020002152.1, read on the forward strand.
GAGATTTCTTTGACAGCCCCTACCAAAGTCTTCACAACCTCTTCTAAATCAACACCTTTGCTAGCATGAGGCTTTTCAGGGTTTATCAATTTCACACCATCTCTCTTAAGAGGTTTCCCAAAATCCTTGATATTGTTCTCAATTTGAAGTGCCATGGTGAAAGCTTGTCTTATATTGGTTGGGTTCTTATCTATCAGGTAATAGGATGCCTTTTTATCAAATGCATCTACATATTTGATTAAACATGATTCATCACAAGGCCTTAAACCAACAAGAAACCTTCTCAAATTCTTGTTAAACCTTGTGTTGAAGTCATGGACTGATTCATTAGAGTTTTTCTTGATATTCTCAAACTCAGACAAAAGAAATCTAGGATCAGTCCTATCACCATATTGCAACCTAAATGCATTTTTCATTTCAGTCCATGAATCAATAGAGTTATCAGGTAGATAACATCAAATAATCTAAAATTTGATTGAATACATCAGTAGGGGAATGTTATGAAAACAATATTAGACCTTGTTGATGGATTTACAACTGAAATCAACTCAACATGATGAAAATCTAATGCAAAATAGGATTGAAAATGACTCTCAGGCGGTTTCCTCAGAGAAATGGGCTTCTTCCAATTTTCCTGTGAAATTCTAATTTCTTTCTCATCCCTTTCAAATTCTCCAAAAATATGATATATATTCTATGCCAGCTTGGAGTCTTGCTTCCCAAGAAAATAATATGCTATGGGATCAAATTTGTTACCAAAAACCTCATGATTTTAAGGATAGTGACACCAAACAAAAAAAAAACTCACACGTTGCCTGGTATGCACAAAAATTAAATCATTACACAAATTTGGATCATTATCCATCCCAGGGTCATGTTTTTATCATTCAGGCATGCAAGCATCTTTCATTTATCATTTTTCACCTTTTCACCTCATCATTCCACCTCTACAACTTTTGATTTTCACTTTTCACGTTTTTACTCGGGAAGGGGAAAAATTTACATCAAAAACACCACAGATCAAAGAATTAGGTCATGAAAATGATGCCAATGCACTCAGAAGGACGAGAGGATGCAAAATAATATAAGGTTCGAAGAAAATTGATGAAGAAATCTTGACTTCAAGCTTCTTGGAGCTCCCATGGCCGCCAAAAGGGTGAATGCACAGTTGCCATCGATTTTGGATAACTTTAAATACCAGCCCTCCACGTGGCAGATGAGATCCCAAACATAAGCCCAAAATTACCCTTTTTGACCATGGATAAGGTGGGACATGTGTCAAAACATGATTGTATCGGGCTCCCATGCTTCAAAAATTCTTTTTTGACCCTTTTGAATTTTTGGAAAATTTTGCAAAATTTCCTCGCGGGCCCGAAAGCCTGATTCATCCTTGCCACGTGGCGTTCTATAATTAGTTGTGGGTCCAAGTCTCTAATTCTTCCTCTAGCCCTGCCAAATTTGTAAAATTTCAAAATTCTCCCCAGGCCCGTGCCTCCCCATTTCTACCTTTTGGGGCATGTGTCCTTTTCTTATTGGTCTTAGAGCTTCGGCCCAAAATTTGACATTATACCATTTGAAGTTAAAAACTTCAAAATCATCACAAAACCCACTACCCCATTTTGGCTCTCTTGGACACATGTCCATCTGCTATTGATTGAGGGCCTTCTGGTCAAAAAGTTCCCTTAACACTTCAAGGCCAAAAAACACAAAAATTCACCAACTCCTTTTGCCACCTGCATGTCCCTTGAGCCACATGTCCTCTTCCCATTTGCTGTGGGCTTTCGGGCCAAGAATTGACTTTGAGAATTTTGCAAAATGAAAGCCAAAATTTCTTAAGGTAAACCCGCCAACCCGCCACTCCTTTGACCAATCAGAATGTGCCACGTAAGCACCCTTTGTAAGAAGCGGAGCCACATGGACCAACAATTTTCCCCTTAGCCAAAATTTCAAAAATGACAAGTTAGAAAACATTTCCTGACCACCCTCGGCCAATAGAAACCCGCCACATTGCAATAATGTTGCGATGATGAATTTGATGGGCAGATGACACCTCTATGACCGTCAAAACGTCAAAAATACAGAGGATGCCCTAGAAATTCAAAATTTTTAACAAGGATGGCAGATTTTTTTAATTTTAAATCAATTAAAACATGATTTGATGTTTTTTTTCAACCTAGGGATTGGGAAATTAATTGCAAAAAACTTCAGATTCGATCAATTTTTAGTTTTTACATGATTTGACAAAGGAAAAAATGACACAACCCGACCATTTGAAAAAAGCTAGGGCACAAAAAAGGGGGGGGAAACTTGTAGAATTGTTTTCAAAATAGGGAAAAACAACAACATTATTGGGCACCTTTGAAGCATTCAATTGGGAGAAATGAATTACAATATCACCAAATCGAACAATAAAATGTTTGTGAGTAGATTTGGACATGGAACATTAGGGCACATTATGCAAATTGAGAATTAGCACCAACATGCGCCACCTAAAAAAAATAGAATTAGATTCACATAGAGCACTTGTGCTACCAGAAAAGCATGTGTACTACCGGAAAAGTGTGTGTGCCACCATGGATTAAAATAGTATCATATCCTAATAGAACACTTACACCATCATAAACGTGTCTGCGCCACTAGAAAAGCATGTGCGCCTGGGTTAGGGTGTATGCGCTGGTCTGATAGGTTTTACGCTGTAGTGAAGGTACAATAAAAAATAATGTTTATGCCTGATTTAGTGCACCTACGTGCTAGTTAGGGCATGTGCACAGGGGTTGGTGTATGTGTGCTAGGCTCGACAAACAAGAATTCAAGCCCCGACAGTGTACCTGTGCCACTTGAGAGGTTCCTGCGCCCCAATAAGTGTATCTGCGCACTTGTCAGTGTGCCTACACCACTCCTGCAACCAAAGGATGATGACAAACAAAAAAATCTCACAATACTTCAAATTTTAACAAGTTAGCTTGAAATTAGCAACAACCCATAAAAATGATAGCTATATGTGAGGATCTACACATATAATGTTCGTAAAAATCCCAAGAAATTGAACATTAATTACTATATGTGCATATCAAAGGGTTAGCCAAAAAACAATATAATTCAAGCTAACAATGCTAAGGGCCAAAAGGTCCCACTAGGCATGCTAAATGTGTGCATGGTTTTGTGCTTAAGCTAAGTTAGATGAATAAGAACTACCACCTAAATAGTTCTATAACAAAGCTAATGAAAAAATCTAAGCACCATCAAAGATGAGAGCTAAACAAGATTATTACTAAGCATAATGCATTAACTTTGAATTAACATGCTAAAGTATTTAAGCCTCTACTTCTCTAGATTACCAAAAAATAAGTAAATGGACATATGTAGGCTCCATGGCAATCAAATTAGTTGTTTTTGATATCCAATAACCTAGGAATGGGAGCTTATCAAAGTTGGGCTACAAGACCCTTTTAACTCTTCCCATATGACCCAAGCACTTTGGCTAGAAAAAGAGGTTTAACTCTTCAAGTGGTGAATTCTCAAGAATAACAAAGGAAATATTTTAGTCTATTTGCTATGTGATTTTCTTTTATCTTCTCAAATAATTTAGGTGTAAGTGTAAAGGTAGGAGGAGGGATCAATATATAGCCCAATGGATAAAAGAATCACTACATCCCTTTGCATGTGGGATAATAGGGATGTTGAGTTAGTTGTGGATAAGGGGGGTTTAGATAGGGTTGAGTTAACTTTAGGAGGGTTTGTTTGTCCTTTAGTGACTCATGTGGATAAGGGGGGTCTTTTAATTAATCAAGATGATTTAATTAATAGATGTGTAAGCTTATTAAAACTTTTAGAGGAATATTAACATGATTTAGACTATAAAAGGGGATTAAATCAATTAAATATTGATTTATTTGGGTCACACTCCCCTTGGTCACCTGTCGAAGAACCAACTTAAACACATTCACCTAACCATGACCCTTATACCCTACATTAACATTAATTTAATTATTTATAATTAAATTAATACCCATCCTCACCCCATCATTAATTTAATTATTTATAATTAAATTAATACCCATCCTCACTCCATTATTAATTTAATTACTTTAATTAAATGAATGGACACCTCACCTAGACACCTCACCATAGACCTATTCATAGCATGTTTCCATAAATGAATAAGACTTGGTCCAAACCTAAAAATCAAGGCCTATTATTCCTCTAACCACCTTCCCACTCATAAAAACATAACGTCCATTCTGATCCACAGATAAAGGAACGAACCTGACCCAAATGATGTGAGATCTGCCATTTTTAGTAAACCTAGGGAATCCCACCTTAACCGACGCCGGTCATCCCTAAACCGATGCCAATCAACCAGGAACTGTTGTCAGTTACCATTTATTCACCTTAGCAACCTTATTTTTGGGTTGGCACATTTGAGATCAAGGAGACGAGGAGGAGAACTGCATGCAAGTAGAACCAGAGCCTTTTCATACCTATAGACATCCATAGCCAGCACCAGGATAGATCCAGAGGTATTGCACTCACGGTGACATTCCATGAAACATCACTACTACACCAAGCTCCATCCCACCAATCAATCATCACATAGCCATTGGACCTGCACACCAGTAAGTACACTTTTTACCTGCACCAACATTTCCACTTTCAGTATAATAGCCTTTTTCTATTGCTGTTATCAGTTTCATACTTTGCACCCTCATTCCCCTACCATTTAATTTCCTGTAAACCCAACCATTCCTCTACCCACACCATAAGTCACCCATACCTAACCTGCTACACATTTCTGAGTGTTCCTAAGATCCCCATATACCTTCATTATGCCCTCTTTCATCTCTATTTAACCTCAGCTCAATCCCCACAATTAGCAAATCTTATTGAATCCTTTCACCCCGACCTCTACCGACATTGGTTACCCATAACCATCGTCGGTTCTACCTAACCATAATCGGTCATACCTCGACCGACATCGGTCTCTGTGTTTTACACTTTTTCCAATAACTGTGCAAACCAACCTTCACCCACCTATCAAAAACAACCCAAACACCTGACCCTAACCAATTGCTAAGACATTGTCTATGACCTTGTACCCACCTTTCAACCTATACCTGACTATGAAGACCTTGACCCATATGTTTTAGTATTTAATTATCGATGCTGATAGAATGAGGTACCCAAATCATATCAACTAGCACTAGATTTGTTTATGTACGCATTTCAATTATTTCATATTTGTTTTATAAAAATAGTGGATTGACAACCTTCTAGGAAGTATCACACTTCCTGGATCTAGCACACGCTAGGTAGTCCACTGTCATATATTGTTTAACTCTTCTTTGGTGGTCTTGTTTTCTATTTCAGGTAGTTCCTCCTAGCCAAAAGGAAGCTCTCACAGTCAACATCGGATCGAGAAGTTAGAATGCACACATCAACCTCCAACCAACACAACATAGGTATTCCTCCTTGGCCCTTACCCTTATCTATTTCATCCAATAACGTAAAGAAAATGGTGAAACATTTTGGCACGCCCGGTGGGACCCATCTGGGGTTCCTTGCATTTTTATTCATTCCTAGGTAAATATGGTGTGTTTGTTTACTTTCTAAATGTATTCACACTAAATCTCTTTCCCTGGTAATACTCTCTTCTTCTAATTGTCTAAAACAACATCTATTTTCTGGTGCTTAAAATGAACCATTTCTTCTTTCTTGCATTCGCATAAGTAGTGAAAGAGCATGTTCCTACATGTTCATCATTTGCTTCATCGAATGTAATTTGTTGATTTGGGTTTAAAATCAGTTGCATTTCATCCTTGTATGTTGCATTTAGCTCACATTAAAATGAGGGCAACCTATATGTTGGAATTCATGCCTAGTTGATGGTTGACATAAAGAATCATAGAAAGCACACTCTCTCTCTTTTTGAGTCTTACCAAAATACACAAATTGAAAAATACACATCTTCTTAAACAACATCTCACCTGGAAGAAGTTGTCAACGATCACATGATCAGTGGATTGATAGTGGGCACCTAGTTGGTTACTTCTGTCTAGTCATTACCTTAGAGGATGGCCCACCCCCACCATAACATAACCTGAAACCTCTCCTTTTAGATCTCCTTCTTCGTAGGAAACCTTCCTCACCAAAAACTCTACTCTAAATTCATGAGTCCAGTCATCTAAATAGAATAAGCTCAACACATTAAAATCACTTGTTGGATACGTGTTTTTAGCATTTGATTGACATGCATTTTGAGGTGTGAGGATACGTTTCTCCATTTTCCTTTCTTTTTCCTTGCACACTCCACAATCACAGTTGGAGTATTCTGACTTCTTCTGAGTGTGTCAGGACCTCATTATATCATCTCCAGACTTCTGGGTTGATCATTCATTTGATCTCAGTTCACAACAATCTATTTTCCTGCATTTCCTCAAATTTTCACAGTAACCAACATCAGTTTATCCACCGGCGTTGGTTTACACCTCACCGTCATCGGTTTTACCTAACCACGTCAGATTCTCTATCCTTTTGGTTAACTTGCCCAAAGGACACTTATTTCATCTTCTTTACTATTTAGAGTTTCTCTGAGTCTCTGTACTCTTTGTATTCTAATAAGCGGTCATCATACAACTTACCTATCTGACATTCATCAAGTTTTTACCTCATTTGGTAAAACTATTCTTTTCTCACAGTAACCAACCTCAGTTACCCCTAAACCATCATCGGTCATACTTAACTGGCATCGGTTACCCTTGTTGATTCTCAACTGATACATTACCCAAATCCACCTACAAACACTATTTTTCTCATTCCTACTACTTTCTGTGTCATCTACAGGATACAACATCACCTGATATACATTCATTCACATGGTGTTGACTCGCAACCAAGCTAACACTCTTATATTCCACGCTAGTTGTCAACCACTCCCACCTAGTCCTTCACCACCCTCTGTCCTATCACCCATGGATCCAACCCTACCTACCACCATTGCCACAGGTGACGAGGAGTTCACACGACTCCTCGATATTAATCCCGTAGCCTTACAATTCTACCTTTCCCACTCTTCCACTAGGGATTCCTTAGGTCAATTGATATATGGAATGCCCATATCCATCTCTCCTACCTTATCCCCACTTCTGCATCAGCCCCTACCAATGTGGCATGTTACCTTCACCTGTTTTACCCCAAGTGGTTTCACAGTTAGGCCCCATACCCACTATGACCGATGCATCTGTAACATCAGTCACACCCATAGTATTTGTTATTCCTTCATTAACCACCCAGAGCATAACCCCATCTGCACCCATTATCTCACATATACCAATTACAACACAACCACCCATGGTGTCAGTGACCCCTACCCCATTCCAAAATCTTGTCGTCTCGATCACACAATCTCTACCCCAATCACTACTAGAGTCACTACTACTGCCCCACCTACATATACATATTATCAACAACCCCCTATCTCATATGACATTCATTCTGGATATATACCCTCTATGTCAGTCCCCTATTCTCAACCTTCCTATTGACATCACCATACACTGGAATGCCACCCACATCACATGTTCAGTACCAACCCTCTTACACCACAGGAGGTGCCCTTCCATCACAACCTACCAATGACCTCATCAAATTAATGATGGAAAGGATGCAGACACTAGAAGCATCGGTTTCGACTCACACAATTCTCTCACCTACGATGAAATTTGTAATGAGCCCATTCATCCATCCATTCCTATTTTCCCATACCTTGTACATTGGGAAATGCCAAAATTCAACCACTTTAATAGTAAAGAAGACCCGCGACAACATTTGTAGTCTTTCAAACATGGGTATTACTTGATCACCATGATGACACTTTACTCCTATGAACCTTCCTGATGTCCCTCACATGACCTACATTAGAATGGTATAGTGGGATACCTAGACATTCCATCTACTCATTTAATCAAGTAGCCCAAGCCTTCTTAGACCACTTCTCAATCAACATTGTTAAGAAAGTCACCATGACTGATCTTTACTCCACATGACAGTATGACGATGAGTCTATCGCTGAACTTTTTCGCTCATTGGCACAACCTAATTAACTAACTCACATTTCAATTACCTCAAAACTGATCTCATAGAGTTTGTTTACTTGTGTTTGCACTAGACACATCTCACCAAACCTATAGGTGCAGACCTTCCTGCACCTTGACAAGGCATTCACCATGGAATGAAAATTAGAGATTCATGCTATCAAAGAAAATAAAATTTAGTTGTGTAACAAGAACATATTGCGTTCAAATAAAATGATGATTCTTCATCTTCGAAACTCCAAAATAACTATTCAAAACCCAAAGGATTTTCCAACATCGTAGTTCTCAAGGCTGGACCCTCTCACCCATCAAACTAAGCCAAACCTTCTTCTAATCTCTCTCCCATCTAAGCTTTCTAGTTTAGACAAGAACAACAAAAGTGTACCCCAATAGGGGAACCTTATTCTTCTATTTTGGAAAATCTTATTAAGGATGGTGCTATTACCCTTCCACCTATAAAACCACACACTAGTTTTTGACCCTGATTGCCCAATGCCTGTGTGGTATAAAGAACATGAATTTTTTAACTATCATCATGTCAAAGGTCATAGCGATGGTAACTACATCACCTTCAAGAATATCATCCAAGAAATGTTAGACAACAAAGATCTAGTCTTGGATAACCCAAATGCACCCACTAACCAAAACCTACATATCTTTAGAAAACCATTCCCTAATCACACCCCATATTCTAACCAAACTGATGACACTTCAACTAATGATATCGATGTCTGGGAGGTCCACACTATTTTTGATGATATACCAGTTGCTTCTCAATTGCCCCCTGTTCCTTCCATAGATGAAATATTAGCCTGAATCTCCCCTACCTACATAGAAACCTATTTCAGCTACTCCTCCACCCACAGAGGAACCCCCTTCATTTTATCCTTCACTCGTAGAAGAACCCATAATCAGCACTCCTCCTTTGGCCCCTCAAATTTATGAGAAGTCATCAGTAGCACCTCTCCTACTCATAAGGGATACTTGTCCACTCCCTAAACCATCACAAGGAGATTCCACCTCATTTGGCCCATCATCTCCTCTATCCATGATAGATCCTTTAGAAACACCATTTCCCTTATATGACCATTCTCCATTGGACCTCCAAGATCCTGTTGATCTGATTTCAACTCTCTTACCCATAGAGTTTGAAGCTATCCATTTCCTTATTTCTCAAACACATTTTAAGGGGATTTCTACTCAATCCACATCACCTCGCTTACAGCAGTACCATTTTCACAATTGGCCGATTTCCTAGACTATGTTGATAGAGCCTTACTTTGGGGATGTCTTCTACTTCTTGCTTCAACCCAAATGTAAATATCACTCACTGACACCTCCAAAATCTATCCAAAATTGTTTCAAGTGGTTAAAAAAAACAAAACCATGACTAGTAGAACACCTTCTATATCCTTGCCCACAATCCAACACACACTTCCACCCACAACCCAACACACACTTACACCCACAACCCAACACGCATCTATACCTAAACACCTACCCATGCCTATATCATATCCCTTACCTAAACCCACCACTACCTTAGGGGTCATGCCGACATCAAAAATTACTCACCCACTTGTCAGATTAGATTTATTTACATCTTCCCATACCAACACTAAACTTATTCCTGCCCCTAACAGGAAGCCCCAACCTTCAAGGCCTCATACACCAACCTCACGTACCACACTATTGTCACCTTCAGCTCTCATGTTCATCATAGGACCTAACCCCTCAACCCTGGCCAAGAAAATTTCTTCCATTGGTAAACCAAGAACACAATATCTCACCTACTCATCATGGCTCTCTAATATACCCAATTGATCCACATAACCCCCACTATCACCCCTAACCTTCTTACCACCCATACCACCACTAACTTCCATAAATTCTTAACTACCCTTGACACTCTCATCTCTTACACTCACACCTTCTACCCAAACTATACCAACCACCTCCATTGCCATTTGGCTACCCCTGTGGGTAACCCACCCTCTTCCACCATCTTCTTTACCTTCTACATCCCATACTCCCGTGCCACCTTTACCCAAGAAGGTGCAAACCAGAGCTAAAAATAAGCTACCCTCTGATAAGGTAGTCAAACCAACCAAATAGTCCATTGCCAACTCTTCTACCATGCCCATACCTAAATAGATGCCACCAAGACCTATTCCCCATTCCCCCTGTAAAGCCTCTTACTCCACAATGAGCCACACTTGTACCTAAACCCAGACTCACTTCCCATTGTGATTTGTTAGTGGGGTCTTATGCTAAGATTTTAACTAACCTCTCAGAGACTTCCATCATCAAATTACGACCACTTTAACCTTATGATCCTCTCAAACCCAAACCAAAAGGGTTTGATGAGACTAAGATTTGTGCCTTTCATCGTGTGTCAGGACATGATGTTGAAAATTTTATGGCCTTGAAAACCATTCTTATCCAAATTTTTCCTCCTAAGCACAATTTCAACGATGACAATCTTTTGGATGAGGACCCCATTCCACCTTCACCAATCTCCCCAAATATGCTTCCACTACTAACTCAGTGACCAATATCTCCACCCCCACAAATCTTCTATCCTCCCCTAAAATTGGAAATCAACATGATCAACATTGCGAACTGTGCTCAGAAGGAAAAAGGTAAAGAAAATCTAGCTAGCCCATAAACCAACCCTATACCCAACATACCATCTACACCCATACCCAAAGTCACTATTTGAGGCCCTACGTATCCTATTTTGGATGGGGTCACACATCACAGAATGATAAAACAATTGCACCAATCCTACCTCAAAATGTATTTATATGACCTCATCCAAACCTCTGAGTCACATCGTCAATCCCTCTTGGAGGTCCTTCAATCTATTGAGGTTTTACAAAATAACCCCATGCCTATAGCCTCCATCATTACCCCTCATCACATAGCCTCTCTTACTAAGTCATTTCCTTCCTATACACCACCACCTGCTCACTAGGTAGCCACCCTCAATTTTTTGGACAAAGAGATTGCCCCCTTTTAGTCTGATGACCCCAACCCTGTTCTTTTCATCTCCATCTTTATCGATAATATACGCATACGACACATTATGATCGATGGTGGTGTTAGCATTAACATAATCTCTTCCCATGTGTATAACCAAATGTGCATACCTACCAATTACATGCATGATAACCCAGTTATGTTTCTCTCTTTTGATGTCACCATGACCTCTACCCTAGGTACCATCATTCTCCATGTCTGCGTGGGTCCCTGCACTATCCTAGAACTTTTCTATGTCGTAGAAGGGGAGTTCCAGTATAATATGTTGATTGGCCAACCTTGGATCCGTACCATGGGTTTTGTCCCCTCGACTTTACACTGCTGCCTCAAATTTGAACATGAAGGACATAATTAAACCATCCCAGCTAGCCCCTCACCTTTTAAAACCTGTAACATGCTATACCAGCCCAACGATGTACTTAACCTAGTCAAGACATCTACCATTACCCCCACTTCATCTTCATTTTAATCTTCATCCACAAGTGCCTCCACCAATACTGCCACCACATCTCACACATCTAACCCTGCTATCCCTACTACCACCATAGCCTCTACCACTAACTCACCTGCTTCCACATCATTTAACGAGTCATCTATCCCTGCTGCCCACATATCAACTACTAACTCCTTAGAAGGTGTTTTTTAATGCCTCACTCTGGGGGAAGACCACTTATACAACATTGACATGTTTATCACTCTGTAAGAGTGTGGAAACCTATGTCAGTACCTTGGTTATGACTACCGCATAGGTGAGGTTTTTCCTTATGGTCATCCCCACCTTCGCACTAATCTAACATACGGGGGACTTGATATCACCACTTATTCACCTGAACATCCATCTCAAAAACAACCATTTTCATCTGACCTACACCCCTTCACTAACCGCTCCTTCACTGACAATTTCCTTCACCAGTGTGCATGGAAAGGATTTGGCTTCAAATTTAATGAACAAGGACACCATACTTTCATTTTCTGTACCACTCATAAACACAATGACTGTAGTGGCATTGGTTTTCATGCACCACCTCCCAAGAAGGCTCACATTGACCTCATTAAGGAAGACAAAACATCCCCACCTCATTCACCCATGTCACCATATTCACCCACAGAGTCTATATATCCCGAATCTATTCCTCATAACTTTTTTTTTTGTAAACACAATTTCTCTAGGACATCTGACCTATCAATACGATGGTGAGGCTCCCTCTTCTCTCCCATTCATGTATCCTGACATGATCTATGACGATACACCTTATATTAATATCGTTCAATGTTAGGGTGATGAATCCATCCTCACCTACATGGGTGCGGAAGATTCTTATATTCACCAGTCATTACCTTCTGAGACGCAAACCATGTTAAATGAATCTACCATTGAAATCAACATTAAGACTCAGGAGGACCCGCACATTCAAAAGATAGGCCAATCTTTAGATGTTACTGAACATAAAGCTTTTAATTCTTTCCTTTGAGACCATAGTAATGCTTTTGTCTAGTCCTATTCTGATATGCCCGATATTGACCTAAAAATCATGGTACATAACATCGTAACCATTTTTGATGCCAAACCCATCAAACAAAATATGTAAAAAATGCATCCTTGCATTACTCTTTTGGTCAAAGAAGAGCTTCAATTCCTTCTCTCAGTTTCCTTCATCCTACCCATTGAATATCCCCAATGGATTTATATAATTGTTCCTATCACAAAGGCAACAGGGGACTCCGCATTTGCATGGAGTTTCCTGAACTCAAACTAGCTTGTCCCAAAGATGACTTTTCCCTACCAGGAATTGACCAACTAGTTGATCTCACCACTGGCCATGAAATGCTATCAATTATGGATGGTTTCATGAGTTACAATAAAATATTACTAGCTCCAGAAGATCAACACAAGATTGCCTTCATTACCCCTTGGAGGACTTTCTGCTATTGGGTCATACCTTTTGGCCTTAAAAATGCCGACGCTACATACCAATGAGCCATGAATTATATCTTCCATGACATCATACATCGTATCTTGGAAGATTACGTAGATGATATTCTTGCGAAATCCAAACATTGAACCGAACACTTGACCATCCTTAAGGTCATCTTTGATCACCTCATTAAGTATTGTGTTCATCTTCAACCAAAGAAGTGTGTCTTTGCGGTACTTTCAGGAAAGCTCTTGGGTTTCATCATTTCTTTGCGGGGCATAGAAGTTGATCCTGCTAAAGTCAAGGCTATTCTGGAAATGCCTTCACCTACTAATCTTTATCAACTTCGAAGCCTACAAGGAAAGTTACAATCCATTTGTCATTTTATCTCGTAGCTCTCCAACTGTTGTCAACAATTTCATCATCTTCTCAAAAAATACGTGTCATTCAAATGGGATGATGAATGCCATAAAGCCTTCGAAGCCTTAAAACAATAGTTTCTTTAACCACTAGTGCTCATTCCTCCTAAATATGACCACCAGAGGGCTTAGGACCTCAGATGTAGCTATAGATTCTGGATATGGGTGCAGAGAAAATAAATCTGTAAAGAAAGAAAATAGATCTGTAAGATGGAAACAAATAAGATTAGATGATGATATACGGGGACTTCCTGACAAAGCAGATCTGGGAAGCGTTAACTTCCTCGGTGGCTGTCAATCCCCATGTTCATAATAAAATAATGAATATCAAATGATAAGATGACATGCCAAAAACTATAAAAAAAAATCTGCAATATGTTGAAGAACAATATAAATATGATACCAAATTAGTATCCTGACAGAACAAACGATTGATCGTTAGGCTGGCGGTATGAAACTGGTAGAGCTCTGCTTCCAAATACTCCACAATATGATGCAAAATTTCATAGATAAATGAATTTAAGCTTCAGAATTTCCAGAATTTTCTCCTCAATTTCTTTGTTCCTCCTCTGAGGGGGAAAAGACTCATATTTATAATTTGAATTTGGATTAAAATAGAGGATTAACGAATAACCATAATTTGCAAAAGCAATTTTGATTAAGAGAACATAATGAAGAGTGGATTTGATGGTGGGGTTCATGATGTGAGAAAAGGAAAAGATGTGATGTGGAGTGGGGACATGGTTAGGTGCAATAGTGAAGTCATGTGCTCACTTTACACTATTGATTTTTTGGATTTATTGTCGGAGAGGAGATTTTTGAATTATTGATTTATGGGTGGGGTTCATATTTTAATAATTTGAAGGGATTGAATTTTTAGGTGGGAATTGATTTTTAGGTGGGAACTTGATTTTGACTTAAGTGGGGAACATGTGGGACTGGGTAGGTGAAATAAAGATTTCATTTTTAAAAGAAGGTGTCGGATGGGTGCATTTTGAATTAAATAATTTATGAGAGATGGGGGATGATTCCAAAAAATTGAATTATCAAATGGGTCCATATGGAGCCCATTGATAATTAATCAAATAATATGAACAAATAGATAGGATTTTATTTAATTTAAGATAAAGAGAAGATGAGATGGAAATTGTGTGAATATAAGATGTCAAGGGGTGCTATACCAAAAATAGGTGTCTACATTTTCCCCTTTTTGTTGAGTGGTTTGCGATAGCAAGCCACGAGACAAAAACAAAAAGGGTTAGATGAAAGATGTGTCTGAGGATGGATGAAGATATGACCAAAGGCAAGATGCCCCAGGTAAAAAAAGGATCGCAAATAAAAAAAAGTATGGCGGTGACTCCAATATCACATCGGTAGAGGACAATTGCGGTCTCAACAGAGACAGACGACAACATTCTACAGACCAGTGAGTGGGTGAAGACCACTGCAGTATGGACGTAAACCGTGATGACCAATGGGTCATGGGAAAACATCAAAATATGTGCAACTAAATGTGAAAGATGTGCGCAATCCTTTGTCTGCGAGGAATTGTGTGAAAAATCACGCGTCCACAAGAGGGACATGGATGAAAACAATGATGCCCCAACACAAGATACAAAGTGAGTTATATACGCTGACAAGTACAAGGATGAAAAAGGTGCACCATGATAGGGCACGAAGATGACATAATGGGAGATGGATGTGTAAATAAAATGCCCTAGGGGGAAAAATCATAAATGTACACATGATGAGAAGATAGGATAGAAAGCTGAGATAAAATGACCTAAAGGTGTGATAAATATGATGATAATCATGGTTCATGAGAAACATGCATAAGTGTGAGTAAATTATAATGTAAAAGTGGTCCTACTTGTCAGATAAGTAGGACAGGAAGTCAAGATATTTTTGTGACAAAACAAAAGTAGAGAAAATATGCATGGAAGAGTACAAGATCAGATAGGTGTTGGCCGTTATGGTATCCTCCAAGAAAAAAATGTCCCAGGAAGATGGGATGAAAGATGTGGATGATAGATGATAGAGATAAGAGAAAGTGGACATGGTTGAAGTAGAAAGGACATGGTGGAGGAGAGAGGTCAAGTAGAGAAGGATGATAAGAGAGGTGAGAAGATAGACGAAAGCACAAAAGAGAGAGAATAATATTTAGCAAGAGGGTAATGGAAAAAGATAAGGGGGAAATAAATAGGTAAGGTACGAGGGACCTGGAGAAAAATAAAATAGAGACAGTGAGCAGGAGGAGAAGAGAGGGAGGAAGTTTAAACAAGAAGAAGATGAGATGAGGAGGAAAAAGAGATTAGAAGGGAAGTTGAGTGTATAGAGATATATCATAGTAAAGAAGTAGCAGAGATAATCAAGAGGAGAAATGGTGGCAGAAAGAAATGATGAAGGACAAAGAAGAAGACAAGAAAATGACAGAAGAAAGGATGAAAGGGAGATGGAGATCAAAATAGAGGGAGAGAAAGAACGGATCATGAAAGAGATGACAGAACTGAGAAAGAAAAGTTATGAAGAATATGAGAGAAGGACGATAGGAGAGATGAATATATATAGCAAGATGGAAAGATGAAGGAGATGAAGAAGATGAAGAAGTTAAAGAAGATGGGGGAGGAGGTAGAATGGAAAAGAGAAAGAAAGGCACCATACGGAGCTAAGAAGATAGGGGTGGTAGAGAAAGAAGCTCAGTAACGGGGGAAATGAAAATAAGAGGGAAAGAAGGGATGATAGAGCCAAAACAGGAAAGAAATTGAATATGAAACCGAACGTATGGAAATGCATGTGGATGGTGAGATGGTTAAGAAGATGGGACAATGCTAGTGAATCAGGTTATCAATGGAGGAATAAGACAAAAGTGTGAGGAGAAGAGGAGATGAAGATGATACAAATGATATGAAAGAAAACCAGAGGTAGAAAGGAGGAGAGGACAACAAAGAAAATGATGCAAAGGCAGTATGTGATGAAGACAATAGAGATATTGAAAAAGGTGAAGGGAAGATGAAAAGGCAATACCAGTGGAAGGATGTTAGGAGAAATCCCCCGATAATGATTAGAGGGCACAAAAAGAAAAAGGGAGGAAGAGAAAATGGAGGAGGTAAAAAAGAGTGAATCGGTATTAGTAGAATGGGAAGAAATGAGTTTTAGGAGAAGTCCACCGATAATTCTTAGTACGAGAATGGAAGATGACATAATGTTAGATGAACCATGATAATGACGATCTGCATAGTAAGAGAGGGTATGAAGTAGTCAAGATGGATTTTAAAATGAGGGATGATGGAGATGACATTTGAGGGAGTTTGAGATATTTTGTATGAGGAAAAAGAGAAGAGAAGAGGATGTGTTTATGGGGAATGAAGAAAAAATATGGATGATGGGAAGATGAAGGAAAGAGGAAAGGCAAGGAGATAGATCATTCTTAAGAGAGACTCTTAAGTAAGATTGCCATGCCATAGGAATGATTAAGTAGGATCGCCAAGCTGAAGAAGAAGAATGAGGAAAAGACTGAGCAATGTATATCAAGACGGAACATGAAGTGAAAGGAGGTAATAACAAGGAAACAAAGGAGTGTGAAATGAGTGGATGGAGGAATATATGTAGTGTAGGATAAAGAGTGTAAGGGGAATTCTTAATTAGGATGCCTATGTTGTATGAGTGATGATGTCAGAGTGTTAAGAAGAAGTTTTATGAGTAAATATGTTGAAGGGAATGGAAAATAATGAAGGAGTTTCTACAGCGGCAGGATCTTAAGAAAGAGATGCAATGTGATCAAGAAACCTGCATGGAATGGATGATTAAGTAGGATCGTCAAGCCGAAAGAAGAATGAAAGGGAAAATGGAATGATAAAATAGATGGCAGTAAAAGGATATTAAGAGAAAAGCACAAAAATAATGGCCCGGGTGGATGACGCGTGAAGTATCAAACAAACAACGGAGAAGGACGAAGTGGGTGAGAAGAGCAGCGGAGAATGAGATGAGGTGAATTTTAGGAGAAAATTGGGTTGATAAAGGGGACTAGGAGGAAGGAATGGTCAATAGACACAATCACGAATGAGACCTTGTCCTGAATGACAGGTCTACTTCAAGTAGGGTTTCTATGCTGCGCGGGGAATTACGTAGATGTGCCAAGCTGGGGGTGAAAAGTCTGAGATGGTGAAGAAGAGGATAATGAACAATGGTGAGGGATGAGAATCTGCCAGATAATGAATGCTACCTGAGAGTTATCCTCAAGTAGAATTCACAAACTGCAATGGAGGTCAAGTAGAATTCCCAAACTGAATAATGCATTTTGAAGATAATAATTGATTTCATGGATTTATGGATGATGTTGATAGGGGACATCTGTAAGAGTAAACATATCGATACTAATTTTATGACATGAAATTTTATTTCTAAGGAGATAATTGTGATAAAAGATGACTTTGATGAAATGAATGTCGCATAACCATAGCAAGGGTCAAGTAAGAAAGTTATGCTTTTAACCCGATAATAAGTAAACAAGAAAGATACCACTCAAAACATTGCACTTACAGCCGATAGCAGGTATTAGTATATAACTAATGAGATTTGGCTATATCACAAGACCAAGAAGAAGATATGGATGAAATATTCTCATAATCCTAATGTCGACATGACAAAGGAATTGGAGATGTATCTTGTACATGGGAATAAGGTTCTCCAAAGATGGTATTTCTTAAGTCTATGCCCCAGCTCTGGGAATGGGAAGAATAGAATAAAAGAAAGTTGATCAATATGGGAAGCTTTCTGGGAATGCTTAATAAAAGGAAGGCTGATCAATGTGGAAAACCTTCCAAATGCCATAATAAAAGAGTAGCCATCCTTCTAGGGTATGGTCTACTTTATACATAATATGGATGGCAAGAATAATATATATGATAGCCGTCCTTCGAGGGATCGGTCTATTTCTCTTGATTTTGCTTTTGATTTTGATTTGCATTTTTTTTTTGTTGTTTTTTTTTTTTTGTATGCATAGCTGTCCTTCGAGGGATCAGTCTGTTTTAATAACCTTGATCTTTCCTTTTATATACATGAATTTGAGCTTCACATGGGGAGAGCTGGGGATAGCTAGGTAGACCACCTAGGAGGGGAGAATGAATGTACAAGAGACACCCCTAGACCCTCTACAGGAGTACAATAGGAAAATGAGATGGTGATGGATGTAATGATCATGGGGTTCTCACCAAATGGGAGAACTTATCCATATTGAATATGCTATGAGTAGAGCCGTGGTACTCATATTCAAGGTCATGACTGTTAGTGATGGTAGACCACATGATTCAAAATCATTATGATGATAGATGGAAGGGGATACTGATGGAGGAATGGTCTAAAGATAAGACTATACTCATAAGTGTGTGTACTAACAATAGAATGGCCGTAAGTGCAATGCATTAAGAGGTTCAACCTCTGGTTTACCATCAGGAGAGCCTAAATGATAAGCCCCAGACCCATACTTATGTGTGATAATATATGGTCTGATCTAGTTAGGAGAAAATTTTCCCCGTTGACTTCTTTCTAAGGTAGTGACATTTTGATTTTCTTTTAGAACCAGGTCACCTATTTTAAAATCATGCTTATTGATGTGTTTATTATAAGCACGTTGGATACGATCTTGATAGACATGATGGTGTTCAAGAGTGAGAAGATGACACTCGTCTAATAACTCAAGTTGCATTAGCCATTCCTGATGATAATCTTCATCAGAAATGAAGTTGCGAAGAGACACACGTAAAGATGGAATTTGGACTTCAAGGGGAAGAATGGCCTCAGAGCCGTATACCAGAGAAAAAGGAGTAGCTCCTGTGGAAGTGTGAATGCTAGTGCGATAGGCCCACAGGGCAAAGGGAAGTTGGAGATGCCAATTTCGCCCTACTTGATCAATAGTTTTAGCCAAGATATTTCGAAGAGTTTTATTAGTAGCCTCAGCTTGACCGTTAGCTTGAGGATAATACGGGGAAGAAAAGCTAAGTTGGATTTTGAATGCATCGCCAATATTTTTAAGGTCTTTGTTTTTAAATGATTTTCCATTATCCATAATAAGTTTATGAGGAATGCCAAAGTGGAAAATGATATGTTGATATATAAAATTAATGATTGGGCCAGACTTAGTAGAGGTGAGTGGGATTGCCTCCACCCATTTAGTGAAATAATCAGTAACAATGATGATAGAATGATGTTGTGACAAATGAGGATTTATTAGACCTATGAGATCAAGGCCCCACTGTGAAAAGGGCCATAAATCTTGGGCAGGCTGTAAAGCCTGGCTTGGAATATGGATAAGGTTAGAGTGTTGTTGACATCTTAGACATTTCTTGACATATTCACAACAATCATGATTTAAAGAAGGCCAATAATAGCCAAGACGAAGAACATGTTTGGCCATAGATAATCCACTGAAATTCCCACTACAAATACCGTCATGAACTTCTTGGATAGCTATAAAGGCTTCATGGGATTGGAGGCATCAGAGAAGGATTCCATCAAACCGATGTTATTAAAGAATACCACCAAGGATTACATAATGGGTAGCACGTTGGACAAAATATCTCTTAGTATTTTTAGAAAGATCAAGGGGAGTAATGGATTTGGATAAATAATAAAAAATTTGTGAATACCAGAGGTCTGATGAATTAGATTCGACCAGATGAATCTGAGATATGTCATAGAATGGTTGTTTACGATGATGTATAATAACTGAAAGTTGGGATTCTTGCATTGTCCATGGGATAAGGGCCGCAAGGGAGGCCATTGTATCAGCAAAATGATTGGTCGAACGTGGGACAAACTGAATAGTGTAAGAATCGAAGGATTTAAGAAGATGATGAGAAATATCATGATATTGTTGTAAAATATCATTTTTACACTGATATTCACCAGTGACCTGTTTTATTATTAGTTCAGAATCACCAAAAATGTCAAGGATATGAACGCCCAGAAATATAGCAGTTTCTAGTCCTAGTATAAGGGCTTCGTATTCTGCCATATTGTTTGTACATTCAAAATCTAATTTGAAAGATAAGGGGATTGGGGAATCCCCTGGGGGGAATGAGAACAACTCCTGCTCCTCTGCCTTGCTGGCATTTAGAACCATCGAAGAAAAGAATCATTTTAAGGAGATCATGACAAAATTGATTGATTGATTCATCTGGGAAATGATTAGGAGTCTGTGTATTGGAAAGAGGGGCCTCGGCTAATTGATCCGCAATAGCTTGACCCTTGATTGCCTTTTGAGGAATGAATTCCAGGTCGAGCTCGGCCATGAGAAGGAGCCATCAGGTGATGTGATCTTTGTGATATGGCTTAGAATGCATCACTTTGAGGGGTTGAAAGTTAGTAACAATATAGGTTTTATGATTAAGAAGATAGTGTCGAAGTTTTGATGCAACGAAGAAAATAGCGCAACACAATTTTTCTGCTTCAAAGTATCATGTTTCACAATCATGGAGAGTACGACTGATATAATAAATGGCTTGTTCACATCCCTGATTATCACGGTGTGCTAACATAGCTCCTAAGGCATGATCAGTTACAGAAACATATAAATAGAAGGGCTCTCCTTCGCGTGGAGGTGTGAGTACTGGTGGAGATAACAAATATCGCTTAAGATCTTCAAAAGCCTTTTGGTAGTTTTGATCCCAATTAAAGGTTATGTCTTTTTGAAGAAGGTGATGAAAGGGCTGACAGTGATCAGAAAGTTGTGATATGAAGCGATGAACAGATTGAAGTCGACCTTGAAGACTGCGAAGTTGTTTGAGATTGGAAGGAGGAGGCATTTCGAGAATTGCTTTGATTTTTCTGGGGTCAACTTCAATGCCTCTGATAGAGACAATGAAGCCCAGGAGTTTTTCAGTAAGAACTCCAAAAACACACTTCGCTAGATTGAGAAGAAGGGAGAAATGAAGGAGACGCTTGAAAAGTATCTCAAGAACTGAAAGATGGTCACACCTATGTTTAGATTTTGCTAAGAGGTCATCAACATAGTCCTCTATGGTTTGATGTAAGAGGTCATGAAAGATATATGTCATGGCTCATTGATATGTAGCCCCAGCATTTTTTAAACCAAAGGGCATGACATGATAACAAAAGGTACCCCATGGGGTGATAAAAGATGTCTTGTGCTGATCTTCAGGTGCAATCAGAATCTGATTATAACCAGAAAAACCATCCATTAAAGAGAGCATCTCATGCCCCGCTGTAAGATCTACAAGTTGGTCGATACTTGGAAGAGGGAAATCATCTTTAGGACATACGAGGTTAAGATCTCGAAAATCAGTACATATACGAAGCTTTCCAGATGCTTTTGCGATGGGTACAATGTTAGAAACCCATTGGGGATAATCAATGGGGATAATGAAGTTGGCAGATAGGAGACGTTGCAATTCTTCTTTCACAAGAAGAGCAACTCGAGGATGCATTTGATGAAGCTTCTGTCTGACTGGTTTGGCATTGGGGATAACAACGATGTTGTGAATAATGATGGAGGGATCGAGACCTGGCATGTCCAAATACGACCATGCAAATGCTTGGCTATGCTTGGTCAAAAATGAAGTGAAGGCTTCGAGCTCTTGAGGTGTCAAAGACTGACCTATTTTGAGGATGTGGTGCTCCTGAGGTGCTCCAATAGTAATGTCGATAGTGGATTCATTCAAGAGATTGGATTTTTCTGGTGGATGAATTTGTGATCTTGAGAACCTTCGGCCCCATGTAAGAGAGAATGGAAGTGTCATCATCGCATTGAAGAATGTCAATGATAGGGGAATATTCCTCTACCATTTCTGGATATCTAAGGGG
Source organism: Taxus chinensis (assembly GCA_019776745.2). Taxonomy (NCBI): domain Eukaryota; kingdom Viridiplantae; phylum Streptophyta; class Pinopsida; order Cupressales; family Taxaceae; genus Taxus; species Taxus chinensis. The sequence continues at coordinate 39,457 of JAHRHJ020002152.1, forward strand.
AAAAGACCGGGTTTCATTTTTGGCTTGATAAGTCACCGGTCTGAGAAAGATGGTCGAAATAAAAAAAAAAGTTAGGAGGAATAGGAACTGTATCGCCTTGATCTGGATCTGTGAGATAATTGGATGGAGAAAAATCAGTATCTAAGCTGGAAGGATAGTTAGAAGGAGATGAGACATTGTTTGAATCTGTAGGATAGTTGGAAGGAGAAGAGATATGTTCTGAATCGGTAGTATATTCTGATGGAGAAGAAATGGATGAATCGATATGAATGGGAGAAGACGCATATGTTCCAGGAGGGTGTATGGTGGGATTGTCATATCCCAAACCAAATTTTTGACATGATTCCTGGGCTCGAGCAAAGATATTACCATGAGGGCCCTGTTCATAGTGTCCTAAACCAAACCCCTTCCATGCACAATGATAGAGGTATGTGTGAGCGAAAGATGGTTTACTAAGAAATCTGAAATCACCTGTATATCGTTTGGCATGAAAATGATTTTCAGTGTGAGAAGAAGGTTGATCAAGGCCGCCATATACTAAATTGGTTTTGAGGGAAGAAGGGCCAAATGAGAAAATTTCCCCAACATTGGATTGATACATAGGGGCTTTATCAGGGTGGCCTGAGGTGATTGGGAGAAAGAAGGGTATTGAGAGTGAGGAGTTGATATTCCCCTAAAGCAAGATTTTACGTTATAGGATCAGAAGAATTTGTCTGAGGCAGGGTAGATGGAGGTACAGAAGAACTGGTGGATGCATCAGGAGAAAAATTGGTTTTAGGAACAAGGACATCTTTAGGTCTATAGATCATGCGACATGTCTTGGAAGGGGGGATCTCAGCTGGAAGAGCATAAGTATTCCCTTCATGTTCATATTTGATACAACGATGAAGAGTAGACAGAACGCAATGCATAGCATGGATCCAAGGACGTCCTAGTAAAAGATTATATTGGAATTCTCCTTCAATGATGTAGAAAAGTTCATGGAGGAGTTTATGACTGACACGGATAGGAAGAACAACCATTCCTAATGGGGGAGTGACAACATCGTTAAAGCCATGAAGAATGGTAGGAGATTTGGCAACAATGGTATTGGGAAATTTAAGCTGATTGAAGGTATGAGAAGAAATGATATTAATACTGGCACCATTTTCAATCATGGTTCGATGGACGCAGGTGTCATCGATATAGACTGTGATGAATAATGGTAGATCATGTTCTTCTTGTGGTATCCTAGGGATTTCTGAACTTTCAAATGATACGGTAGCAGATGTTGCGAAGGCATGAGCTAAAGCCACGAAAGGCTGGGGCTCATCGGAGGATACCGGGATCTGTTGCAAGACCTCTATAAGAGCTTGTTTATGATGTGGAGAGCTTTGAATGAGCTCATAGAGTGACATTTTGACAGGGGCCTGGTGAAGTTGTTTAATAATGGTATGTTCAATGGAGGAAGGATTCGGGGTGGCCAGAACAGATACCTTGGCTTTAGAAGAAGATGAAGGCGTTGTTGCGGGATGATTGGTAGGAGCAGCGATGACAACCTTTGGCTGTGATGGAGGTGTGGAGGCAGCGAGCTCCTTAGGAGGAGGGATAGTGACATAAGTCTTAGGGGTGGATGGTGAGGCGGAGTCAGAGTTATATGGCTTTGAATGGGTGGTTATCCAAACAACGTTGATTACAAGAGGAGGACGATCCTGAGGATCATCCTCTTTTGGTAATATGTTGGTGGCATTGGTGGTTATATCTCTATTTGGTAGTGGAGTACTGATAGGATTTCTTAATGAAAGGGTGGTCGAGATGGTTGAACAGACGCATGTTGGGATGTGGAAGTTGATGGAGGAGATGATAGAATTGGTTTTTTATCGTTAATATTTTTATTGACAAAATGATGCATGATGGATTGGAGAGCTTTGCAATGTTCAGTGTCATGTCCAGGGGCATGGTGAAATGTGCAAACAAGATTGGAATTAAACCAGGAAGGTCTTGGTGCATTTGGATCGAAAAATTTAATTGGCGGTAAAGTGATGGCTGAGGCTTGGAGTAGTTGGTGAAACATAGTGGTATAATAACCTGGTGTTATTGACGGAGAACTTTGGGAGGATGCATGGGAAGGTGGTGATGTAATAATGGCTTTGGATGTTGTTTTGGATTTGGAAAAGGTAGATGAATGTGCTTGATGCGGGATAGTAGTGGAAGACACAGACGCCTTTGAATTTGTTTTAAGATATTGGTTGGAAAAGGGTGGTTGCATTGTTCTAGTGGTAGTATGTGTTGTTGGTGAAGGGAAGGTTCCTAAAATGGAAGAGGAGGATGAGGGGTGTGGTCCTAAAATAGAAGGAGATGATGTGGTTTCTGAGGAGCTTCTATCGGGAATAGTGAGGTCTACTTTTAGACGAGGATGTGAATGAGAATGCTTGGGAAATGGGGGTCTAGGTCTTGTATATGAATGTGGATTGTTAGAGGGAATGACCAGAATATCTACAGGAGGATCTGGAGATATTGAAGTGGATATTTGTGGGGACTGTGCTGATGTGTGAGTGTCTAATGGTATAGAAGAAATGGGACGATAATTTGAAATTAAGGAATGCTGGAATGTTTGCCAAAAATTATCGAGTAATGACATGGCCGTGGAAGAGGGAGATGAGATAGGTGATTGTAAAATAGTAGATGTTGTAGGTGTTGGTAGAAGTGCAGAAAGAGGGATTGGAAGAGATGCTAAGGATGAGATAACAGGTAGAGGTGGGATAATTTCTGACAAGGTGATTGGGTTTAATGGAGTAGATGTAAGGGGCCATGATACAGAAGTGATATTTGCATCTGAAGAGAGGGCGGTAGGTGTTGAGAGAGATGTGAGTATAGGAAAGGGTATTGACATGGGTATGGATGTAGCTAAGGTTGATGCGGAGATGAATGTTGATGGGTTTGGGGATATAGATAATGTATCAAAGGGAACTGATGTAATGGTTGATGAAGAAGGTAAACTTGTGGGTGAAACTGGACTTTTATTGTCAGCATGGATAGTGTTTATGGTGTGGGTACTAAGGGTTTGAGATACAGAAGTGGGAGCAGTCTGGTTTATGGATGTGGGTGTATGATTTGGAAATGGTTGTTTAAAAATATCTAAAGGTTGATTGGATGAGGCATTCGGGTTATCCACTTGAAGTTCTCCCTGATCGATAAGCCTTTGGACAAAATCCTTGAACGTTTGACATTTTTCTATGTCGTGTCCTCGGACTTGATGATACTTGCAATAGTGATCCTCTCGATACCACACAGGTCGTGGCCTAGATTCATTAACAGGTTGGATAGGTGGTAGTGTGATCAAGTGTGTTGTTATCAACTTGTCAAAGATGACACTGTATGATTCTCCTAAGGGAGTATAATTGGGCATTGGCCGTGTGAATCATTGTTGAGTTACTGTAGATGTCGGGGTAGGAGATGATCTAACAATGATGACATTGGCAGTTGTCTTTGATTTATCATTTGATATGGATGGTCTGACAAATTCAGTTTTTGGCTTATTGGTTTTCAATTTTAAATGCCCCTATTCCAAGGCACATGTCTCAAGCTTGTGGGCCATAGTAAAAGCCTCTTCAAAAGTGTAAAATGATTGGATTTGCAAGGTGGAAGATATGCTTGGCGCAAGAGCGCGTGAAGAGCTCGATGAGATCAGTTTGAGGTAGTGGAAAAGACAATTGATTTATCATATTATGCCATCGTGCGACGAAATCCATGATGGATTCATCTTCGAATTGGTGGATAGTGTACAGGTCATTGATGGTTATTTTACACGTGATATTAATGGAAAAATGTTCAAGAAATAATTGTGCAAGCTGGGAAAAAGAAAATATGGAGTACTGGGGAATATTATTATACCACTCCAAGGTGGGACCAGCCAAAGACATGGGGAAAGTATGAAGCATCAAGTCTTGGTCGTGTGCAATGAGATAACATGTATGCTTAAATGCTCTGAGATGTTGTTGGGGATCCTCCTTGCTATTAAACTTGGCAAACTTTTGCAATTCCCAGTGTGGAGGATATGGTTTCATGGGCATGGATGGATGGATGGGTTCATTACATATTTTTTCATAAGACAATGTGAGCTTGGACCCTAACGTAGCAGCCTCTAGGTTGGCTAACCGACCTATCAAGATTTGCATGGGGTCATTAGGAAGTGTCTGTTGAGCAATGAAAGGTGGTGGTTGGATTTGAGTAGGTGTGGGGATCTGAGGAATTTGGTATGGGTGAGTGTAAGTTATGTGTGATAGTTGAGGTGGTTGCTGATAGAATGTGTGTTGGTGAGAAACAGGGGCATGGTGTGATTGTTGAGATTGTGGAGGTTGTGGAAGTAACTGTTGAGTGGGGATGTGAGTATATGTGGGTTGATAGCCTGGAAATGACATTGTGTGTTGCAAAGGTATGGTTGGAGGAAGTTGGGAAGTGAGGGTATAGACTTGTGATGTAGTAGGAATTTTTTGTCTGGATAAGGGATTTGACACCTGGAATGGTTGAATGGAGGTACCAGTGACCATAGGATCCATTGTATTTGTAGGGATGGCAGTCACGATAGTTATGTTGATGTGAGGAAGATTCGACAGAATGGGCGTAACTACCTGGGTGGTCTGGTGTGCCGATGGGTTGGTGGAAGATGATGCAAAATCATGTAAGGCCATAGATTGAGGAATGTCAGAACCAACATTATAAGGATAGACTTGCTGAAGTGGTGGCCCATCCAAAGGGAGGTGTATGTATCTTCTTAAAAGATAGTCTTGGAGGGCCACAGGGTTGGCATCAAGAATCTGTCTGAATTCTGGGTCTCCAAGAGGGAAGACTGAAGTACCAATAGGCTCTGATCTAACAGAGGGTAGAGTGGCTGGCCTAGATGGGATGGAATGTTGGTCTAATGCCATAGTGTGGGTGAAAGGTATTGAATGAGGAATATTAGTAAGAGGATGGGTGCCTGTGAGTGAGATAGGAAGAAACATGGATGATGAAGTTGTTGATGTAGTGATTGATTGGGATGAAGCACTATGTGTGGCGAGGTTGTGTTCCATCTTTTTAGAAGTGGATCGAGTGATTACGGGCATAAAAAGGAAATCGTTGTTATATTAACAAACAAGTCAGACAAACAATTTTTTATTTTTTTAAAATCAAGAATGTGTGTAAAATAAAATGGCTGAAAGAGGACCTAGAAGAAGGTAAACTATGTTTGGTTTCAGGTAATTTATGGCTGGGAAATGTCTGAAATGGTTCGGTTGGGTGATCAAATCCCAATCAATGAACCAGGTGCAATGAATGTTTCGATGTGTTGATTAATTTGTGAATTTTCAGGCAGTGTGTGATTATAAGTGTGATGCAAAAGTTAAACCTCTAGTTACACTATGTGAGCAAGCAGAATGCACAGGGTTCGTTTTACTCCAAATTTGAAATATTAAGTTCGATGCTGACAATCAACCAGGTGTATGAAAGTACAATGCAAAAAGGAGAAAATAATGAAAACTGAAGAATACCTGTATATCACTTTTTTCCTTTTTATCTGACAGCAAGTTGAGCCAAGTGTAAGCTTTAGGTGATCTGGAAAGCACCTTTTTCGTATTCAACTAAAATGTTTGAAAATGATAATCAATGATTGGGAACGTCCAAGGATGTCAAGACTGCAGATGGATTAACAAGCGACGATTGGTGATGTGGTCTGAGTTTAAGATCTTATCTCTGACAGTGCAATTTTGATAAAGGAAAATATGAAAATTAGTGGATGTGATCCAAAAGAGATAAAACAAAAAATAAATAAATTAGAATAAACAATTTACCCGGATTAGTCAGATATAAAGTAAAGTAAATACTAAACAATGAAATGGACTATTATTTAAGTAATAAAATAAATAGACAAAAACGATAGACACGAAATGTGATAATTAAATCAAAAGTAATAAATGGAACAGGCACTAAATAAATGACAAACCTATTGTAAAATTATAAAAATGAACAATAAATGAACAAGATGATAATGAAGCTTAGATGGTAAACGATGTTATCAAAGCCAATGTGAATATACGTTTAGTTATTGAATCTAAACAAACTTCACCAATAGATGCTTATTAGGGATATAAAATATAAATTGGAAATTTAGATGTAAATAAATTATTATAGAGACTATGTAATTAAATTGCATTAACATGTATATCTAAAATAATTTGGCCTAAAAAATTGTAAATCAATTATTATAAAGACTGTGAAGTTATTATTATTACAAATTGTTATGAAAATAAATTTTATGGAAATAATTCGTAAATGGTGAATATTCCAAATTTTTGAAAAATGAATAAAATATTTTCTGGCACGAACAGTGACCTGTTTTAAAGCAAATTACACTTTAATTTTTTTTAGGGGTCAATGGCTTCGCCTACCCTTGAAAAATATGGATATAAACCTAGATTACTAAGGTAGAAATTTACTTCACATTTTTCAACAATGATGATATATCCCATAGACTTGCGACAAACTATTTTATGACGAGACTGGAATAGTTTACTGTAGATAAAGAGTCGAGACTGAACAGTCGAGATATTGACGCATAGTAGACGCATGACAAAGATTTTGTTGATGAGCACAGAGCTTGCGATGAAGTAGAAACAAAGCTGCAGCTGCGCGACAGGAGATTTTAGTCGGAAGGATTTACGTGATCGCGATGACCTCAATGGACCTTGTTATTCTGACTACGTGTCTATCAATGAGGAATATTGATCGCGTCAACAGTCAGTCGTCAATAGTACGAAAAGGTGATGAATGTGACGCTGCGATGGAAAGAATTGATTGCGTCAATAACGTGATGTGATGAGGGATGCACACACTATCATACGAATGTGACGCGTGAAAGGAGGTCAGATATTGATATAGCAGATTGTATGACAAAGTGCTTTATTGACGCGCGACACGGAGAGACATTGATGAAAAACAGAGGGTAGGAGGTTGCAAACGCGCAAACAGAAGATTTTACATGGATCGTCAAAAAAATGCGTGAGAAATAGACCTCATTGACGCGCGTCAATGACCTCATTGACGCGCGTCAATGAGGTTATTAACGCGAAGCGAAATGAGTCATTTTTTTGACGCACGTGGAGCAAAATCTCCTGTCGTAATTTGTCTGCAGCCTTATGCGTAAATGCTTGAAATCAATTTTAATGTGATTCATACAACCCCCAAAAAATTGGGTGGGAGGATGGGGGATATTCGCCAGGGGCAGGGATTTCCAGGAGATATCCAGTCGTGTAAAATGAACCCTGGTTATGGAAAACTGTTGTGTGGAGATGTTCTAAATATGGCCGGGTCCTGGAGCCGAATAACTATTAATGGGATACTAATCATTAGGAAGCTAAGATAGAAACTGGAAGGGAGATCGGTGCGTGAGGTGGAATTGTGCTAGGTGTCAGGAAGGCTCGAGACAGGGAAAGATGGAAATGGGTAGGTAGGGAGCTGAATGGAAAGGTTGGAGTTGAAGGAGAGTCAGGATAGATGAGATGGTTGAGTGCAAAGATCAGTATGGGGAGGTAGAGGATGGGATGTGGGAGGATGAGTAGGCTCAAGAGATTCAGGGAGATGGGACAGGTTGGGAGGGAGCTTTGAGGAGAGAAGGGAGATTGGATAGAGGAGAAGGTGGGGAGAGATTGGAGGAGATGTGGGATGGAGGGAAAATGGGTTTTTTGATTTTTTCCCTTATAGGAACGCTGGTGATTCAAAGGGAGCTATAATTTTTTAATCATTTATTTAATTAAATGTGTGGTTGAATGTGGGTATATACTCGGTGGTAAAACAAGAAAAAAGCTATAAGGTTAGTTTTTTGAAATCTCTCTTATTTGTTTGTTTAAATATTTACTTTATACTTGTAAAGAAAGTTAACAATATTTTCCTGTGATTCGGAATATGCGATTTTTAAAATTCAATTTTTATCAATTATAAAAAAGTCAAATAACAAATCCTTTCAAATGAAAAACCCACTTACCTCCAATGGACGACAAAACCTAACTACATGTACAAACCACAACCACACGGAGCTGGAAATAGTACCAATGATCCTGCAAGTGGGTGATTTACTTAAATGAAAATTGCAGAACATATATCAAGATTATTATGATGTCATATTGACAATAATATGAAATACAATAACTGTATACATATGACACCCAAAAACAAGTGAGTAACAAAAAAATGACCAGATCTGGAGTCTGGTCCCACCGGGTGTGCCAAATGTTGATCTGGTTTCCAACTTCCTTCTCAGACGGGTGAACACCGAGTAATGCAAGAAACCAAAAACTCCGAATATACAAGGGCTTAGGACCTCAGATGATAGATAGATGGATAGATACGGGCACAAAGAAAATCGGATCCTTAGGTGTAAAGAAATAAAATAGATCTCACATAGATGGAAACAAATAAGATTAGAGATGATATAGGGGGCTACCTGACAAAGTAGATCCGGGAAGCGTTAACTTCCTCGGTGGCTGTCAACCCCCGTGTTCGATAATAAAATAATGAATATCCAAATGATAAATGACATGCCAATTCGACTAAATAAAAGAACCTGCATGGTATGTTGAAGAAAAATACTAAATCTGATGCGTGAATTATGTATCTTAATAGAACAACCGATTATTTGTTAGGCAGATATGAAACATGGTAGAGCCCACATTCCAAATACTCCACAATAGATGCAAAATAATGATATTATGAATTTAAGCTTGAAAATTTCAAGAATTCACTCCTCAATTTCTTCTGTTCCTTTTCTGAGGGGGAAAAGACTCATATTTATAATTTGAATTTGGATTAAAATAGAGGATTAACGAATAACCATAATTTGCAAAAGCAATTTTGATTAAGAGGACATGATGAAGAGTGGATTTGATGGTGGGGTTCATGATGTGAGAAAAGGAAAAGATGTGATGTGGAGTGGGGACATGGTTAGGTGTAATAGTGAAGTCATGTGCTCACTTTACACTATTGATTTTTTGGATTTTTTGTCGGAAAGGAGATTTTTTGAATTATTGACTTTATGGGTGGGGTTAATATTTTAATAATTTGAAGGGATTGAATTTTTAGGTGGGAATTGATTTTTAGGTGGGAACTTGATTTTGACTTAAGTGGGGAACATGTGGGACTGGGTAGGTGAAATAAAGATTTCATTTTTAAAATAAAGGTGTCGGATGGATGCATTTTGAATTAAATAATTTATGAGAGATGGGGGATGATTCTAAAAAATTGAATTATCAAATGGGTCCATACAGAGCCCATTGATAATTAATCAAATAATATGAACAAATAGATAGGATTTTATTTAATTTAAGATAAAGAGAAGCGGGAAAGTTGGAAATTGTGTGAATATAAGATGTCAGAGGGGCGCTATACCGAAAATAGGTGAGACAAGAGAAAACATAAGACCAAAACTAGATGCATCAAGAGGCAGTATGGCGATAGTGCTTACATTAATTGACACACTTGGAGTAGCCACCATATTTGAAACCACTAGATAAGTAATAGAAACAAATGGATAATAAGAAATAACATCACCTATTGTGGTCATAGATCCTTGGGATGATGAAGGAGGTGATAAGATAGGAAAAATAGTAGGTAGAATTCCTCTAATAATAGTGGTCCTTATTAAAGCATCATTTTCATCCTCATATGATTCTTAATTATTTTCTTACAATTTTTCCACATCTTCTTCCCCTAACAGGCCTATACTTATATTTTCGCATAAATATCATCTTCATTCATCAGGTTCATATAAATATCATCTTATATTATCTAAATGTATGGAGGGTAACTATAAGAACAAATATTTGATATCAAATAATCATAATGGGATTTTACCCTTCCATTTGGATCCCAATATCTAAATATATCTATGTGTTTTGATATCGGCCTTGACTCGCTTATATAAACTGTGAATCATTTTCCTATAGTTGATGGGACCCTTAGTTCCTCTATTCTACTCTATAGTTTTCATCTCAGACTAATGTTAAATTTTTCCTTGAAATCTACAAAAAAAGAATTGACGCCACCTTTTTATCCCAAATGGCCTATTCAATTGTGTTTAGTTATGACATACCTGATTTATCGTTGATCTAAAATTTTTGGTCTACAACCTTGTTTTCCCCTATGACCTCTTTTATTTCTCCTCTTCCAGGTCTATTAATCGTGCAGAACTATATGCTCCTAAATGTAAAATTTGGCATAAGAGATGATTGACTACGATGGCATGTTCCCTTTGAAGGATTATTATTAACATCTTCACAATCGTAATGGACAAAGGCCTTTCTTAAAAGTGTCTATATTAGTTGTCCACTCATCTTTGGTATTCAATTCGAATTGACCCCATTGAATATTTCTCTCATTGTAATGCACTAAATCACGCACTTAATATCTACATCCAGCCGATTAAGGATATGTCATTTGGAATATGCATGATTCACTTAAGCAAGTTTAGAATTGCTAATTAACACCACTTTACTTTTATTTGACTATTGATTGGCCATACGTTTCATCTTTATTGCTGTGATGTATGTCTAATGTGAAAACTTATAGTTTTGCATATCTTCATTGACATCCTAGTCATAGCTTTACAGGTTTCGAGACTGTCTGACCTTTTTGAGCACTTAGGGGAAAGGACCCTATAGTTGTGTGATGCACCAAACCATGTACAGTTGTTTCACAATGCCATAGATTGCTGAAAAAGGTACCAATAGTATGTTCACTTTTTTATTAGATGCCATTCCACTATTTTAAGAGCCAATGACAATATGTGACATTCATCAGGGCGCATCACATCATTTGGTACCTCTTTCAAATGATTTATCATTACCTTATCTTCTGATAATTGAAATCAATTCAAAAAACAAAACCCTATGCAAGCTATGCGATGCTTTTGGCATCCAACTCAAGTTTCTCATCACCTTACTACTTGACAAACCAATGGCCAAGATGAATTGACCAATAAAAACTTGAACAAAATTCTTATGAAAGTAGTCAATGATATTGGAAAGGATTGGCATCCGCACCTTCCTTTTTCTTTGTGGGCTTATTACACTAGTATTCACACTTCGAATGTACTGACACACATTTTTTCTCTAGTCTACGATACCAAGGATGTATTACCTTTCAAAGTTTAGATCCCATCTCTCAGCATCTCACTACAAGACATGCTCAACGACGATGAATTTCACCAAGATCGTTTGGCACAACTTGAGTTATTAGATGAATGTCATCGCAATGCTCTTGACCATCTCAAAATCTACTAAAAAACGTATCAAACATGCCTATGATAAATGTGTTCACAAATGAATATTTCGAGGTTAGTGACCTCATCCTGAAAGAAAATCAACATGTAACCAAATAAGAGAAAAGTAAGCGAGGAAAATTTTCTCCCTAATTGGCTTGGACCCTATATTGTTACCCATGCCTATGGATTAGGTGCTTATCATTTCTATCTTCACTTGAAGGTAAACCCAAACCTGAGCCCCTCAATGCCTTGTATCTTCAGCCATTTTATTATTGACATCAAGTCCTATATCACTTTCTGTTAGTTCATCGCTCGTCCCCTGAGCACTGTTCACCTTCCATATCACCCATTTTGAGGATCCACAACTAAAAAAGAATCATGTGATTACCCATCACCTTTCAGCCTTATCTTCAATGTGAGTACCATGACTCTACTCATAGCATGATTCTCATGGATACTTTTTGTCTTCTTCCAAATGGAATCCCATGGTCGTTCATAATTCGAAACCACCCCTTTCATAGTTAACCCCCGTGTACTATGGTTTTTTCCTCCGAAAAAGAACCAAATATTCCTATATAGTCTTGTCCATGAATTAAACGTCTAAAAACAAAAGGGATGCAACTCCTTGAGTTAAAATTCTAGAAAAAGATGACTCCCTCAAAAGGGACATCTCTTCACTCTATTTCCACCACTATAAATAGACTTCTCCTGTGAAGGAAAACTATATAAAGTCATTGCAAAAATACAATAAAAATATCTAGAAGCTTCCCGCACCTCGATCAGCTTTGTGAAGACCTCAAGGAGATAATATACTCATCCCATATAGACTTCCCACATTGATCAGTCTATTAAAAGTACAAAAAATGAAAAAATGAAGAAAATGATGAAAATTTCTTATCATGGACTTGCCTATTTTTGATCCTAGGTTTCTTGCTAAGAAAAACATATTGTCATACACTAAGTTACACTAAACCACCCATTCTCACCTCATTGCCTCTTTCATCCTAAATTCATCTTTACTCAAGGGACTTGTTATAACCACGACATTTCATGATTATGTGACTTTCTTTACCCTTAGAATGGTCCATTAGGCAATGCCTTTAGGGTCCCACATTCATTAGCCCATCTGGGGCATGGTCGAATCATTAAGGATCTTCTCAATTAAGCAACTCTTTTCCACCTCTTACCACTTTCCTTCCTTATTTACTTATTGATTATCCTATATAGGACTAGATCATCAACACCTATATTTACAAAAGTCAACCATGCCTATGACCTACACTCAACCATGCCTATGACCTACACCCAATCATGCCTATGACCTATATTCAACCATGCCTAACACCTACCAACCCATTCCTCTACTTCATCATAATCTTCCCTAGCTTATGGGAGAACAACATCGGCTTGAGGTCCCTTTTCACTGGGACTATGTAGGTAGCACTTCGAGGGCATGGGGCCCTTGGAGGTTAGCTCAGCCACTATTTACCCTAACCAATTCCCCCTTTCACTTTCCTATTCACATTTTACCTTAGTTAGTTTCCATTTTATATCAATAACTGGAAATTAAACCAAAACAAACATCAATTAATACACATTTTTACCACATCATCAAATCATTCATTTTCACATTTCCATTATAGCACATATTTAGAAATTTACACCATAACATGTATATAAATCACCATTTATTTCCCATGTTACCGATAACTTGGGTATTAAATCATGCCTTAAACTAATAAGACTCAATCATGCCTAAACCGACCTGACTCCACCATGCCTAAACCAACCTGACTCCATCATGCCTAAATCAACCTAACTCAATCATGCCTAAACCAACTTGACTCAATCATGCCTAAACCAACCTGACTCCACCATGCCTAAATCAACCTGATTCCACCATGCCTAAATCAACCTAACTCAATCATGCCTACATTGACCTAACTCAATTATGCCTAATTCACCTAGTTTCCATCACATACATATGACATAACTAATGAAATTAAAAAAAAGTACACCATCCATACTATAAATGTGGTTCATCATCCATAAATCAGAAAGTATGTGTATACATACATATGTACATAGATATAAATAAATACAAATATCTCAAATCACTCAGTTACATCCTCACCAAAAATCTTGTAGCACATACATGCTGATATATCATTCCAAAAATATGTAAAAAAACTATCATGTACATCCTCGCTCATCTTTGGCATTAGGCTGGGTATATCTCAAAATACACAAAAAAAATATGGAGGTACTCACCACAATCAGACATCTCCCCATTGGATATCCTCCATGTATGTCTCACATGTCTCCTCCTCCTCCTCTGCTCATGTGCAGCATCCCACTAGCATCTCACCGCTCATCATAGGCCTCAATCTAACCTCTGATGGCCCCTCACTTGGAGCTGGCCTCCGTGCATTGGTAGCCTCACCCTGACCCTGTATCAGGGCTCTCCAGCCCCCTGTACTTTCCACACTATGAGTGCAAGACCTGGTCCTCTCACTCAAAGCCTGTTGTGCTCTATACTCTGCATAAGAGGGGACAATCTATCCCTGAATGGCCATCAAGTGATCCTGATAATATCATGCCTCTCCTAAGGACATTTCTGAACCTAGTCATAGGTACTATATGAAGGTGCCATCGGCCTTTGACCCTGTACCTATACCGAGGGACCCTATCCCACTGGTACCTATAATATATCGTCTGTTCCTGTCCCTATCCTGCCCCTATCTATAAAATGGGACCCTGTATTTCCTTGAGCTATGTATGGAGTGCCTGTGCATGTACCTAGGCCTATGCTACTTGGGCCTGTAGAGCTGGCAACATAGCCCTGTAACTGCCTGTAATGTGGCAATATGTGCCTCTAACCCATGTCATCTATCCCTGTATAATCCTTAGCTATGTGACCAGAGTGGGTACCACCTACCCTGTAAAGTGTCTCTCTAAACTATGATGGTTGGCATTAATCCAGCTACCTCACCTCAGTGGTACTGCTTGCAGCTGTGCTTCCCACCACTTTCTGTACCTGTCTAGTAACTCTGACATCATCAATCCATTGGTCTACCTCTTGCTCCTCCTACCCTATAGGAACTATTGGCTGCTTTTCATGAGTAGAGGCATAGGCCTCTCCATGTCATCCCTCTTGTACTATGGAAATGGTGGCAGTATATCTTGGGGAAATCCCAACTGTCACCTAACTGTATGTCAATGGGGATCATCTCATGCTCACTAGTGTGATGTCCCTCTATCCATCTCACCAGCTGTAATCCATCCAGCTTTGTGGCCATCTACCTGTATGAAGGGAAGACAACATATGTCCTCTAAATGATGTCCATGTCAGAAAACCCCTCTAGTAAATGCCTGTAACAGGCTACATCATGTGTAGATCCTTGGTAGCTTGTTATGCTCTCCAATCGTAGGTACCCATCCCTATAGCCCACAAACCCTGGCTCGAATGCATCAAGTCAGGGGCATGCCCACTAGATGCACACACACGATGTGCTCATACACCTAACAATGTAGTAGGAAGGTGTAACATAGGTTGAACCGTCGCAATCACCCATAGGCCCATAACTCTCTGTACAGCTACACCAAGAAGGTTGGTGCCCATGTAAATTGGGTCATGTCCTCCATCATATTGTGCATAACCCTCATCAATGATCGTGGGAACCTCCCACCCTCTGCATCTGGAAGTGTAAAACAGCATACTGCCTCCATCATCAGAACTAATAGCCTCATCTCATTTGGATGGGCTCGGTACATATCTCCATAACTCATGTTGGTGCTATGGAAGCTCAACTCTGTGAAGCCCCTTCCCAAAACTTGTTCATCATCACCTCCTTAGATACCTCTGAAGAAATTGAATACACCTACGTCCCTACTATCAGCAGCCACAGGATCCTATACACATCCTCCAAGGTGATGGTCATCTCACCTTTTCAAAAAATGGAATATGTTGGTTACCAAATCTCATTTGTTGATGAGGGTGACCATCAAACTTGGCTCTCAGACTATATTTCCATAGGATCTAACCCCAATCAGGATGACCTCTGCAATATGCTACCAATCCTTGGATGTTGCACTCCCTCAAACTGCTACTAATAGGGGAGGTACCCTATCCTATATTTGTAACTGGTACCTCACCTACATCCAATATACTATCGCATTATTAAACCTTGACCATACTCGCATTCACCCTTGACCCCCCACCTATAACTATTACCCTTCCTATTTTTCATTCAATATTACCTTCCTATCTCACCCAACTACCCTTACTCATCTCCTAGCCAATTTTTTCTCTCAATGATGACTGACATCAGTTCTCCTTAGCCTGACACTAGGTCTCCCAAAAACATCAGTCAACATCTGTGACCAATGATCAACTAACTCCCACTGATGTTGGCCAACCCTTAAACCAACGTCGGTCACTGGTCACGTGAAAATCCTGAAATCCCTACCCTATTTCTCCCAAATTCCACATTTAACCCTAACTGCACTACCCAAATACCTCAACCCCTCCCCCATCCTCATTCACCTAAACACACCTTCCTACATGCCTAAAACCCATTTTGTTCCAAAATTCAAATTTAATTTCCCCCCCAAACCCACTTCTACCCAAACTAGATTTCTACAAACCAAATCACCTAACCAACAAAGAATGTGAGTGAATATTTCCTCATGTAGATGCCATTCCATGGAGGCACATCTGGATGCTAACTAGTGGTCCACCTGACCTCTTCCCACCTCTACAGGCCAGAATCTACCTCGAATCTCTCCACTAATCATCCCCTTGATCTTATGGACCCATCTACCTTGCCTCTCACTAATCAAATCTCTCCATCTCACCGATTACATGTTGTGTCTTTCCTCTGAAAAAGCACCAAAAAGTCAAATGATTGTCATTTTATTCAACGGTACAATACAAAATGATTCCATAAAATACATAATTTTTGTTTTATAAACCCACCCCAACTTATTTCTGACGCCGGTCCTATTTTTGCCCTAGCCAACCGATGTCGAGTCACCCTATAACTGACATTGATCAACCCTTATAATTGTTTGGTCTTTCTAAACTTCCTTTTACCTACAACCATTCATGCCCACATCCCTTTTTATTATCCCAGAACACCCATTGAACCATACCTACAAACCCAACCTACCCCTACATTGCCTTTGCAATGTCTTAGGAGTTGTTCCTTTTCCTATACCTTGGCCTTACCCATGCTATTACCTATATACCTTGACCTTAACCCTTTTGAACAAATTTTTATGACTGTTTACCCTTCTTGTGCATCTATTGTATCTCCCTTTGAAGACTTTTTGTGGTTATCATTGTACCTTGTGTTTATTTGTTCAGCCTACTGACCTTACCTTGCCTAACCATGTTGTTTATCCTAACTTGACCTTTGGTGTACCAAAACATATCTAAACATTCCTGCACCTGACCTTTTTTGTGTTTCCGCACCATATCCTATACCTTGGATACTGGAATCACTTCAACCATGTTTGGATAGACCTATTGACCTTAGAAAACATAGAGTTTGAAAGTTTCTCAACTTGGATACCATGTCCACAGTTTCCAATGTGTGTGTGTGTTCAAATTACCACTACCTTTGACCCTGGCCCATTTACATGTTTACCTGGATTTGACCTTTTACCTTTACGCAATGTGCCCAATGATCTTCAGTTTTCTAACCTCCTCATTTTATCAAACCACTCACCAAATTCCATCTCTCACCTCATCAGTTCCTAGTTTGAGGGGGTTACCTTCACCCTGCTTGGGGATAACACCACATTCACTTAACTCAACACAACTCATTTCCTATTTTTGTAAATGTGATTACCAATACAAGCTAAACACAAGGAAAAAATGGGTAAAATGCAATAGACACAGGAAAATTAGTGTCACACTCCGGTTCCTTGGTCCCCTGTTGAACAGAACCAACTTAAACATATTCACCTAACCATCTACCCTTTTACCCTACATTAACATTAATTTAATTATTTATAATTAAATTAATACTAACTAATGCTTAGAGGTGATACATAATTGGGAATGTTAACATCCTCCTTTTGTAATTAAACCTAACCATTAAATTGTAATACACCTCACCTCACCATAGCACCTATTCATAACCATGTTTCCATAAATGAATAAGACTTGGTTCAAGAGAGGGTAAAAATCAAGGCCTATTATTCCTCTAACCACCTTCCCACTCATAAAAACATAACGTGCATTACTGATATGGCCAAAAGGAAAAAAAATGAATTCCACTAACCTAAATGATGTGAGATTTCTAAGAAATGAATTTTTGCAGACAAAACCTAGGGAATCCCACCTTAAGTTTTGAAAAATTGGTCATCCCTAGAAAAATGCCTTAGTTTACAATATATATCAAGAATATGAGAGACCAAGGAGAGAACTGAAATGGTGAATCCTTTTTTTGGGTTGGCACTATTTTGAAGCATTGAATTCACCTGCAACAATGATGGGTTGCACTAGAAAAAATATCATCCATGTGTTATTCCTATGCACCTACTAAAGAAATCCATAGCCATTCTTCACTATGGATTGGTAGGGGAGAGCCTGAATAACACTCACAAACATTCTAGGCAATTCTTACGCCATTTCAATCAAATTTGGAAGTTCCATTAATTGGACTAATCAGCCTCTGATACCATCCATCCATTTGAAGCTATTTTTGCATCTTTCCAAATCACAACACCTCTTGATGCACAATTCAAGCTTCTAGGTTGAAACTTAGCTCATCAGTGTGATTAGTCATAACAGGAAACCTTCTCCAAGTTGTGGGACTTGCTAAACTTGAGATAAGGAATCTCCAGATTCTTGGCTGGTTCTTGATTCTCCTCAAATTTGACCCATATCTACTGCAGGGCCTACAGAGGTTCAGATCCTAATCCTAATCTAAACTTTGCAAGGAGACAGGGATAGAAATGCAAAAATTGAAACTACACTAAATATGGTGATGCACCAAAAGGAGTGGTGAAATTTTTCTCGGTCATCTAGACACGTGTGAAACCAATGATTACAGCATAAAACATACAGGCTGATAAGATATCATTTACTGAAAGTTGAAGCAAACAATACATGTGGAGGACTGTTGTCCATTCACAAAGCTTGCATTATCATTTCCATGGCTGTCAAAATCACTGCATTACAACCTGAGAGAGGTATAATCCTGTTACAGTCATTTGGAGAGGTCTAGATTCTTAACTTTGAATCACTTGCTGGAGGTGAAAGAAGAAGCCTTGCTATTCCAAAAAAAGCATGTTTCCCATGCTTTAAAATGCAGCCAAACTCCAGCTTTTACATTGCTTGAGGTCGACCACATGGAGAGCCTGTAAAACATTACAAGATAAAACCTGGAGACTTTTCCTCATTGACTAAAAGTGCATTAAAACACATGGAGGACCTTACAAACCCATAGGGTCCTGTCAGATGCTTTGACCAACACTTGACAGGAGAATGCGACCCATACTACTTCTTTAAATTTGGTGCTAAATGTCCAATTTGGCTATGAAACATGTCAAGACCCCTTTTCTGGGACTTTCTTCTCTATACTATCCAAAATTGGATTAACCCTGTAAGAGGAATTAATGAATTTAAATGAGCTTTCTGTTCTATAAAGAACGTGTAAATCCGAGCTCTGGATCGAAAGATATGTGATCTGAAGATTTAGGGCACAATGATCCCTAGGTGAAACTGTGTTTTGAAAATTTTTCCCAGTGCTCTGCCACCTAACACATGACATGTGTCCAAGCACTGATTGGATGCTTTAATTCTCTCTCCTTTGCTTCTGGGTTTTCCTTGAAATTTTGACTTTTTGAGTTGATTTTGGAACATTTTTTCACTTTTCCCAAATACTTCCCCCGCCATTTGGGACTACGTGGAATGCATTGTTAGATTTTGACAGGGGCGCGGGGTCTTCCTTTACTTTTTAGAACCGAAACTCTGCCAAATTCTCTAACTCCTCCCCGAGCTCCACACTTCCCTTTCCATTAGGACATGTGAATTGAGCTGATTGGCTCGGGCCAACGCTTCAAACCTTCACCCTTTGAACTTTTGGACACCACCCTCTTGTGACACTCAATACTGATTTTCCTCCGGGACCGCCAGCTTTTTGAACCCACTAATTTCGTCCTTACGGCCCGGCTGTCCCAACAAAAAGGGACAAAAACTGTCTGATCCACCAAAATTGGGCTTCACGTTGTCCCTTTTCTCTGATGTCACGTGGCAAATTTGATTGGCTCTCGGCAACTTAAACATCCGCGTCCTAACGCATGTCCCAGCTGTCCCAGACTGTCCCATGCGAAATTCTAATTATTCGGCTGATCCGGGTGGTTACCCATCCTTCACCCCATGTCCTTAACTTAATCCACTTTCAATTAAATGATTTTCTTTGACCTTCACCGAACGTATGACCTTTCCGCGTGTTTCCTCATGTCCCGGACGTGTCCCTTTGCTCTGCAGACGTCCCTAAGGCCTATTTTCTCTAACCACCTTCACCACCATAAAAATGTCCCTCATGTCCCGACTGATGCGATGGACTAAACTTAGCCATTTTTTCATGTCCCAGATTTCCTGGCCCAAGCTTGTTTAGATGCAACTTTTTCACCTTTTCCTTAACTGACTCTTTTCATTCTTGGACAGGCAGAGTTAGAATGTCAATCTGAGGGAACCCTAGAAACCATTTTTTCCCTTATCAATCTTTTGCCTGGGACTTGAGCACATTTAATGCATGTTATCAAACCCTGGGGGGTGAGATATGAGGAGAGTTACATCCAAGAAGAACCAAAGTCTTTTGTAACTACAGACATCCATCCAACACTTATTTTGGGATATATCCAGATGTATTGCACTCATAGGTGACATTCCGGGAAGCATCACCATTACACCAAGCTTCATCCCACCAACTAATCATCACCTACCACATAGTGAATTTTGGATAACAACTGTACCGTATAAGTACACTTTTTACCTGCATCATCTATTTCCACTTCAGTCTTTTGGGTTATTCTATTGTTGTTATTAGTTTCCACTTGCATTCTTCATTCCCCTACCATTTAATTCCTATTGTAAACCCAACCATTCCTCCACCCACACCATAAAACCACCTATACCCAACCTCTACATATTTCTGAGTGTTCCTAAGATCCCCATATACCTCGTTATGCTCTCTTTTCATCTCTGACTAACCTCAGCTCAAACCCCATTAACAAATCTTATTGAATCTTATCATCCTAACTATACTGATGCCGATTACCCATAACCATTGTCGGTTCTACCTAACCATGATTGGTCATACCCGACCGTTGATCTCTGTGTCTTTAACACTGTCTAAACCAACAACCACCCACCTACCAAAACAACCCAAAACACCATACCCAAAAATCCTCATAAGACCCTGTCTGTGACCTACAGACCACCCAAACCTGCAACTTGACTTGAAGACCTTTACCCACATAGTTTTTAGTATTTAATCAGATCGAAACTGATAGTGATATGAGGTACCCAAATTAGAATACTAGCACTAGATTCATTTATGTACGTATTTCAGTTATTTCATATTTGTTTTATAATATAGTGGATTGGCAACCTTCTAGGAAGTATCACACTTCCTGGATCTAGCATACACTAGGCACTCCACTATCATATATTGTTTAACTCTTCTTTGGTGGTCTTGTTTTCTATTTCAGGTAGTTCCTCCTAGCCAAAAGGAAGCTCTCATAGTCAACATTCATATTGAGAAGTCAGAACGCGCGCATCAACCTCTAAATCAAAACAATAGGTATTCCTCTTTCAGCCTTTACCCTTATATATTTCGTGTCAACTTACGTAAACTCCATCAACGAAACATGTTAGCAGCACTGTCTAGTTCGAGTCGAACTGAGCATGGATTCTTGGACCACAGCATGGTACCTTACAGGAAGCTTATGCAAAGGATATGCTACTATTTACATGCCCTAATGGAAGAATTACTGCAAGTATTATGGAAGTTCTATCGAGGAGAAGCGCAACAATACGTAATATGCAACTGCATGAAGCACATACTTAATGGAAGATGCAACTACCAATCACCACTTTATCCATCATAGAATATTTCTAGTATCAAGTCTTAATGGAAATTCCTCAAGAACTGGACATTGGCATAATTCTAGCTCAGCATAGATGATCTTATTTTAGATCAAGATAACAAATCTGCTAATAAGTAGGTAATAACACACATGCATAATCTAATTATGCAATAGATATTCAGTTATCAAGAGCAAAATGTCCTTTTGAGTCCAATCAATCTACGTGCTACATGAGGTCTAATAGTACTTGCTAGCAACAAGTATTGTAACCAATAATGATCGACATGGTATTGAAATACTTGGTAAATAATACCATTTTACAGGGGTGCATATGCCGATGGGTTCTCTTATTCCAGGAATTTGACTTTACAGTTATGATAAAGCTAGGTAAAAGAAATTCTGGCCCATATCACTTATCAAGGATTCAATCAGGAGAGGATGCGCAGAGTATTAAAGATACAATGTTGGATGCACATTTATATAGGTTAAACCGCGCACCCTCAGAATTAGAGGATATTGGTATATTTTTATGAAAAGTTATGGTGCCCAAAGGAATGAAGGCCTTGTAAAAGAAACAACTTGAAATTCACACCACACCTTTCATGTTGATCAATGGAGACTTATAAAAATAATGAAGAGGTGAAGTATTACACTGGTGTGTATTTGAGCATGAATGCACGACAATCAGGGAGGTGGCTCATGGTGGTATTTCAGGTGGACATTATGCAGGTGACGCCACCACGTGCAAGATTCTACTAGTTGGTTTATGGTGGGAGACCTTGTACAAGGATTGTAAGGAGTATTGTAAGGTGTGCGATCACTGTCAGTTCCTTGGAAAGCCTGGACAGAGAGATGAAATGCCTTTAAGGCCTATTACTAGTGTAGAACCTTTTGAGAAATGGGAAATTGAATTTTTGGGTCCTATTTCCCCAGCCGTGCGCATAATTGGATCACACTATATCATCACTTGTACAAATTATATCACAAGGTGGGCGGAAGAGGTACCTACAAAGAATTGTTCAAAAACACACATCGACAAGGTTATTGTGGGAAAATATTCTTACTAGGTATGGATGTATTTTAAGTTTGGCAAGTGATAGATGTACTCATTTCCTTAATGAGATCATCAGGATATTATTGGATGAGTTTATGGTTACACACCATAAGACAACACCTTATCACCCTCATTAAAATGGGACTTATGAGGCTTTCAACAAGATATTGATCTAGACTTTGAAAAAAAATTATGATTTTGGAAGGAAAGACTAGGATGATAAAGTTTTTGTTGTGCTTTGGGAATATAGAACAACCTACAAATGGCTGAATAAGGAAACACCCTTTCAATTGGTGTTTGGCACATAGTTCTGCCCATGGAATTCATGTTACCTTCTTTATGTATTGTGCATGCAGGATGTCTAGCTGATGATTAAGCATTGGAAGAGATAATTGACAAGTTGATACAACTGGATGAGAGGCGTGCCATAGCACGATGGAGTTAGCAGCAAGAAAAATCTAGGAAAAAGGTATGACATGATAGAAACATCAGGGACAAGAAGCTTGATGTTGGCAAGATGGTACTTCTTTATGATTAAAGTTTCTGCGCCACCCAGGAAAGCTTAAGTTGCATTGGTTGGGACCATATGTTATCACTCATATACTTGACTCAGGTGCTTACTAGCTAGACATGCTTGATGGACCATGGCTGCCCAATTACTTCAACGAGAGTAGGTTGAAGCCCTACTATAAATAAGTCTTCTTGGTTTTTTTAATAAGGCAATATTTCTATTTAGATTGTATTTCCCTTATTGTATTTCTTTTAGTTTTGTTTCCTTCATCATCGCTATGCTTTGTCCATTTAGTTCAGTTTTATGTCTAATAAATGTGCTTGCACACCAGAAGATGATTACAATATCAAGTGTTTTTTATGCATATAGGACTACACATACCCTTAGTCTGGGGTGTATAAAGAAGGTTAGTCTGGTACATAAAATAAATAAACTCATGGGTGAACATAAAGGGAATAGGTTTTGAAAAGTGATGAAAACTTCAATAAGATTTCTCAAAGTTAAATACCATGCATAAGGTGGTGAGCACTCAATATAACTCAAGGAGGCTAAAGAATTTGAGACTACATATGTTTGGGTCACATTGGATAAATAATTTTGCATAAGGAAGTGTAGGTAGTGGATATTTGTGATAGATAAGTAGTGACGCGTAACAAATTTATGACTGAGTTGTAAAATTTTGAGGTGTGAGAGATTGGAGCGTGGGAAAAAGAGGCAAAAAATGTACTCAAAGGGAATTAATGCCATGAACGGTGGTATGTGGAGTAATTAATGAAGGGTATATTTGAAACTTGGTTTAAATATAATGTTTGTAATGACATTTTTTACCTTGCGAGTTCGAAGAAAATTGAGAAGTGTGAAGAAGAGTTGGAGATGAAAAGCACTTTGTAGAGTGAGTAAACTTGTTGCATTTATAAGCACATTGTTGAGCATCTAGGTACAAAATAAGGATTTGAGTGGTGGTGTGTGTGTGTGCGATGGGAGGGTGACTTAGGTTTCATTTACACGCAAGCTAGGGTTTTCATTCACACTCATAGGATGGAAAGCAATGATGGCACCATGGAGGGATCTAGTTATGGAAAAGGAGGTTTATGACCAAACATAGGAGTGAGTGGTTGAGATGTCATATCTAGAAGAAGTTATTGAGGGGTGAATGTTAGTTCAAATCAGCATCACTCTCTGGATGTCTTCTCATATTTCTAGTTTGGTAATGGACATCCAGTGTGATTGCACAACATTGGATCTTTTCCACTATGTGTGGGACTTGAAAAATTGGGAAAATACCCTCCATATTAAAGGATGGTTCCTTCACTCCTCTGATCAGGTGTATGTATGAACTTTTCAGAGGTTTAATACTATATCCTACTCTAAATTCCAAGGAGACAAAGATGAAAGATACAAAAGAAATAAAACTAAGTAAAGTGGTGATACACCAAGGGAGTGGTGAACATCTACTTTATAAAATTTACACAAATCATAAGAAATACAACACAAAATATGCACAAATTTCTAGAATGTAATGAGAGATCAAAAGACAATGATAAACACATGAAAGGATTGAAAAAATTCAATCACAGAACATACATTATCATTCCCAGGTTCAATACAATGCATTACAATGGCTAGAAGGAAAAAAACATGCTGTAGTCTATATGAGAGGTATGAAACTCCACAAATCCACCTACTGAGGAAGAAGAGAGATCATGTAGAGTAAAAATATGTCCAACCCTTTACAAATGAGCCAAATCTGGCTTTTAATGGCTGAGCAGAAGGAGAGAAAACAAAAAACATGCAGGAAAAATGGATTTATGAATTCAACCACCAACAAGATTCCTCAAATTTCACCTGAAGAGTGATGGGCTTCATGGAAGAACCCATACTTAGAAGTACATTGTTCTGTTGGTTAAAAAAATGACCATACTTCATTAAATTTGGTGGTTGAATGTCAATTCTGCATTTTTTCCATGCCAGGGACGTTTCTTTGATTTTCTCCTAAAATTATCCATCAAAATACAAAATTGAACCCTCCATCATGTAGAGAATTTCACCAGATTTCCAATGACACCAAGAACACAAAAATATGAGCTCTGGATCAAAAGTTATGCCCTTCTGAAGATTTAGGGCAAAAAAGGGCCAAAAATGGGTTGGCGGGATAAAAGTTTAAAATTTTCCCCTTTTTGAAATTTGGGAAAATTTCCTAAAAAATATCTACCCCCTATAGTTCTGATGCCATGTGGCACATACTGATTAGTCCGCAGGTCTTCTTGGGTCATTTTACGCCTTTATGGGTTTTTGGAAAATTTTCCATTGGTGCCCCGTGCTCTACCGCTCCTCTGCCACATGTCATATTTTTATTTGCTGGCGGAGGTGGGCTTCCAATATTCCATTGAATCTGACCATTTCCTTGAATAGGACACGTGGTGCCTTTCCATTCACTTGGGCCTAAACTAATTCTTTTCCCTCTGTGGACCCACCTTAAGATTTTTTCCAGCCACATGGACACGTGGCATGCTTTGATTGGCGTAGGGCATCGTAGGGTGGAGTTTATTGTGCTATTTGCCACACTTTGGAAAAATGGAAAAATTTACCCCCATGTGCCTCCACCTCCCGCCAGCCTGTGGACACATGGCATAGCTCCTCATTCACTATAGAGCCTTTGTGCTGAAATTCTTCCTTTGCGCCAATTTTGGAAATTTCTATAACTTCTCCCCGTCGAGCCGATCTCTGACACCCCCATGGACACGTGGCCACTTCCTATTGGATAGCAGGCCTTCAAGCCAAAATTTTTCTTTTGCATGCCTCAACCAATCCTTGGTAAAAATTTCAATTTTACCCCCGCTCCCACCATTCCTCCACCACGTGGCGCTCTCTGATTGGGCGCAGACCTTTATTGGGAAAATTTCCCTCCAAAACTCCGTCGAGCCATAACTTGAAAAATACAAGGAGTTAGAAAGAAAAAATTACCATTCTGGAAAGCTGAGAAGATTCTCTATCCAATGAAACCATTTCTAGAAAATTTTGAGTGCCTAAAAAGTAAAATTTTGTGATTGAGGCACAAGGAAGGAAAAATTAAAGAGAGTTAGCCAAAAAATGAGCAAGGGGCTTATTTTGGATAACAATTTTGGTGACTCAGAGGGGTCATCTGCCTACTGGATGAAGTTACCAGTTGCCTAAAGTAATCCATTAGGCATGGGGTCATCAAATTAACTGCTTGGTGCTCTCAACTCATTAGAAAATTTTCAAGAAGGAAAACATGAGAGTCAAACAACACTTGATCTGGAACATGGCCTGCAAAAATGCATCATTGGGACAGCAAGCTTGTACCAAAGCACTTAGGGAAATGGAAAAATAAGCTACAAAAAAACAATGTGCACAAGCACTTGGAGGAATGAAAATCTAAGCTAATATGTACAAGGTGGAGAGTTTCCTTTCTAGTAGCAATGCTTTAGATGGATTCCATTAACTGGAATCTGCAGTTCTTCACCATCCAATGTAGACAATTGGAAGGCATTGTTGTTCTTACATTTTATGACCAAATAAGGGCCACTCCAAATGGAATCAAACTTTGAATGCATTCTTGGATTTTCTCAGTTTACATCCCATTTCAACACTAAATCTTCGACTTGGAAGGTTCTAGCCTTGGCTTTCCTATCAAAGGTCCTCTTGATCAAAGCTTGGTCCTTCTCCATTGCTTGGGCTGCATGTTCTCTGATTTCTAGGAGCTCCATCAATTCTGCATATCTAACCTCCATGGGTTCAAACTCCAACAACTCCAATTGCTTCATGAGTTCCGACGTTGGCAACTCGAGTGACATGGGTAAGATTGCCTCTCTTCAATAAACCAGTCTGAATGGAGAATTACCTGTGGATTTCTTGGGAGTTATCCTATCAGCCCACAAGGCTGATTTCAATTTGGTGTGCCAAGTCCTCTGATTTTCATCAAGAGTCCTCTTGATGATCTTTAACAAGTTCTTGTTGGTAGACTCAGCTTGGCCATTACCTTGAGGGTAATAATTTGATGAAGTGCTCAGATAAATCCCATTTTTAACAGCCCATTCAGTTACCTTTGATCCTATGAATGCCAAAGCATTATCTGATATTATAGTGGTAGGTATACCAAATTTGGTTACTATCCCCTCATAGAAGTCTAGAATGCTAGATTCATTTGCTTCTTTAAGTGCTACTGCCTCAGTCCATTTGGTGAAGTAGTCTATTGTTGTTAGAATCCACTTGTGTCCTTGGCTTGAGTTTGGGTTAATGAATCCAATGAAGTCCAAACCCCATTGCATGAATGGCTGGTCAACTGAAATTGGGTGCAATGGAAGGGCAGCTAATCTCTCCTTGCCTGTGAAGAATGCACAATTTTTACACCTCTTGATCCATGCATAACAATCACCAAAAACCTTGGGCCAATAATAGCCAGCCTTCATAATCTTGAGGGCTATCACTCTTGGAGAAAAATGGCCCCCAACTGATCCACCATGGAACTCTTCTAACATCCTATTAATTTGATTTGTTCCGATGCATCTCAACAGCACTCCATTTACATCCTTCTTAAACAGAACACCATCAACAAGTGCATATGGGATAGCTTGCAATTTGAAGTGTCTTCTCTTGGTTTTGTTCATCTCTGGAGGGCATAGGCATATTTTTAGGAAGTGCACTATGTCTTGGGTCCTAGCAAGGAGTGAATACACTATCATTCTCTTCTTGAATACCTCTTTGTTCTTGGTTGTGTTGCAATGCCAAAACAACATCCTTCTGATTACTTGCTTCCATTGATTTAATCAAGACCAACTATTCACATAATCCCTTTCCTCAGACCAGCTTGGTGACTTTGATCTCAATGTCATACTCCATGACATGAGTAATCCACCCTACACATTTTTCATTTAGGTCTTTGTTGAGGAGGAAGTCCTTAACTCCCACATGAGAAACCAGCAGTTGAACCTTGTTATTTGAAACTAGATGCTTAAATTTCTTCAAGCTCCTAATCACTGCAAGAACATGCTTCTCAATGAAAGAATATCTCACCTCATAGTCCTCCAGGCTTTGGCTAAAGAAGGAAATTGGCTACTCTGCATTTTCTTTGTTCTACTGTACTAAAATTGTAGAGATTGTATCATCACCTCCAAATGCATAAAGGATAAAATCCTTGGAGAAATCTGGGTTAATGAGAGTTGGAGCTTGTGAGATAGCCTCTTTGATTGCCTCAAAACTTGCCTTACCTTTAGCTATCCATTTGAAAGCCATATTTTTCTTCAACATTATGGTTATTGGCTTGACAAGGGCTACAAAATTTGGAAAAAACCTCTGAACAAAATTGATTATTCCCAAGAAACTTTGAAGGGCCTTCTTATGACTTGGTAATGGTAGTGTTTTAATTGCTTCAAACCTCTCTGGATCAATTACTAATCCTTCTTTGGAAATAATGTGGCCTAGGAGCTTTCCCTCATGAGCTAGGAAAATACATTTCTTGGGATTCAAGGATACCCCAAATCTTCTACATCTTTGGAACACTTGTCTCAAATGAAAGAGATGATCTACTGCACTTTTAGAAAATATAGTAATATCATCTAGATATATCAGCACCATTTTTTTGATCAATCCCTTGAACACCATATCCATTTCCCTTTGGAAGGTAGCTCCGGCGTTGGACAACCCAAATGGCATTTTTCTATATGCATAAGTCCCCCATTTGGTGGTGAAGGTAGTTTTGAACTGATCATCCTCCTTTACCATGATCTGATTATACCCTGAATAACCATTTAGCAATGAAAACCTCTCAGAGCCAGCAACAACTTGCAAAATCTGCTCCATAGAGGGAAGCAGGTAATGATCCTTGAGGGATGCTCTATTCAAATCTCTAAAGTCTACACACAATCTGATTTCCCCACTCTTCTTTCTAACTGGAACCAAGTTTTCTACCCAACTAGAATGCTTGATGGGAAATATGATACTTGCCTCTATTAACTTGTTCAATTCCCTCTTCATGAGAGGCTCCATGTGTGGATTGACTAGCCTTTGTTTTTTCCTGATGGGATTAGCACTTGGATCCAATTCAATTGTATGTTGAGCTAGCTTGGGATTGAAACCTCTCAAGTCTTCATAGCTCCAAGAAAATACATCTGGAACTCTTGGAAAAGTTGCATGAACTCATACCTTTCTTGCTTAGTTGCCACTTTACCAATTTGAAGTGATTTTCCTTCTCCCACTGAGATGGGAGCTGAATCTTCTCCCTTGACTTGGATGTTTTATTTTTCTTTCCTAAATTGATAATTAGGATTAAAAATGGACTCCAAAGTGACAAGTCCAGCTGTACCACTTGATCACCATACTGTTGTTCTAACTTTTCCTAATTTTTGGCTGAGAACTCAACCTCTTCTTGCAATAAATTGATGATTTGTTGGTCACTTTCAAACACCTTCCAACTTACATTATTGTTCTGGCACTGATGGCCTCATAATCACATGAATGCTTGGCTACACTTTGTCTCCCTTGATACTTTTCACAACATCAAAGGCTGCCCAACTGCTGCAAGTCTATCAGCATCTTGGTTTTCTTTCCTAGGGATGGAGTTGATGCCAAAGCCTTCAAATTCCTCAATTAGCATGCTACCCTTTAACTTGATTAACAATCAGCTCATTGTCGCCAAAGAATTGTAAGTTTTTGATGCCCTTTTTCCTTGACCAATGCAATCCTTGTATCAAAGCTTCATATTCAACAATGTTGTTAGAACATGCAAAATGAAATCTAAAAGCTGAATACTATTTAATTACTTGAGCTGAAATAAGCATAGCTCCCCCACCTACACCTTGTCTACTTCTTGATCCATGAAAAAATAGCTGCCATACCTCATTGTCATCCTTATGGTCTGGCTTGGTGATGCTAGGAATAGGCTGATTTTCTTCATGCATGCAATAAAATCCTAGTTTAGATTCCTCTATTTCCTTATAGGGGTCAAAATCATGTACCTTGCTTGCCCATTCATCAAGAGTCAAATATGGGATGCTTCCAAATTTGGTGTTAGCTTCATCCGTGCTTGGATAATCCTCTTGATCAAATGCTGAACAGTTGGCATTGATTTGGCTTGGGGTATGAGGCTCAATGTGAAAGTTTGCAATAGGTTCAGACCTGATTGTGGCCTTAGTTCCATATCTTGTTCTAAACAACATGTGTGACCAATCAGTAGATAAATAGCCTCCAATTCTAGCTGTGAAATCCCTTGACAAACATAGGGAAAAAAGTGGTGGTAAATCTATCACTGAGACATCTTGCAAAATAGTGACATTGAGGCATGCATGCAAAGTCAGGTTCAAATCTTTAATTACTGCCACTATTGTTATTGCTGTCCCATCCATTTGGACCACCCCTTTGGATATGATTTCCTTTCAAAGACCCAGCTGATCAGCTATTTTCTTAGGCATTACAAATTACTTGCCCTAGAATCAATCATATAATTGAGTACTAATTTATGCCCAATGATCAATGAAACATAGAATGGAGGGGGCTTCAAAACTTTACCTTGCTATCCTCCAAGTTTCCCCTCAGGATGAGCAGCATTTGTGAGTACCTTCTCCTACATATGAGCTTGCTGATTTGGAGTTGACCAATTCTCCATGGCAGCTTGTAGAAGATCCCTTTGGCCTGGGATGGATAGTGATTCCCACATAGATATATTCACATTTTTCTTCTTCATTTGTTCAATGATGCTAAATGGGGATGAAACATCTCTTTTCTGCCCCTAGCCTGCACACTCTTTTCTTGTACATGGGATGTAACAACTGGCATTTGAGCTGGTCTAGAAGGTGGCTTGGGCTGTCCTTGCACATTTGGAACTACATTTTGCTTGCCAACACTTTGTGGAATGGTGGATGGTTGTGGATCACCTGGAGTTAATGACTTCCCTTCACCAATATTCCTCTTCTTTGACCTTGTGTTAGCTACTACATTCTGAGAAATTATTTGATTCATACCACAAAAGTCCTCAGCTTGCCAATTCACAAGTGTAGTCTCATTTGGAGTTGTATTTTTCTACGATGTTCCTCGTTGTTGGTTTGTTTCTTGGCTCACCTCACCCTCTACACTAGTTGTTGTCACCATTAAGGCTTGGTTCAAAGCACCATTAAAGCACATAGACTGGTTGTGAGGTTCATTGCATGGGAAACACCACTCATACTCTTGAGCTATATTATTTTGCATTGGCACTAAATCTTTAGAGGCAGATGTAACATTGGGATTATAGGGCTGAAATGGTCTATTGGCAGAAGGCTTTACTTGATTTTGATTTGCAGCTGGATTGGGTGGCCTATTAGGATGATATGGTTACCTATTAGGTTGAGCTTGAGACTGATAAGAAGGTATAGAACTTTGGACTTACTGCCTCTTGAGTGTAAATAGCTCATTGCCTAAATTTTGTAATTACTTCATGACTTCTTGAAGTTCATTTGAGGCACTAGAGGATGAAGTAGAAGTTTCATTTGAACTCTAATTTCTAGGAGCAAGAATAGGAGATAAAGTAGGTGCTTGACTAGTGCTTGGGCCTTCCAAGTTTGGATACAAGGGCATGGGAGGCCTAGGAGCCAACTTACCAGCTTGAATCAAGACAATTTTCAGCTCTAATGGCAATGCTATAAGCTACAGGTATAGTTGTACCTCCCATGGATTGAATTAACATAGAAATATCAGAATTTAAAGCTTTGAGATAGTATAGAAAAGAACCTTCAGTTGTTGGCCTTACTGCCACTAGGATTCTATCCCATGTTCTTTGAAATCTGAAGTTGAAGTCTGTTAGCTGCTCATTGGGAGCTCTCTTGATAGTTGTCAATTGTTCTAGTAGAGAAAAATTATCTCCCTTTTCTCCAAAATGCTCATGGAGAGCTATACACAACTAGTTCCAATTTTGGATAGAGCCGTCCCCAAGGCTCCTGAACCATTGCAAGGCTTTCCCTTTGAATGAATATGCTAGCAATTTGATAGTAATTTCCATCTCAAAAATCTCATGAATTGCATAAACATTAGCAATGTATTTAACACGGTCACCAGGAGTGGTATGATTTTCTCTAGTGAAATATGGAATGTTCTTCATTGCTGCAACTAAAACTAGATTTTTTGCATTGAGAACAAGTGGGATACTGCCAATGAAGTTGACATAAGGGTTGTGTTGTGCCATTCTAATTGGCCTGAGAACCCTTATTGATTAGGTGAAAGGTCTACCAGGTGGAGGAGTTGATAGATTCCTGTTTGGTGGAGATGAAGAACTTTGAATTCTTCTTCCCCTCTACCTTCTTCCTGGGGATATCTATAGATATTCAGACAACCCTTCTTCTATGGCCCTTGACCTTGTGTTGATCCTTCTCATGAATTTTCAGACTTGGACTGCTGAAACCAAGTTGATTTTTTCCTTTTGGGAGTCACCAAATGTGTAGATCAGGGCTCTTTTCAAGCAAGAAATTACAACAAAAGCACATAAAATTTGTTACAATGAAGATGAAGACCTCTAAGGTCCCACCAGGTGTGTCAAAACTGTTATTTCAAATCAGCAGCACCCTTTGGATGTCTTCTCAGATTTCTAGTTTGGTAATGGACATCTAGTGTGATTGCACAACATTGGATCTTTTTCCCCAAGTGTGGGACTTGTAAAACTGGGAAAATACCCTCCAGATTAAAGGCTAGTTCCTTCACTCCTCTGATCAGGTGTATGCATGAACTTTTCAGAGGTTTAATACTAGATCCTACTCTAAATTCCAAGGAGATAGAGATGAAAGATGTAGAAGAAATAAAACTAAGTAAAGTGGTGATACACCAAGGGAGTGGTGAACATATACTTTGAAAAATTTACACAAATCATAATAAATACAACAAAAAATATGCACAGATTGCTAGAATGTAATGAGAGATCAAAAGACAATGATAAACACATGAAAGGATTGAAAAAATTCAATCACAGGAAACATACATTATCATTCCCAGGTTCAATACAGTGCATTACAATAGACAGGAGGAAAAATACATGTTGTAGCCTATATGAGAGGTATGAAACTCCAAAAATCCACCTACTGAGAAAAAAGAGAGAGCTTGTAGAGAAAAAATATGTCCAACCCTTTACAAATGAGACAAATTTGGCTTTTAATGGTCGAGCAGAAGGAGAGAAAACAAAAAATACGGGAAAAATGGATTTATGAATTCAAACACCAACAAGATTCCTCAAATTTCACCTACAAAATGATGGGCTTCATGGAAGAATTCATACTTAGAAGTACATTTTTTTGCAGATCAGAAAAATGACCATACTTCATTAAATTTGGTGGTTGAATGTCAATTTTGCATTTTTTTCGTGCCAGGGACGTTTCTTCAATTTTCTCCCAAAATTCTCCATCAAAATAAAAAATTGAACCCTCCATCATGTAGATAATTTCACCATATTTCCAATGACACCAAGAATGCAAAAATCTGAGCTCTGGATCAAAATTTATGCCCCTCTGAAGATTTAGGGAAAAAAGGGCCGAGAATGGGTTGGCGGGACTGAAAGTTTAAAATTTTCCCCTTTATTGAAATTTGGGAAAATTTTCCCAAAAATTTCCTCCCCCCACTAATTCGATGCCACGTGGTGCATACTGATTAGTCCATGGGTCTGCCTGGTCCCTTTACGCCTTTTTGGATTTTTGGAAAATTTTCCATTGGTGCCCCACGCTCCGCCGCTCCTCTACCATGTGTCATCTTTTTAGTTGCTGGTGGAGGTGGGCTTCCAATTTTCCATTGACTCTGACCATTTCCCTGAATAGGACACATGGCACCTTTCCATTCACTCGGGCCTAAACTAATTCTTTTTCCTCTGCGGACCCACCTTAAGATTTTTGCCGGCCACATGGACACGTGGCATGCTCTAATTGGCGCGGGCCATTGTAGGGAAGAGTTTATTGTGCTATTTTCCACACTTTGGCAAAATGGAAAAATTATCCCTCGTGCCTCTGCCTCCCATTGGTGTTTGTGGACACGTGGCAGCCTCCTCATTCGCTGGCGGGCCTTTGGGCCGAAATTTTTCCTTTGCGCCAATTTTGGAAATTTCTCTAACTTCTCCCCACCGTTCCGATCTCCGATGCCCCCATGGAAAGTTGGCCACTTCCTATTGGATGGCGGGCCTTCGGGCCAAAAATTCTCTTTTGTGTGCCTTGACCAATCTTTGGTAAAAATTTCAATTTTACCCCTGCTCCCACCATTCCTCCACCATGTGGCGCTCTCTGATTGGGCGCGGACCTTTACTAGGAAAATTTCCCTCCAAAACTCCGTCGAGCCATAACTTGCAAAATACAAGGAGTTAGAAAAAAAACTTACCATTCTAGAAAGATGAAAAGATTCTCTATCCAATGAAACCATTTCTAGAAAATTTTGAGTGCTTGAAAAGTAAAATTTTGTGACTGAGGCACAAGGAGGGAAGAAATGAAAGAGAGTTAGCCAAAAATGAGCAAGGGGCTTATTTTGGATAACAGTGACCATGGACAATGAAGATTACACAGTGTAGGGTTTTAGAAATCAACCACTACACTGAGAAATTCTTAAAGGATGTTAAAACAAAAGTTTATAGAAAGAAAAATTGGTGGTTGGTGGATGATACTAGGGTTGTGGATGCCTCCATGAAGAGGTTACTTGAAAGCATGGGGCTCATGAAAATTATATAATTTCCCTATTTTGGGAATCCTAATCAGTTGTATCAGTGGCTCATTTCACATGCCCATGAAGATGTTTTCTACTTCACTAGCTAGAGAATGAGGATCACTGCTAAGTTGACTGGGAAGGTGATAGGGCTATGCGAATCAGGCTCAAAGATCACTAAAAATCTTTCAAAAGATGAGGGAATTGATGCCACAAATTCTCTACATCAGTATAAGAAGGGGGGTTGAGCCTTCAAAGTAACCAACATTATAGACATGGCCACCAGGGTTGCAGAACGCTTGACAGGAAGCAAGTTGGGTGTCACTGAACAGTGGAATGAGGTGAATATGTGCTGGTTACATATAACACATACAATGGTCAACAAGACATTTTACAACATTTAATGGTACATTGCAAAATGCTTGGTGAATGAGGCACACGTCCAAGAAAATAAAGGTGAGAATATTAATTGGGGTGTAATCCTATTATTGATTGTATGTAGTGAAATTGGAGTACCCGAAGGACCTAAGGACAACATTTGGGAGTTTTTGTTGGAGAATAAATCCCCAGAGAATAAATTTACCAAATACACTCTACACAAAACTATTTCTAACATATATAAGGATCGATTAGGAAGATGGTTCAGGATACTTTTCATGCTCCTTGAAGGATAATGGCATATTCCATGCGAGCTACCTAAATTAATGAATGGAGAAGTTGAGTTTGTAGTCTACCAACTTTAGCTTGGGGCACTTCCATATACAATTGGGTAGTAATAGCCCATGGTGTAAGTTGCCCTTTGATTTTACTGCCAAAAATTTCAAGGAGTCAGTGAATAGGTTCTAGGATACGTGCAAGCTCTACTTTAACATAGACAAAGAAGATGTAGATATCCACATTTTGTGCAAGACTTATGTATGACCAAGGAAAGAGGCCTATGTGGAAACCATAAAATCAGACAATGTGGACATCACATCGGAGAGTTTGGCCATAGGAAAAATTGAACCCGCATGCGTGTACATTTATCTGAGGATAAGGTTCAAGGATGGCAAGGTGGTGAAGGGTGTGAATATGACATTCCCAGGACCTCCAAAGAAGGGGAAGATAGTAAGAACTTCAAGGAAATTTACATCGGTACCCCCTACTTAGGAAGATCCAGAGCCTACCAAGTTAGAGAATGTCCTGGAGCAGGAGGAAATAGAAGACAACATCAGACTAGTTCATACAAGGAGAGTTCTATGGAAAAGGTGCACATCTATAGGAGATGGTGCAAGAACTTCACTACTGGTAAGAAGATCACCGTGCATAACTTCTATGAAGAATGGGGAAGAAGAAAGGAGAAAGAACTGAAAACATGTTCATGTAAAGTATAGTGAGGAGGAAGAGTCCCCTTAGCAAAGTGTGTAGAAGGAGGAAAATCCTAGCATTGAGATGTAGGAAGATGAAGATATTGGGGACTCAGTTGTGTATGAAACCATTGATGACAATATGAGTAGCCATGAGTAACACTCAGATGAAGGGGAAAGTAGTGCTGATGGGGATAAAGAAGTTCTAGAATGCCCCACAACTGAACAAGAAGAGAAAGAAGGAGAAGTAAACTAGAATGTCAGAGGCACCGTGCAACAGGATGTAGGCATGACAGTACATCAAGAAGAGGGTGTAATGTAATTACTTATATAAAACTAATTATCAACAACAATATAACACCAATGAACACAATATTTCAGATAAATGATCTCAATGTGCAAAAAGAATAGCTTAGCCACTTCAAGGGGGCAACCTCCAAACCATACAATAAGACTCAAATGATGAATATGATGATCACCTACTACCTACTAACCTCCTATATATAATATTCCTATGCTATGGCCATCACCAAGGCCGCCCCACTAATGAAAATATAACATATATGAAAGAGATACATAATGATAAGAAGTTATGATAGCCACAAGTTGGCTATACATCCAATATAAGATATATGATTAAGGGAATAACATGCCCCTCCCCTTTGAAGCAACATTTTCCTCTAATGTTGAGAAGATCTAGATGCTACTGTAGGAAATTTGCATCCCTCCCAAGTTGCATCTTTATTGTATAGATTTTTCCACTTGATCAAATACTAAGTGATGACCCTTTTCCTCAATCACTTAGTGCATAGTCTAAAGGATATCATTCTAGTTCCAGGATGATTCTGCCCTCTTCATCAAGCTCGGGTAACATAGTTTGGGTTGATACTATTTGTCCAATTACCTTCTTCAGGAAATATACATGGAAGAATGGATGTATTCAAGTAGCCGAAGGAAGTTCAAGTTTGTATGCCACACTTCCAATCTTCTGTAACACTTGATAAAGACCATAATACTTAGGTGAAATCTTGTTATCCCTTTTCTATTATTTTAATGACATTTTCTTATATGGTTGTAAATGCACAAAAACCCAATCACCAACTTCAAAATGGCTTTCACTACGATGTTTGTCTTCATGTTGTTTCATGTGATTTTGTGACATGGCCTAATTATCCCTGAGACTAGAAAGCACCTCTTGTTGGTGTTGAATATTTTCTTCAAATAATCAAACCTTTGGTTGGACTCTCAAAGATGAGGTGATAGATGGTGGATGGTACCCATATAATGCCAAGAAAGAAGACATTTTAAATGAAGTATGACAGGAGGTGTTATACCACCATTCTGCCAATGGTAACCATTGGACCCATCTTGCTTGATTATCTGAAGTAAAAAAATGAAGATATCCCTCCAAGAACTTGTTTACCACCTCTATTTTCCCATCAGAATGAGGATGATAAGAGGAACTATGAGCTAGTTGTGTACCCAAAGAATGAGAACAAGTCAGTCCAAAAATTACTAGTAAAGATAGGATCTCGATCACTTACTATAATCTTTGGTGTCCCATGTAGCTTTTGAATTGTATCCTTGAAGGCTGTTACTACTATACTCACAACAAATGGATGTGATAAAGAAAAAAATGGGCATATTTGGTGAGTATTTCCACCACCACCATGATTACATTTTTCCCTTGAGATTTAGAAAATCCTATGATGAAGTCCATGGACACCTCTTCCCACCTCTGGCTAGGAATAGATAGATGTTGTAAAAGACCTAGGGACTTAATTGTTTCACCCTTATTTTTCTGAAAAACCATGCATTCTTCCACAAACTTTTGGACATCTTATTTTAGCCCTTCCCAGAAAAAATCATGCTTGATTCGATGATAAGTCTTTAAGAAGCCAGAATGACCCCCTACTAGAGAAGCATGGAGCTTAGATAGAACCCTATTTTTTAAGGATTGATTTCTTACATGGATATAATCTATCTTTATACCATAAAACATATCCTTTCCATACAAAATTTTCTGACATGCTTGGATCTTGTTAGAGATTCTAAATGAGATTTTGTGTACCTAGGTCATTTTTCCATTTAGACCTTGCATCCTCTATCCAATCCTCTTGTAATATAGATATAACACACAAAAATGCCTAGGTAGATTCATCCTTTCGAGATAAAACATCAGGAACTACATTCTCTTTCCCTTTGTTATTGTATATTATCTCAAAATCATATCCCAAAATTTTTTAGACCCATTTCTATTGTTCTTCTAATGATAAATGTTTTTCTAAGAAGTATTTCAGACTATCATGATTTGTCTTTACTTTGAAATGTCTATCCCATTATATATGCTCTCCATTGATTCACTACATGAAGTATTGCTAACATTTCTTTCTCATAAACTAGTTTAGAGATATTCTTACCTTTGAATTGGTGGCTCTCGAAGGAAATGGGTCACCCTTCTTGAATGAGTACTTCCCCCATGCCATACCCTAAAGCATCACATTCAACAATGAATGTTTTTGAAAAATATGGGGTGGCTAGAACTAGAGTGGTGCACATGGCCTCCTTCAACTTCTCAAAGGCCATAGTAGCTTGATCGTTCCAATGGAAATAGTCCTTCTTCAATAAAGCTATGAGTGGTGCTGCGATGCTGCCATAATTCCTTACAAATCTATGATAATAACCTGTAAGCCCCAAAAATTCTTGAAGATTTTTTAGGTTTTGGTAACCTTCCATTCAAGCATGGCTTTTATCTTGTTAGGATCCACTTTAACACCTTCATAAGAGACAATATGACCCACATATTCAACCTCCTTTACACCAAAAGAACACTGTAGAAGGATTTGCATAAAGTTGATGTTGTTTCAAGAGTTTCCAACACCTTATTTACATGATGTAGGTGTTCCTCCCATGTTTTGCTATAGATTAATATATCATCAAATAAATACTAAAACAAAATTTCATAGAAATGGATTAAAGATGGAATTCATCAAGCTTTGAAATGTAGAGGGTGCATTTGTTAGTCCAAAAGGCATTACTAATAACTCATAGTGACCCTTCATGTGTCCTGAAGGTTGTTTTATGAATATCTTCATCCCTGATTCTAATTTGATGATATCCAAAATGAAGATCAAGTTTTGTAAAATAAACAACACCATGTAACTCATCTAGCAAATCATCAATTATAGGAAAATGAAACTTGGCTTTAACTGTGTACTTATTGAGTTCCTTGTAATCTAGACACATGCGCCAATTGTCATCTTTTTTTTGTACCATCACTACAAGAGAAGAGTAAGCACTTTGACTATGATGAATAAGTCCTACTTCTAACATCTCTTGAACTATCTTCTCAATCTCACTCTTTTGCATATAGGGGTACCTATAAGGTCTGATGTTGGGTGGTTGACTCCCTGGTACTAGCTGGATGGCATGGTCATGGTATCTTTTTGGAGGTAAACTCTTTGACATTTATCCAAACACCACTGAGTGCTCTTCCATAACTGCTTACATATCTGAGGGTATAAATGTATTGGAATGATGTGCTTCCAATGAAAATAGTTATGCCACAAACCCTTCTACACCCTTTCTAAGAAATTTTTACATCTGATGAGAACTCACCATCTATGGGGACTTTTATCTTAGTCCTTTTAGTTTAAAAGTCCTCCCTTCTGACTGAAATTACATGAACAACTCTTGGAAATTCATTTCAATGGTTCCTAAGGTGGTAAGCCACTGAAATCCTAACACAATGTCTGATCCTCCCATGGCAATGGCATACATATTGCTAGTTAGCAAGTAATCTCCCATGTCAAGATTAATGTTATGGCATTTTCCTGAATAACTAACAGTTTTCCCATTAGCGATCATGACTTGACATTCTGGAGCTAGATAAACAAAGCAGTTCAAGAGTACCGCTAACTTATGATTGATGAAATTGTGATTACTTCCCGAATCAATCAACACTGTTACCCTCTATTTTTTTAAGAATCCAAATAATTTGAGAGTTTGGGGAGTGTTAATACCTAAAATTTCATGACATGATATTGTTGGTTGGGGATCTCCATAATTCCTCCTCTGGCTCTACCTCTTCATCTTCTTCATTTTCTGTATTCTTCCTCAGTAGGTCCCCTCAATGTAGAACAACTTCTTTTCTCAGAACACTTATGTCCTGGTCTAAATTTTTTGTCACTATTAAAACATAACCCTTTGGATCTATTTTCTTCAATTTGTTGAGGTGTCAGTCTAACTGGCCGAGGGAATGATGGTGGAAAGGTGCTATGATCTATGATATTATTGATAATTTATTTCCTATTGAAAATAATTTTTTCCTTTGCCGTACTTGCCATGATAATAGAATATGAAACCTTATGAGGATTAAACATTTACACCTCAGTATCAATGTGTTCCTTAAGACCCCCAAGAAATAATTCATTCAAATTCTCTTCATGTAATATTTTCCACCATACAATGAAAGGTTTTGGAATTGATGGATGTAATCCTTAACTATTCCTGTTTGTCATAAGCTTTGCTAATTGACTGAAATAATTCTCTGACACACTAGATAACTATAGTGTAATTGCAACTCTTTGGTGAATACTATCCATGTAACATTGAGACCACTCTTTTTCCTTTGAGCACATAACCATTGATACCAAACAAATTGGTCAAGTTCAAGATACAAGGATGTCATGGTAACCTTTTTTCCTAATGGAATCTGATGAAGATCAAACAAATTCTCCATTTGGTTAATCCAATTGAGTGGATCCTTTCCATAAAATTTACACATTTCCACTTTTGGAATCATGTTACGGGCCTGTAGAGTGTTTGTATTTGGATTGGTTATGCATGCAGATCCACCCTGGCTAGTTTGTCTATTACTTTGACCTAAAGATCCACCCTGGTTGATATGAGTATGATTGAGTTGTGGTTGATTATGAAGAATATGATGACCCATTGATGTTGTAAATAAATTGGTGAATGAAATCATCCAATCGTTGTCCAATATTTTCTACATCTTCTTTATTGGCCACTCTACCCTCAAGATTTCATAACTCTAACTCAAGTTGGCTTACCTTATGGTCAGTTGAAGTAAACCCTAACCCTAAGGAATCTGTAGTTACCCCTTCTGACTCTAACTCCTCAAATATTATCTCAGTTTCTCAGGTGTTTTACTCGGAGTGATGGGATTCTTTTTTACTCTTGATGAAGGCCCAACCATGATGCCCCAAACTCAATAGGATTTACAAAATCAAGGTCAAAATTTAGGGTTTGGGATTTAAATAGGAATTTACTGGCCAAATTTTAAAAAACTCAAAGAATGAATTCAAACTAATTTTTAATATTATTTCCGAAATGTAAATAACTTGGAAAAATTCCACAAATTGCACCCTAGGTAGCCGAATTATGAAAAAACATAAAACCATTATAAATTTTGAAAAACAAGTAAAAAATTCTTGAAATTTGGAGAGGAGCTTACTTGACTAAATTTTCCACACCATTAAAACATTTGAAGAAAAATTCACCACCAATTTTGAGATATGGCCTAACCTTCAAAATTAGGGTTTAATGTAGTGCTGGCTGAGATTAAGCTCTGAAACCACTTGTAATGAAATTACTTGTATAAATATGATTATCACCAGTCAATAGAACACCAAATGAACACAATATTGTCAGATAAATGATCTCAATATGTAAGTATAATATCTTAGCCACTTCAAGGAGGAAACCTCAAACCATACAATAAGACTCAAATGCTCAATATGATGATCAACTACTACCTACTAACCCCTATATATATTATTCCTATGTTATGGCCAACACCAAGGCTGACCCACTAATGATAATATAACATATATGAAAGAGATACATCATGATAATAAGTTATGATAGCCAAAATTCAGCTATATACATCCAATGTAAGATATATGATTAAGGGTGTAACAAATCTTGAAACCTCTAGTTTATGAGGATTGTTAGGGTGTGCTTGCCATAGATTGGGATAATGAATGAAGACCTTGGTCTTGTGAAAAATATGAAAGAACTATAATTTAGAGGATTTACTTGAATTTCCAATGGTAAATTGTTTTCATGCCAACACATTTCAGAGCACCCATAATCATCTTCTAATAGCTCCAGTGCTATTTTTGAATTGTGAGCTCCTTCACCTTCCAAACCCTACTTTCACTGAAATTTCTCCTAAACCTTCAAAGATTCCAAATAAAATTTCCTAAATAACTTGCAATATGATCTTAGATCCTCAATAACATTTCCCAATGAATTTTATCATTGCAACTCTTCTAAGATGAGGATGCATACACCTGCCTTAGAAAGGCTAAAAATAACCATTTCTAAGTCTATTGAAAAATATGCCTTGAAGGACATTTTCTCAGAAGAACTGTCATGAATTTTTTTTATCTTTCCAACACATGGGTAAGGTCATTGCAACACATATGAGCACTTGAAGATTATTAGGATAGGCCTAAAACAAAGGGGGGACTAATCTGGAGGAGCACTTGGGAGGGCTTACAAGCACAAAATTTTGACACTGGGGTGTAGTTGTCATGTTTTCAATATTGAATTTTTTCCTAAAAACACATGAAAAAATTAATAAAATAAAACATTTTCATGACATGCTACTTAGATTACTTCCTATTATCTAAAATTACAACTTATTTGGTTATTTTTCAAAGTTGACGGTCAATTATTTAATACTATAAAATTTTTAAAAACCTCTTACGATGAGTTGAGAGGAATCCGAAGGGAATTCCAAAATTCAACTATATAATTCATATTCTCCTAGATAAGTTTAAACTAAATCTAAAAGAAATACAATATGTGAAAATTAAACAAATGCAATGGATAACTTAATAAAATAATCCTATAATAGAAGAGGATTCCAACCTAGTTATCTAATGTATCAATATAATTATAATCACTAGGTCTTGATTTATAATTTACCTTAAATACACATAATTTAAAATGTATGCACTAACTTAAAAATTAAAAATCAAGGATTTCTTTGAATCTCAAGAGGATTCTGGAACTTCGGCTCTGCTCAGGTTTGTATGCTTGCTCTTGTGATATCCCAATGTTTACACTGTGCCCCTTTAGCCTTTTTAGGGTTTTCCCTTTGGTCCTATCATAGTGTAAACTGATTATTTTCTCTCCGCTAAGGTGGTGAGTTGCCTATAAATGGCCAACTCTTCTTCCATCGCAACGGTTGTTATAACTGGTGGTGAAAATGGCTCTCAAATGTGACACCATTGGAAGTTCATGTGTCAAAGGTCTACAACAAGGTGTGGTTTTGAATCATCCCTAGATATTGTTATTTCTAATAAATGCAATTTTTAGACCCTATGGTAAAATGGTATCATAAAAATTTCCTCATTACATATATTTGTGACCGCATCCTCTCATAAGCTTACCTACAAATCTGGATAACCATTAGGATGGCCTAATAGTATCTAGTGTCAAGTATCAGTAACCTCACCAAAGGTTTTTATCTCTTTTCATTTTATGTGCCCTTATTAGCTCCAAGCCTTCCTTCTTAAGGCAAATTATTACTGTAGTCTAGGTTGAATGCCCTATTAGTGCTTTCTCAGTGGACTTCTGACTTTATCCCCACCATCTAGTTTTCATTGAAAATCCTAGTTTGGATTGCAGTTTCCTAGACTCCTCGTTCATCTCTAGTAATCCTCTCATTCCATAGATAGTTAAACTCATTGGCAAGGTGATATGCCATGAGAAAAAGCATTTTTTTATGACATCCCAATAAACGGGTTTGATGTCAAAGTTGACTCTTACAAAAGATCTGTGAGACCACCTGTATATTCATGTTTGTTCCCTGCTAATTTAACAAAAAAATATTTATGTTAAATCGTAATATTGCATGTGACTAATAGAAAAAATTACGTACTATCTGCTATGATACCCTGATTTGACACAAGAAATAAGACTCAACTGAAAATATGAAACCCTAAGTATAAGAGGTGAGGGAAAGATAAGGACTTAGATTATTTATGTTTAATCTAGCAATGATGTTTATTAATTGTCAGATAAGGTCAGACAAGAGCACTTGGATTGGGGCAAGGGTGCCT
Source organism: Taxus chinensis (assembly GCA_019776745.2). NCBI lineage: Eukaryota > Viridiplantae > Streptophyta > Pinopsida > Cupressales > Taxaceae > Taxus > Taxus chinensis. The sequence continues at coordinate 83,492 of JAHRHJ020002152.1, forward strand.
ATGCAGGTGCTCTAGACCTCTATTAGGGTACATGTGTTTGTAAAATAGTTAGAAACTAATTTCAAGGAAGGGCTTTGATGTCGCATCAAGTTTTTTTGATAGTCATTGGTTGCCTTATGTTGTACCTTGATTGTTGGATATGTATGTAACCTAAATGAAAGAGATGTTCACCTACAAATCCCTAAAAAACCACTCAAATCCTAAAAATAAAGATGTAATATATGGATTCATATTGACCCCGGCAGTCACCCGACTGGGTGAGATTACGACCAAGCTTACTGCACTACATCTCATAAATGTTGTCATGTAGTTCTTCTAAGTGAATGTGAGGATTGTGCCCTAGGATGCCCAGCTTAAGTTGTACTTGAGAAATAACTAGAATGTAGAAAATGTAATAGCATGTGTGCATGGAATAAATAGATTCCCTCCCCCTATGAAGTGTGATGCAAAATATGTCCTAGCCTTGTGCCTTGATGATGGAGCTATGTGGATCAAGTGAATGATTTGGATGCCTGCAATAGATGGATGCAACTCTAGTTGATAGATAGTAATGATTAGAGCTTCCCTCATTATGGTCTCATAACTTTATATTTATAGGGTTCTCTTGGTTCTAATTTCATAATTAACCCCCGATTGGAAGGCTGAACCAAAAAAAAAGATTCCTAAAAGCTAGAAAGAGCCCAAAAAGTGGTGGGAAAGTGTAAAAAGGAAGAGGGTGTCCCTCAGGGGGACCAGGGCACCCACAGGGTAGCCCTAGTAGTCTAGTGCCCCTGTCTGAGGCTAAAATAAAGGAAAAAAAGTTTTGACTGGGCATTGGATGTAAAGGTCAGTAATGAAAAAATAAAATAAAACAAAATGGCCAAAAGATGGGGGTTAATTAGTAGTTTTCTTCACTTAAAGAACCATCTGAATAGTAGTATGAGAACTTAGGATAAATGAAATGTACCTAAAGTGCATGATTTTGTGACTACATTTTCCTCCACTTTATGTTGGTGACTATGGAAACTAAATAACATAAAGTAGATAGATATGTGTACCTAATGTAACCATGTAGAGTGTGTAGAAAGTGTGCCGAAGGACTAGAGTAAAAGCGTGGAGTGAAAAAAAGATGGAGGAGCATGGAAACTAGATGAAAAATGTAAAAAAGTGATGAGAGTGAACCTAGGTGAAAACACGTGTGTAGCCACTACGGTGTGTAATGTACCTACATAGTTAGTAAAGTGTGTGTTGTCGGGAAGTGTTGTTAGTTGTTGTTGACGTTATTTTTTGCCCCATTTTGAATTTGTTTCTCATACAACTAGACCTACAAGGATAAAATGATCAAGTAGTCAAATATGTATGTAATGTAGTATGTGTAAAAACGCAATGTAAAAGACACATGTCTATGTAAAGTATGTAAATGTAAATGGATGAAATGAAAATGTAAATGAAACATGTGCACTTGATCCATGCCGAAGAAAGAGAGTGTAGAAGGATATCCTGTAATGAGTTTTTTGGGTGATCTCATGCCATAAGCTGAAGAAGTATAGGGAGGAAATTATCTATGTCTCCAAGGTAACTGCTTCCCTGAATGTGTGTGAGAGATATCTCTGTATCGTCCTATTTTTTTGGGTGATCTGACCCTGGCTGAAGTAGTGTAGGGAGGTACACCCATTGTAACCTCCAAACCTGTAACTACTTCCCAGAATGCTAAGGATACCTTGTCCTATAAAATCCACTATGTATGGGGTTTGTAGACTTGTTTAAACCCACTTGTATAACTGAGGATTGTGCATGTACTAAGAAAAATAACTAAACTGAAATTGTAGAATCCATTTGTGTTAGTATGTAAAAAACCCCAAATGATGCCCCCCTCTTTGGGGACATCATGTGACATCACTGATAGGAGAAATGTGGCCCCAAAAGAGGACCAATCATGTGAATGATGTAACCCAGGCAAAAATGCTTGGTAGAAACCAAAGGCACACACAAACAAGAAGGCTAGCCAAAAACAAGTTAGTGAACAAACATGCATGTAGAAAACAATGTGTAATCTACAAAAATAGTGTGTAAGCTACCAAACAAAGTAATGTAAAACATGTAAGAAGATACGTAAGCCGCACAAAGTGGGTAGAAAACATGGGACATCACTCACGATGTTGCAAGACATGCAAGAGGATCATGGCTACAAATAATAAATAAATGGATGCACACCAAACATAGGGGAAGGCCCACAAACAAATAGCAAACAAGGAACAGACAATGTAACAAACAGAATAATATGGAAACAAATAATCCTTGCATAAAAATGTTGCACATGAAGCACCTGTTAGCATGTTAGAAAGATAACTAGTATGTCAAAAGCATGTATAAACAAGTAATGTAAAGTGCATAAGTACAAAAAGAAACAATAACACTTAAGATAGAAATGAATGTGATTCCCCCAGGGAATTACCCATGTAGGAAAGGTAGAAGGAGAGCATCCATGTTGTGCCTAAGAGACATGTATCTATGATCATAACTAGAAAAATATGTGAATGCACATGTGTGGTATGATATAGATAAATGTTATACAAGTAATCTAACTCTAGCATGTGTAATAAAAGTGACCATGAACAATCAAAATGTAAGCAAGAGTAAAAAAACCAAATATGCAGCATGTTGTGGATGGATGGATGGAATGCAAAATGGAGTGATGTAGCGCATGTTGCCCCCTGAGTAAATGGAAAGTGTATGCAATGAGGTTCATTTTGTTTTCCCCCTCATACAGTCAAGAATGAACTGTAAATGGAAAGTACATCATCAGGAAATGGTCTTGCTAGTGTGTTCATGTCTAAGATGTTGTGATGAATGTGTATAGTGTAGTGAATGTATGCTGACAGAAATGAAGTGATGTGCATGAACTGTTCACCTATAGAATCATTATCCTAAAAAAAGAAATTGTATAGTGATGATTTAGCCTAAGCGTATATCACTATAAGATGAATAGTGGGAGTGGTGATGTAACATAAGGTGTATACCACTATAAAATGATAGAAGAGGTGATGATTTAGTAACTATAAAGTATGTCACTAACTAGAAATATTGCATGAAAGGTTGAATGATAAGCGCGTGATGTATGTAAGGTCCAGAAAAGTCATTTGTAAAAACTCAGTCGTCAAGTATTTTGAGGAACCAGTTCATCATAGTGTAGTGAAGTGCATTCACGTGTAGAAGACGATATAGTATCCTTCCATTTGATGACCATGTGATGTCAAGCCAATGTGCACAAGGTATGTCTTGTGTATAAATTAATGCATAAATGTGTAAAATGGCATTTCTCATAGTGTAATGTCAAGTATGTGAGATTCAATGATAATGCAAGATTTCAAATGTGAGGAAGACTAACATGTGTGCAAAATTTATGTGTAGTATTAAGATACGCAATGCAATATATAGATGTGTAAACTGTATAATGTAAAACATCAGGCATGACTAGATGTAGAATGTATCAAGACAATGATGTCTGTAGAAAATGTAATATGTGTACTCAAAAGGTAATAGTACTAAAGTTCAGCAAGAGTAATGATCGTAAATGTGTTGAGTGGCCATGATACTGAATAGTATGTAATGCTAAGAAACTGATTGGAGAATAGAATGTGTTAATTTATATTACCTGCAGTGGCATAACGATGTGACAATATGATGTATGATTTATGACGTGTTGTACCCAAATTTGTTCTCCTTTTTCAGTCTAAGCATCATCAGAGATATGCATGAAGCTTGAAGATAGATAGATCATTGATGTGTGTCATTTTGTAGCCGGGGATGTGATCTAAATGGCACTCAGATTTGTGGAGAGATGATCGTTAACCCAACTGAAAAGGATGTTCTATCTTGATTCCCTCACTATTTTAGGTTAGAGGCCTTTTCAACCAAGGTAAGAAACCTATATTGTAACCCCCAAATGGTGAAGGATCAATGAAGATATCCCATTCAATTTGTGCAAATATTATGAAGAGGCCTTGGGAAAATATGAAACACTTGGGAAATCTAACTTAGACAAGGTTGGTGATTATTCCTAGCCAATATGGAGATACTTCAATTGCAAGGCAAGGGTTACTGAAGACATAGTATGGGTCCTATTTGCTTTTCCTTCTGCAATTTTTGTAGATGGATTGATTCTGTTGTTGACAAACAATGTAATGCAGGGGTAGTATGGGTAGGAATTGTAGAGGAATGAAATATTTTTGGTGGGGATGACAAGATAAAACTTGGATTATGCCAGATCTTTGACCAACACTTCTAGAAATTTGTAACAACAAAATTACAAATGCTTCAATGAATCAAATGTGCTTTCAACCAGAAGAGGCATAAATGGAAGCCCAGTTTAACTCTTCACACAATTTTTGAAACCTCATCACCAAAAAGCTTGAAGATAAAGACTCAATTAAATGTAAAAAAATCCATAAGAATCATTGTTCATGACCTAATTATTGCCCCAAAGGTTTACAAGCAATCATGTAGTCATGGAAGGTAAAGTGATTTCAATACTTTATTTTTACGGGGTCTTTAACAGATGGAAAGCTTGAGCTTGCAAATGCTCACTAGAATATCAATAAGAAATAGAGATCTATGTCAATCTTCTAATCTCCTTTAAAATGTAAGATTGCAGCAAGAACAAGGAAACTATTTTTTGGTCATTTCAAAAATGCATACATTAGACTCAATATTGACCTGGAAAAAACATAGATTAACTCAAAATCTTTTAGCTTCTCAGCAGGGGTGAGCTTTCAGGAACAATTCTCAGAGTACACCTGTGGTATGGCTATACAGTCTTGTAACCAACTCATCATACTTTGTGGTTCCTTCTACCCATTAATTGAAGACATTATTTGTTATTGTTGAAATTATTTCTTAATTTTCTCTAAAAATGGTTCTCATGAGTTTTCAACTTCTTTCATAGGTTGCGATGTTTTGCATTTTCCAAAACCACCCCTCTATTGATATATCTCTTGTGGCCACAGCTCGTTGATCCTTCTTTCACCAAGAAAGTGTAATATCCCGTGGTCTCAATTTGGTTACAATAATTCCTCATGATTCAATTTTGAAAATGACAGCTCACCAACTTATGGTGGAGAGGGATTCGTTATTCAGCTGCCACTGAACCCAAGAAAGATTAGAATCATTACAAATATCTGCATATTCATGCCCACTCTCCCTAGGAGGCATGACAACGGGATCCTGGGAGGCATAAATCCTTTACTACTCCATCATTCAACCTTTTTACCTGGCTTCAAATTACCTCTGCAACTTTAGATTTTCATTTCAAATAGATTTTAGACATGGAGAGGAGTTATCAAAATTTATTTCAAAATTGCTCAAATCAAAAATTAAATGAAACGTGATTCCTTCATCCTGAGACGAGGCCAATGTGACAGACTCATAGGATATTTGCACTGACCAATTTGATCCCCTTATTGATTCCAAGCTTTTTACTTGGATTAACTCAATGTGCCAACTCAGTTCTTGTGTTGATAATTTTCTACTTATGGGGATCCACATGTGTCAGAATTTCAATTGGAGGTTTTGCACGCACCACTTTGGGCTTCCATTTTGCATCACACCACCATTTTCCACCTTTTTGGAAAACACTGGAAGCAATCAACATTTGACTCTCCATGTCAACAAAGTTAAGCCCTTCAAAATTGGATGCACATGGCTACAATGGGGTTCAGACATTACTCAAAGTTCAATTCTAGCATTCTGACCTTTTTTGGAAACTCAATGGGAAAATTATCACTTTTTCCCCTAAGGGCTCACAACCAGTTATTTTCCTTCAGAACCATCCTCATCTCCTTTATGATTTTCACTTGCGGGGCCAACACTCCAAATTTTGCATTCTGAGTCTATGAATTCTATGTCCAAAAGGTACCGAAAAAATTCCCTTTGGTAGGTGACTCTTGCCTACTCTACCCTCTGCTCAGATGACTCCCAAGCACTCACGTGTCATTCTATCACTATGAGATTCATTGCATAAAGAACCTTGCCACAGGTCAGTTTACCATCATGTCCTTAACTCCTGACTTTGCCAACAAAGGATAAAACTCATTTCACTATCCTATACCCTCACGTGCCCTCTACACCTTTAACACGGCTAATACACCTAGCATCATTGGGGCCATCATCCCAGCACCCACCCCTAATCCAAAATGTTTAATTTCTCACTTTTAATTATACCTTTTCTTAGCATAAAATGATCATTACACATTGATCACTCAATGAAACACTCTTGTGTTGTTCACACTTCTGTTGAGATTACCTCACATAAACCACATGTCACTTAGGCATTACACATTGTGTTTTGGGCATCAGCCATTTTTTGGCATTCTAGTCTTGCATGGTTTGTGAGCTAAAAAAGCTCTTAGTCCACTCCACTGGACCTCGCTCACCATCGTCACTTTTGCATAACTCCATAGTGACCCCACTTCCCTACTCGCTTTCACTATGCCCCATTTTCAAAATTTTTATTATTTTTCCAAAGCCTAAGTCTAGTATTCATTACTAAGCTTGGATATGACTTACATGCCTGCCTTGCATTACACCTTGCCATTTTAACATCTAGCAACCTCCATACTAAACGCTTTTAGGTGCCTACCCTCGGAGCACACTCTCAGCTACATTAATCCCAAATGACAAGATGTTTCAACATTGTTGATATCTCATGAGACCTTTCCAATTCACCATGCACATTAGAAATTCGCTGAACTACCTCATGAGCTATGTTTTAGCTCGGGGCACTCATCAATGACCTTTTTGACCCGTAAAACCCACACTACATTGTCTTAATTTGCTGCACTCAAATTTGATTTTTTCTTTAGTTGATTCGGTCCATAATCAACACTGAGGTTTTAAAATCAAATTTCAAACTATTTACACTCATCATTTTTCCCATTTTGACTAACTGTGGGCCCAAGCCACAAATTTTTGTCACCTTTTAACATTTGATCTTAAGGGTCAAACAACAGAAAAGGAAAAATTCCCAATTGGATTTTGGGTCTCCCTTTAGAGGAATGTGCTCATAGAACCTTGGAAACTTGGAGATTTCATTCAAAATGGGGTCCCATGAAGATGAGTGTCTGTGAGATTTTGAAAGCACAGAATGTAGAGAACAAAGTTTGGTGATCACCAAAATGAAAGACACTTCCACCGTAGATGCTTAAAAACAAGGAACATCTATATCAATTCAACTACACTAGAATGGGCACCAACTGATGCTTCACAAAATTGTGAATAGATCTTGGTACATTGGTAATATCCTAGACTTCTGCTACATGAATGTTGATCATGTGTCCTAGTTCCGAACCAATAGACAAGGAACTTACTGTGAAACTAAGGAGAAAATGCCATTGAAGTTAAACATGAACCATGTGTATGAGGCCATTATGTATATGTTAAATTGTCTAAATTCCTCCAAATAGCTGTTTCTGGAAGTACATGTAACCCTGAGTCTGTAAGGTATGAAGGCTAATCACAAAAACTAATGAAGACCTTGATATCAATGTAATTCTTGAGTAGCTTTCCTAAACAAACCATGATTGGATGCTGAAATGGTGATCATGAAAGACCTCTTACATAATCAAGGAATGATTTGAATTGTGATCAATCTGACGAGTAATAAGAGTGGTTTCTCTTGACAAAATGCTGTTGAAAATGGGTCAAGTAAAGGAGGATGGCTAGAAATCTTCAATGGTGACCTAATCGACTTAGTGGTATTGAATAATCTTACCAAAGGAATGAAGGTTGATATGAATTTGAAGAGGATGAATTTGACACATTTTTGAGTGGGTAATGTTGAGACAGACCCTTAAGAAGACTTCTATATTGGTTCACATATGTGGTCACTTAGGAGTCCACACCAAATTTGTCTTATCTTGGTACACTTAGGAGAAATGGTGGTGTGATGCTCATTAAGTGGAGGAGAAGTATTAGAAATAACAAGAATCATGTGATGGAACTATATTATTTTTATGACTAGGAAGAAGAATTCAGTAGGCACATGTGAGTGATGATCAATAGAAGGTACATGTAATCAATAAGAGGATCATCTAGAAATTTCTTAGAAAGATTAGAAGGAGGCTCATTAGTAGTCGTATACATGGTGTAGTAATGTAGATGGGCATGCATTGAATGAGATAAAACTTGGAATGACACTCAAGATGTTTGATCTTCTACATTGTATAACATAACATTCATTTTCATTATGTCCATTGATTCTATGATATTTGCAATATGGATGACCTTGATATTTTGTAAGCTGATAAGGAGGATAACAATGAGTAGGTGGAAAAGTGATCAATTGATGACTAAGGAATAAATAAGAATAGTCATGTGCATAGTATTATGCTCAAACATAGAGGCTCTCAAAATGGCATATCTTGAGGTTCAGCTAGATGACATGTAGTGGACATAGATTGCATATAAGATGTAGAATGAGCATAAACATATGATTGAGAAGCATCCTTAAGCTGTTTAATTTTAGATTTGATGGATGTAATATTTGATTCCATAGCCTAAATTTTTTCTTGAAATAAAACATGTAGAGCTTGAATTGAGTCCAATAGGGGTTGATTAGATGGAGGAAGACTAGGACTAGGTCATTAGATAAATGATTGAATATAGTACTTATTTTGTGTGGTAGTGTATTGTCCTCAAGATACAAGGTGTCTAGGGATTTTTGCAAAGCATCCTGGAAATGGGGATATCTCTTAAGTAAATAAGATAAAGAAACTTGACCAAACTATGGGAGCCATGATAGATTAAAAAAGGATCCTAAGTGTTGAAAGAGGTCAGGTTCACCAAAATGATTAACTAAAATTGGATTATGTATGTGGGGATAATTAATCTATCCTATGAACAACTGTAAATAAAGTAAATAAATGTAGTAAAGAAGTATAAATAATCTATAAAACAAATATGAAAAATAAAACTAACCCTAATGTGTAAGAGAGGGAAGAGGAAAGAACTCAGATGAATAATATATGTCTGTTGGAGATGTGTCGTAGAGGTGAACTGGAAAATCAGAAGTACGAATGAACTATGTAGAAGCCCAAAAAGGATGGAGTATGGACTAGATTCTATGGACTGGAGCACCTAGGAGAGGGACTGGGGCGTTTGTGGGTCACTCTGGTCTACAAAATGGGTGCCTTGGTCTATGTAAAAGCTCTGAAACTGATCTTCACAGGGATGGGAGATGATCTGGAACCCTCACTGTGTGTCACATTAATTTCGATGTCCTGTTCCAGATGTTCACCAATAATCCAAGATGATGAAAAAACCTACAAAAGACCAAAAGAAGTATTAAAACCCTGAACAAGAAATATGCAAATGAATGGGTCAAACTGACCTCAACTTCCACAATAGTGGGCTTACTAACTGAGCATTGCACTACATTTCAGACCCAAATGTAGTTCTATGGTGAGTGTGTGCATAATTTCACACTTTGTGAAGTAGAGAGAAATAAATAGATGTAGAAAATGTAATAGAATGTGTGCATGGAATAAAATAGAATCCCTCCCCCTATGAAGTGTGATGTAGATGTCCTAGCCTTGTGCCTTGATGATGGAACTATGTGGATGCAAGTGATATCCAATGCAATAGATGGATGCAACTCTAGATGGAGGATAGTAGTGAATGATGCTAGGTCCCTCATTATGGTCTCATAACTTTATATTTATAGGGTTCTCTTGATCTAATTTCATAATAAACCACGAAATGGATGACCACCAAAAAGATAAAGATGTAAAAATGTCTAGAAAGAGCCCAAAAAGTGGCAAGAAAGTGCAAAAAGGACAGGGACACCCCTGGTGGGACCAATGGTGCCCATGGGCACCCCAGTACTAATCTGGTGCCCCAGTTAAGGCTAAAATGATGTGGAAATGACAGAAACTAGACTGGGCATGTGATAAAAGGTTGGTAATGATGAAATAAAATAAAATAAGATGGCCAAAAGATGGGGGTTAATTAGTACTTTCTTCACTCAAGAACCTTCTAAATAGTAGTATGAGACCAGGATAAATAATGTCTAAAGTGCATGATTTTGTGACTACAGTAGCAAGAAATAGATTCAGTTTATGTGCATTAGTGGTATAATCATAGCTCTTGCATAGAACGTCAAACTAAAACAAATTTTTTTCTAGGTCTTCAATCACAGATCCATGAAATTTAGGTAGGGACGATGAAGAAATATTCTTCATATCATCAACCTCATCATTGTTGGAAATGGGAAACTCAAAGGTGGTTTCCCTGTCTTAAAATTTTTGGTTTACTTCTTGTGCCATGTCTGGTTGATCAGGAGAAGCTTGAGATATTTCACTTTGAAAGGGATCTTCTAACAACAAACCTTGTACAGAGGAAAATATATCTTCTTTAGAATCAGATAAAGAAATTTGTGCTACTTGTGGATTGGGTAAAAATCTATTGTGGTCATCTCTTACATGGTGCATACATCAAATAGCTCAACTCAATCAACAAAAATTAGTGGGGGAGGTTTGGAGGTGGAATTTCCTAAACCTAAACTACTTCTAAAAAATTAAAAACCTCTCAAAAACCTTATAACTTGGCAGTATCCCTGACAACAGTGCCAAAAATGGTGGTTCAAATTAAATTATAACAATTACTATGTTTTTCATTAATTTACAATCATTTAATCATCAAATTAAGGGACATAAAATTTCAATAATTTCAGTGTTTTATGCATAGTTACAAAGTGTTTAGGAGGTATGGAAAAGAAATAGTTGTCACTACTATACTTAAAATAACAAATTTTGAAAGTAAAATGCTTGAATCAAAACTCAGAGCTGAAAGTAAATGGCTTCTAACACTAAATAAAATCTTGAAAATTCTGAATGTAGATAAAGGAATGAATTGCTTGCTAATCTATCCATGCAATGAAAAAAATCAAAAAAATATGGAGGGATTTAACATATCACAAGTGGGCCCTACCTCGGGTACTAATTCCTCCTAAGGCTTGTAACTAAAAGCTACTGAAAAAAACTCATATTATTTATTGAATTAGAATAAAGATTACATTTAGGAGAAAAGAAACTTTTGTATTTATGTATCCCCTATTTTAATTCTTTGTCTAGATCTCTACATCCCATTTCATTTCCAACATTAATCCTTCTCTTTTATATTCCTTATTTGCAGAAAAATATAGGAGTTCAAAACAAATCAAGTAAAATATATCAAACAGATCATCCATAGATTCGATGCATACAAAAAAATTAATTAGCAGGTGTTTATATGTTAAACAAATAACTTAAGTAACCGATCACTTCAATCAATCAGCTCTTGACTCATGAATTAATCAATCAGTTTGTCATTAAGTTACAATGAATAATCAGATCTAGAGTTGAGTTATCTTATGTTTTCACATTCTATTTGTAACTTCCTCCTACACGAAACATATAATATTGGAGTGTATAGATCTTTATAATCACAGATCCTTTTCTATAGGTGATCTTCTTTACCTGCGGATAGGTTGCTACAAATAGGTCCTTTGGCTGTTGGTGAGTCCCTTTGGCTGCAGACAGGTCCTTTGTTGCATATAGCTTGCTGCATGAAACAATTTTCTTACAAACAAGAGTGGCATCACACATATCATAATTTAAACAACTTATTGCAACCATAATAATAAATGCATACTCAAAATACCATAAAATAAAGTTAACTTGTAATAACTATATTAATTAATATTATGCTAGTAACTTCAATTTATAGTGATGATGTTCAATAGTATGATAAGGAAATACAAGGACATAGTCTCAATGAATTAACAAAAGTACAAAGGATGATTTTTTATAAAGGGAATTTAATCAACTCATCAAGAAGGTAGAAATTTTAGAGGCAAGGGATCAAATGAAGGAAGACAAATTTACATAATTAAAACAAAAAATAGAGAAAAAAATGCATTACTTACTTAGGTCAACCTGTCTAAAATGATGGAGGTTGGTCATCAAGAGATACACATGTTAAAGAAAAATGAACACCTACAAGGAAAGGTAAAGCATGAAACACACAAGACATGAGTATATCATTAATAAAGATCTACATACAATGATAACAAACATAGAAATAAATGGGAATGTCATTAAGAGATAAGTCGAGGAAACTAAAACAAAATAAGAGTATTTAAAGACCCATTAGAGAAACAAATAGTTATAATACTACAATTGATAAAAGAAAGAGAGGAATAACCAATCAACCAACACAATTCTTATGAGAGTAAAAGAACATGAAGACAATGAAGAGATAAAAAACCTAGCAACATGATTCTTTGAGGACAATCAATTATGGAAATGCCAAATATGCTAAGACCACAAGCTATGAAAGGTAAGGAGAGGGGAAAAAATATTTGAGTTATAATGAAATAATATGATAAAATAGAAATTATAAGGAATTGAGGGCTATTGAAAGAATCACATTTATACTTGATGAATATTTGATGTCAATGCAACAAGAAGAGAAAAGGAGGGAATGTGAAAAATTGAGAACATATACATCAAAAGGAAAATGGGGATAGCTAAAAAATGGAAAAATATGCAATTAAAGCTGAATGGGACATATCCATGGGCGGTGACTAGCTATATGGGCTATACACGAATGTGAATTCAAAGGGTTTTCTGTCGCCATATCTATATAGAGTATATAGTGATCTCCCATCGAGCCTCAAGGATAAAATCCATCGGGCCATATAGATTAGATATTTAGGGGATGAGGGTGCCTAAATTTTCTCTTATCCCTAACCCAACCCCCATATAGAGTGTAGATAATATATAATATATATATATATATATATATATATATATATATATGTATCAGCCTCCCAGAGATAGGGCTCATTGGGAACACTTAAAATGAAATCTAGAATCATATATGTTACCATTAGAACAAAGGTCTCAGCCTAAGGCCCATAGATAGAAAAAAGATATAATTGTCCTTATCGAAACTCATGAAAACAACTGATGCAAAGTCCCAAATTTTGTAGGATATAAAAAAACATCAATGTGGATCGAAGTGAATGAAAATATGGGGGGCATGTAGGAGTGATGGTACTTATATAATAATGTTAAGGAATATCTATTTAGGTATTGACAATAGACCCACACAAACAATACATATGGAATTAGATAATTGAAAAGAAAAGAACAATTACTATAGTAATTTAGTAATTTTCCTGACAAAAATCAAAAGTGTATGAGAAAATGAATCTAAATTGTGAAGAACCTTATGAAACTTTAGGAAAGGATATCTCAATCTATCCTAAAATTGGAGAGGTAATGCTAACGGGTGATTTTAACACTAGGATAACAAACAATCAAGTTAACACATTAAGGAACATTAATGACACATGATAACTTGTTGTGGCTAGATGAGTATTATTGGGAGAAAAGAAATTAGAAGATGGAAAAATGTGACATAATTTGGGGAAGAATGGATTGATACAACATACATGACCTTATCATATGTAATGGAATGAGGAAATGTATAAATCAAAGGTGATACACAAACATGGCATACAATAAGCATAACTTGGTAAACTATATCATTTACTCCTACAATTTGATGCAAAGGATTTTAGAGATGAAAATTTGTGAATTTCCAATTGATTTCAAATCTGATCACAATCCACTATATGTAAAAAATAATATGTTAGGAGTCAAGCAACAGCTCAATCAATTCTAAGATAAATAGAAGGGCCAGGTATTAGAAATAGGGAACCTTCACAAGATAAGATTAAAATAAATAAGAGTTATGATATACAGGAATATAAACACAAGAATACCACTTTTAATAGACATGAAATTTCACCTAAGAAAATCCTTTTCAAATAATCAAACATGTCACAACCTTCCTTCAATTATATTAACTAAACCATTACGATATAATTTAGGTTTATTCAATGTTTTACTGTATCTACAAATATTACCAATACTGTAGCACATATTAAAATGAAATATCAATTTGGTCCAATGTTTTTTACTGAACGAAAAGAACCAACCTATTTAAAGAGACCTTGAGCCTAAATAACAACACCTCACTTTGAACATTCATGCACCAAGGGAATCTATAAATAGGTAACTATTTTAAATATAAAGATACGAAAAGTAGTAAAACTTGACCTAATTAAGGCTATACTGATTTAACAAAATTTAAATCTTAATTAGAGGACCGGACTAATTAGATATATTATAAACATGTAATATACCAACATATAATTATGAACAAGTACAACCAACAAGAGGATAAGAGTGAATTAGTTGATATCTGACTATCTAGATTGGATTTGGGTTGGACTGATGGGAAAACATTTTTAATCTAGACTATATGTGCTTACTCTATAAAATAGTGATCTGGAAATTATTTTGGATAGTACCACCCAGATGGGAACATAATTAGCTAGGAGTTAGTGTCTAAAATGGGTACTAGTGTCCTAGTAATGGGTGCAGATTTAGTTCTCTCAATGTATGATATTATTTCCTTGAATTTTATCTATTTTGTATTCACTTCGTTGTAGGGTTATCTTGTCACACATGTGCCTAAAAAATAAACCCTAACCACCTACACAAGACTTAATCACACATTAGAATAAATAAAATATGTAAATGCTTAAGTCAGACTAACCTCATCAGTCACCCCAATGTGATTGTCACCAAGCACTATACTACATTTCAGAATCAATGTAGTTTTGGTGTGTGTGTGATAGAAAGCATGTCACTTGGAGCTAGGTTTCCCTTGTGTAAGTTGCACCAAAATAACGTTCTACAACTATTTTCCCCTCAAGATAATGTGTGTTATGGAATTCAAATTTTTCCCTTATTATGCAGTGAATAATGCAACCCAAATGCAATCCTCAAGTTTTTCCTTTTGTGACCAAGTAGTAAATAGAAATAGTAACCCAATGCCCCTTAAAATAGTTAATAGGTTGTGTATATATGATTCTGTTGCTTTAATTTCAACATTAAAACACTAGAAGGTGACCCAAAGTGATTAATACAAGTTTAGAAAATATAAAAAAGTGATGGGTCATTTTAAAATATAAGAACACAAGTGAAGGGACAAGGGCACCCATAGGGGGACACTAGTGTTGGCCACTATTGTCCCCTACTAGGCACTTATGTATAGAAATATCCAAAGATTAATAAGGAAATGCTTAGCTAGTAAAAAATTGTATGATGTCCAAAAGTAAAGGTATGATTCTACAAAAATAGAGGATGAAAGCATGGAAAGATAAAACACTATCAATGTAAAGTAAAACAAGTGTTATCGATGTATAGTTTTATTGCTTAAGAATCATGTGTATAATGAAATATTAGAGGTATAATGTAATAGTAATAAGTGGATAATTTTTTGTTTACATTTTCCCCCACTTTATGTTGGTGAATGAATATTCAATAACATAAAATAGAGAAGAAGAGGGTATATTTTGGAGAGTTGAATAATATTGTAACCGATAACGTGTCGAATGGAAATTGTAGGATGTATCGTGGAGTCTAAGAGGGAATAAGAACCCTAGGGGTGAATTGTGTGCATAGTGAAAAGGATAACTGTGTTTGTAGCTGAATATTTCCCTTGCCTAAGCATCTTGTGCTTGAGATTGATTCTTGTTCCAGTTGTGTTGCCCTTTTTAAGGATAAGGATGAACCTGCAAAATAAGAAAAGCGTAGTCAATGTTCACAATATATGAACTTGAACTTTAAATTAGAGAAGTCAAGATAGAAATGTGTAAGGTAAACAAGTGAATCAATGATATATTACATTTGAATGCCAAGAGAGAAAGGATAGAATGTCCCTGTGTATTGTTTCTTTCCAGAATGTTGCCTTAGAAATGGTAGGAGGGCACGAGGGTGATCAATCCCCGAACCAATGTGAATAATTTTAGGATTTAGGTATCCTACCACCGGAGGAAGAGTGTTGAGAGAGAGGTCAACTTTTCCCTCCATCCATGATGCTTCTCCAAAACCTAGGGATAATTTCCACTGTAGATGGCCACCAACCTAATAGTATCTGGCCATGGATGACACTTCATTCTAGACATATTGGTGTCATTACATATTCCCTAGGTGACAATCCTTATTAGATATTGGTATAAAAAATGTGAACTGAGAATGTAAATTGGTTAGTTACCTTGTTTGAAGTGTGAAACATGTTATTAATTATGTCCCTTCATTCTAGATAGTAAACTGAAGATAAGATTCTTTAAAAAACTATCACTAAGAAGTTATGCCAAATATCAAATGCATTTTTCCCCCCAGGAAAATAACCTAGGTGTGTGTGTGTGTGTGTGTGTGCACATGCGCGCGCGCGCGTGCGTGCTTGATATAAATCGTGTCCCTTAGAGCTCGGTTTCCCTTATGTAAGTTTCACCAAAATAACGTTCTATAACTAATTTCCCCTCAAGATAATGTGTGTTATGGAATTCATGATTTCCCTTCCTATGCAATGAATAATGTATCCCAAATGTATTCCTCAAGTTGTTCTTTTCATGCCTAAGTAGTAGATAGAAATAGTAACACAGTGCCCCTAAGAATAGTAAGTAGGTTGTGGATATATATGATTCCTCTACTTGAATTTTGACATTAAAAACACTAGAAGCCAACCAAAAGTGATCAATACAAGTTTAGAAAAGATAAACAAGTGCCAGGTCATTTAGAAATATAAGAACACCAGCGAAGGGACATGGGTGCCCACAAGGGGACACTAGCGTTGGCTGCTATTTTCCCATACTAGGAACTTATGTCTAGAAATCTCCGAAGATAAATAATGAAATGCTCAACTGAGTAAAACATTATGTGATGTCAAAAAGTAGAGGTATTGTTCCACCAAAGAAGAGGATGGAAGCATGGAAAGATAAAACAATGTCAATGTAAAGTAAAAAAAATGTTATCAATGTATAGTTTTCTTGCTTAGGAATCATGCATATAATGACATACTAGAGGCATAATGTAATAGTAATAAGTGCATAATTTTGCATCTACATTTTCCCCCAATTTATACTAGTGAATGATTATTTAATAGCATAAAGTAGATAAGAAGAGGGTACCTTGTGGAGAGCTAAAGATGATTATAACCGATAATGTGCCTAATGGAAATTGTAGGATGTGTATCACAGAGTCTAATAGGGGATAAGAACCCTAGGTGTGACTTTGTGCACGTAGTGAAAATGATACCTATGTTTATATCTGAATATTGCCTTTGCCTAAGCATCTTGTGCTTGAGATTTCTTCTTATCCCAGTTGTGTTGCCTTTTATTGGGATAAGAATGAACCTGTAAAAGAAGAAAAGTGTCATCAATGACCACTGTATATGAAACTGAAATTTAACTTAGATAAATCACAATTTAAATGTGTAAGGTAAACAAGTGAATCAAAGATAGAGTACACCTTAATGTCGAGAGACAAAGGATAGAATTTCTCTATGTATTATTTCTTTAGAGAACGTTGCCTTGGAAATGGTAGGAGGGGTCGAGGGTGATCAATCCCCAAACCAATGTGAATACTCTTAGGATTCAGGCATCCTACCACTAGAGGAAGAGTGTTGGGAGAGTACTCGACTTTTCCCTCCATCCATGACGCTTCCCCAAAACCACGGATAAGTGCCACTACAGATGGTCACCAACCTAATAGTAACTAGCCATGGATGAAACTTTGTTCTAGACATATTGGTGTCCCTTCATATGTCCTTGGTGCCACTCCTTACTAGATACCGGTAGAAAAAATGTGAATTGAAAAATTAAAGTGGTTATTTCCCTTCTCCAAATTATGAAACATGTTATTGATTTTTTCGCTTCATTCTGGATAGTAAACTGAAGCTAAATTTCTGTTGCTAGATTCTTTGAAAAGCTACCACTGAGAAGTTGTGTGAACTATCGAATGACTTTTTCCCCTAGAAAAAATAACCCAGGTAGGACACTAGTACCCACCATTACTATCTTCTCTAGGAACTTTTTTCCCTTTGTTATTTTTTGTCCATGTCTAATTCAGAACCATTTTTTGAGTCCCTCTTCTTCCAAATTCTGCTCTATAAAATTTTGTCTCTGATGTCTAAATTAATTGGGTGAAATAATCAACTAATGGTTTCCCCACTTTCTTGGGGTGTATGAGATGGATCAATGTGAACACATCCCAAATGAGAGGCCATAAATCAAATGTGCACATCTAAAGAAATATTCCTATAGGGGGAATAGGGTATTGCATGGTAACAACCATGCCACTTGAAAAACAATGGAAAGAAAGGTAACAAGAAGTGTTAGTTAAAAACAATCATCACATAATGTAATAGAAACAAGTCAAACAAACAATAACACATCAAGAAGACAACCTAATAGTTGGTGGAAAACATGGGACACCACTCAGGATGTCACAAAACAATCGAGGCATTTGAAAAACATATAAGAAAACAAGTAATCATAGGGCATAACCCATAAACAATGGAAAACAATCATAATCATAAAAGACAAGACACAAGAAAATAATAAGTCGATAACCATGGTTGGAAGTAAGCATGCAAGACAAATTCTATATAAGAAGCACCCATTAACATGTTAGAATAATGAATAATATGTCACAATGCATATATATGAATGAAAGAGAAATGAAAGTAATAGATATTGAAATGATAACACCTGAATGTGGAAAGGTAGGGAAAGTAGATGCCCCCAGGAGCCTTGGTGGGATTGGTAGAGAAAATGTCAAACATCATGTATCATATGATAACCTGTACATATCTTGCATTCACCTCAAAGTACCATGTTAATGTGCATGTTTACATGTAAAAGAATAGAACATACTATGAATCAAAGCTAACATGATAGGAAAAATGCAACATGGAATAGTATAAGAAAGAAAAGATACACCTAATCAAGATCTAAGCTAATGTTTTTGTATATTTGTAAATATTTGAATATTTTTGTATTATTAGAATATGAGATCCTATGACTAGGTAAGGGAAAAAATGTTTTCCATATTGTGTATATGTGCAAGGTGAGGTTCATGTGTGTAAGTACACCCTTGAAAAGTCATGTTTGAACCTATAATAAGAGTGTGTCATCGGGTAACAAGGGGGAATTTAGATGCCGTCAAGTGTAACTAACATAGTGATCTATATAATGAGGATAGAGGACATGGGCCCACTATATGCTAATGTGAACTATGAATAGATGTGAACATGATCTAATGACCTAATGTCATTTGAAAGTGCATGACTCATGACATGCAGAGTAGGACTATGTCATGCAAGTGGAGAATGAGACCGTGGAGTGCACCTAAATGTACCATGTGTAGCATGTATTCTGTGTCAGGGCCTAGTCCTATGAGGTGGGCTATGGGATCAATAAAGACATCATGAAACAGAAACAAAAACCATATGTGAAGGAGATCTATGTGGAGATTTGGGACTACCACTATGAGTGATAGAAGTTTTAGATGTCATAATAGTGCATGTCAAAGCCATGGGGCCATCAACACTAGGTGTAGAAGTAGGTGCACTATGTAACGATCCTTCATTAAAACAAGCTAAAAGTAGATATATATATCTATAATTTAAATTCTAATTTAAATCTTCTTAGGTAATTTACATATAACTATTACAACAATACCTCTAAATAATCTGAGGTTCAAAAAATTATTACGTTAAAATATTTCCAAATTTTGAACACGAGTTGATCAATTAAATGTCATTTAAACTGAATAAATTGTTTCCCACAATTTTCCATACAAAAGTATGATCAACAATTATTTCATTATCCAATGATTAATATAATATTTAAATCATATTCTATATCAAATACATGAGACAAAAATCTTGTTCCTATCCAAATACAACCATATGACCATATGTCATAGTATAAAAAATATACAATACTATCATTCTTTCTAGAAGTTCCTATGTACAGGTATATCTCTTTGTGCAATTGTACAAGACATTAGCGTAACTGCCTATTTTACATAGTAAATATTTCTTATTTCTTTCCAATATGTTTAATGGGTTTGGTTTTTAATCAAAACAAGTTTACACAAACCCAAAATAGGTGAAACCAACCCAATAAATAATGTTATAGACATAAAAATATGCAAACTTGAATATGGGTATAAATCGAGTGTAAAAATACCTCTAAAAAACATATTATAGCCATTCTTTTATAACAAATATTGCAGACCCACAAAAGAGGCAAAATTGACTTCATGAAAAACCTCACACATCATATATATTCTATACAATGTATAAACCTGTAATGGGTATCAAATATGAATCCAAATGAAATCTCTCAGACATAAACTTTACACAAAAGTGAAGACCTAGAAATGGGTGAAATTGGCCCAATAAAGAAGGTATCAATATTTATATAAATAAAAAAATACGCAGACCCCAAAATGGGTATTTTTCCATAAATTTGTTTTCAAAACATAGACCTTGAAATGGGTATGATTTCAACAAAACATTTTCATATTTTAACAAACTTTTCTTAAAAAATGCAAACACGAAATGGGTATTGATCAAACTCTTTGCAAGAAATTTTCACAATCAAATAAATAATAAAAACACAGTCCCATATATGGATAGAATAACAACAAAGAAATTCCATTTTAACAACAAACTTTATGAAAAAAAATAGAGACAAAAAATTGGGTGAAATCTCAACAAATTATTCCCATTTTAAACAACAATTTTAATTTCAAAACTGCAAACCCAAATAGGTGAAAAACCATATGTTTATTTTCCAAAAACATAGATCCAAATGGGTGAAATTTCAATCTCTTGTAAAAACATTTTTATAGTCAAATAGATACTAAAAAAGACCAAAATAAGGAGAAAAACCATGCCTGATAAAAAAACGCAACCATCTTGATCTTCCTTCAAATTTCCAATGCTCCAACATTCAAATCCCAAAAAAAACCCCGTATGAAAAATAAAACCAAATACAAAATCAAATAGAGCTACTTCCAGCCATCCTCCTCCATTTCCTCATGCAAACCCCAGTTGATTTCCTATTTCCCCCATTTTTCATGCTCAAAAACCACATGTATGCAAATAAAGTCCACTTTACATAAAATTAAAAAAAATCAACTTACAATTACCTCTCACTTTCAAATGCATCCTTTCCAATCGATGCATATTGTTAATTAAAACCATTTTTTAAAATTTATTCCCCACTTTGCTACGTATTCTTCACTTAATCCACTATGCCCAAATATTGGTGCATGCTTAATTAAAATAATTAAAATTTAAAACAACACTTATCTCCCTCCTTGTTATCTAACCACCTAGCTTAAGCTCCATGCAAAATGACCGAGTATAAATACATGACAACCACATATAACAATTTAAATATAATGAAAATTATGTTATATTATTTTGACAAACATGTCGGGGTCAACTTATATGTAGACCATTCCACGATAACAAAAAAATTCAGAAAGATTCAAAATGAATATTTATAATTCCAATCAACCATCATCTAGACACAAGAGAATGTAACACACAAACATGGTCCATTCACCTTGTTACAGTTTTTGAGTTATCTAGAAATATAATAAATTACCTATAAAATGAATAAACATTCACTCATAACATCACATCAATAGATATGTATGATGGTCGGGTTATTTCGGTGGCATTTAGCCACATCGGCGTAATCCACTCATTAGCTATTGATATCAACAGAATAAATGAAAATAAATAAAAAAATAAATAAGTCACACATCACACAAATAAATTAAATGATACACGATCTCATGGTATGTGCCAATTCCCATTATAAATTTGTTGTTTTAAGTTCAACATCTTGATCTGACAACCTCTCTCCGATGATGCCCTCATCATTTCAAAGAGGGTATACTTCTGCATCCACCCCATGCCATTGAAATGGTAGTTAGTATAAATCATTAAAATTCAGCATAATGATAATAAACATGCTAATTTCCACATTTGAAAATGATCATAATAGATAATTATCCAATTTAAGTATGTCATATTAATCATCACAATTAAACAAGAATTGAATTTTTAAATCCACATAGGAGGGATGTGACATCCTTCCCTTCCCAAAAAAGTCATAATCTTGATTCAAAATCTAAATTAAATTAAATTTATTTTTGAGAGTAACTTTACTATAACTAATGATATATAGATGATAATATACAACAATGGACAAACAATACACATTCAAAGATATGAAACCCTAAGAAAATGAAAGAAGAAGATGACTTAGCTGATTTCCATATAATCTAGAGATGATTTGGATTGGGTAGCTGCTAGATATGGCTGGGAATAGTGTCGTCAAGGATTAATGAGGGTTATAAAGCTCAAAATTGTGCTAAATAAAAGCACCCATAGGAGGACAGGAGCTCTTTGGTGCTAATGATCAGACTGGGAACTAGTGACTACTTAAATGATAAAGTTATGATCCTTTCTGGGCTGGAGGATCTTCACTTCTACTCACTCTTTTTCAGTCTAGTTCAGATTTTAGATCATCAGTTGTACCTATAACCTACAAAACAGACAACTACTTGTATATTTCCACACACCATATAAAATCTAATAAAAAAGATGCAGAATGTGGACTTGGACTGACCCTGGAAGTCACCCAAAGAGTGAAATTAAGATCGAGCACTATACTACATATTAGACTCCATGTAGTTATGCATGTTTGTGTGTGTAATGGTGCCATACGATTCCCTAATGTAAGTTTAATAATGATAGCGGGATAGATATAAAATGTAACAAGTATGTCAAATGTGTGTGATGGAATAGAATGAACTCCCCTCCTATGTTGTGTATGAATATTGATGCAACCCTTGTCCCTTGTATGAGTGTGTTAGATGTATACTTTATAATTATCTTGTGTCTTTGATGTAATATTAGGTGATGATATATAATGCTTATGATGTTTAGACCCTTATTTGATATAAATAACTAAGTATATATATTAGTTGATGAGGGTCGTCAATCCTCTTCATTAATAATGTCAATCCAGGGCTGGTGTCCGATAGTTGTATGCAATAAGAGAAAAAATATCTTAAAAAAACTCCTTTAAACAAAATCCAAACTTGCATAAAATAAATAACACATGTAAAAATGGAAAGGCACACTTGCAAAAATGAAATTTCTGAATTAAAAACAAATGAAAAATAAATAAGATACCTGCAGGTTCACAAAAGATATTGTACGGAAACAAGTATTACATAACATAAAATTAGAAATTCACAACAAAAGGAAAACTACAGAATAAAGAAATGAACATAAAACATTGATCCATCTTCATTGGAATGTGTGGTTAGCTCATTCCTCAAAAGAGGAATTAATTCATACTTTCAACTTTAATTCAAAACGTATAGAATAATTCACTCAGAATATCGGTGAGCAATAATGGATATATTCATTTCTTGGTATCAAAAAATTACATATAAGAGTGTGGAAGGTTGCATTTATAATTCATGCATAAAACCAACTTCTTATTATGAGGAATACAATATAATCTTATCTTTATCCTAATCCTAACTAAGATCTCCATCTCCACAAAATATGGAGAGAGATATATTATTGGAGTCAAAGTCAAATCTCACTATTTTAGGAAGATTTTTTCAAATCTTCTCCTTGCTTTTTGGTAACAAGAATCAAATGATTTTATTATCCTAAAACATTGGAAGGAGGTTTTCCTCAAAAATTTTATTATGACCAAAAACCTCTCTTGTATTTTCCATTTGACTTTCAGATGTTTTCTAATTGTGAGAACTTTTGGTGCTCGTCAAATACACTTTTTCCTTGGAAGCTACAACTCACTAAAAGTAAGATTTTTCTTTATTGATAAAACTTGTAGCAATTATGAATGAGGTTTTTGTTAAACATATTTCCATAAACCAAAATATCTGGAGGAACTCATTTTTTCCATTTGATTCTTCTATTTCTGTTAGTGGAACTTTTGGATACTCGTTTGAATACACATTTTCCTTGAGCTTCAACTTACCAGTTAAATTTATCTTTATTGGTAAAAACTATAGAAAATTTGAATGAGGTACATTCTTTTCTTTAAACATTTTCTATGAACAAAAAACTCTCTCATTTTTTTCCATTTGACTCTTCTATTTTCTGTTTGTAGAACTTTTGGTGCTTGTCAATGATACACTTTTTCCTTGGACTGCAGTTCACTAAAATATTTTTTTATTCTAAAACCTGTAGAAAATATGAATCAAAATTTGTTAAACACATTATATGAAGCAAAAAAACTCTCATATTTTTAATTGGATTATCTGATTATTCATAATTCAAATCATTTTATACAAGTTCTGAATACTAAAACTGTCATTCTATTGATGCAAGTTTTGGAACTAAAACTCATAAATATCATTGAACAATGAACTAAAGTTAACACCTTATTATCCGTTGATGAAATTTATATCCAACTAAAGAATCATTCCATAGTGTTCCAAAATTAGAACTATTATTATGTTGATGTAAGTTTGGAACTACAAACTTTCATTCTGTAGCTAACTCTTCTTATTCCTGGAGCTAACTAAAACAAACTATAATTCTGCCACGATTTCAGATTGAGATGATTCATTTTTTGACACATTGAATAATTTTTCTTAAGGAATATGGATACCCCTTTGAAATCATATTTAGATTTACATATACTATTCATGATCTACTTAAAAGTTTTCCTCAAATAGTATTATCTTGATCCTTTATGGCCTGCATACAAAATAATTTACATCCTTTCCTAAGTAATCAATAGGATTAGTCAAAAACCTAGATAACAAAAGAATTATAAAGAATTGAAATATATATATCCATATTCCATCTCAAGCAAACTATAAGTTTCAAGATTACATTTAAATCCACTTTCAAAGGTAACTTTGAAATGAAAAAATAATGGTAATTACTTCCTGGTCAATTTTGGCCTCATCATGCATTCACCCTTGTAACCATTTTTTAAATTTCTCGAAATCTACAATTAATTTCAAAAATATTAAAAGGTTACCAACTCTTAAAAGAACCAATAAAGTACAGAAACCTCTAGCTAGAATGTTTATATGCCTTGAATGGATAAGAACACCTGGGTGATTTGTCTAACATTCAAGGATGCTAGTGTCCAAGGCCATAAAAGATGTTGGCAGTAAAGTTCCATAGAGATGTAAGATAAGGAAGGCCAACAAAAGTGAAAGAGATAAAGAAAAAGGCCCAAAAGGAGTTTCCATCGACTAGTTCTTTCTTAGGAATCATGTATATATTAGTATGCTTTAGGACCTAGAAATACTACCCAAGTGCATAGATTTTATGTGTACATTTTCCCCCACTTTATGTTGTTGAGTGAATATTGGATAGTATAAAGTAGATAGAAGATGTGTACCTTGTAATCCTGATAATATTCTAGTGGATAGCGTGCTGAGTGGACGAGTGAAGCATGAAGTGATCATAATGTGAAGCTTCATGTTCAACTAAGGAAAGGGAGGTAGACCCTAGGAAGTGAAGTGTATGCATAGTACATATTGTTGACTTGTGTTTGTTAATGTGAGCTGACTTCTTATTATTATAAGGATGGACCTGTAAAATAAGAAAAATAGTGGTCAAAGTCCCATATGTGAAAAATCAAAGTAACATTGTATAAGTAAGTAAAAGTGTGTAGAAGTAAAAGGAAATGTGCACCTAATCTATGAGAGAGTAAAAGATAAAAATTTGTCCCATTTTTTGTGGACAATGCTATATATTTGAGTGTCATGTTACTGAAGGGTGATGATTTTGGGAAATCTCATGTGAAGGGAAATTTTTTTTGGGTGATCTCATGCCAAGGGTGAGTTTTTTGGGCGATATCACACAAAGCTTTTTTATGGGTGATCTCATTCCCAAGAGAAGAGTGTTGGGGAGAGAGGTATGTTTTTCTCTCCATCCATAATGTTTCTCAAATAAGCACCACTATAGATGGAACATACCATTTTGTAACCGATTGTAAGTGTTTGTAATTGAATGTAAAAATGTAATTGAATGACTTAATTTATGGTTAAAGGCAAGTGCCTGGTACGACTAGAACCTATAACGAAACTGTTGTAAACCATGCTAAATTAAGAAATTGTATTATTTTTTCCCCTTGGTCAAGAGCCTTGACCGTTTAACTAGAACAGCACCCACCATTCCTATATGCATAAGGTTCTTACAGTCATTTTTACACCCACCTAAAGAACAAGGGAATCTCATGCACGCCTAGCCTATCACCCAATGGGTGCTGAGGTGCTCACCTGAGGCACACACGTGGTGATCCAAGTCTCTCCTTTATGTGAGTTTATTGGGAACCATAATTTATGATAGAAACTTAAGGGGAGTGAGTGGAAATGAGAAATGCAATCATCATAGAGCTTAGGATGGATTCTAGACCAATGTAGTAATTCCAGACAGAAAAATACTTAACAGTTTATAGGACTGAACCAAAATAGAAAGGAAAATGCACAAGGAATCATACTCATTTCCTAAAATAAACATGAAACAAAACTATGAGGATATTTGTATGAACCAGAATCATTAATGATCATATTTAAATAAGTTGGTAATCTCATTACAACCATTAGATCCATTACAAGAACATCATAAGTATGGCAGAAAAGTCATACATCATAAATGGATTTATATCCCTTAGCTCTCAAGAATAAAATTTACAGTCCCAAGCCCCTTGATGCATTCTTCTCCTATATTTTATCTACCCAACCCAATACAACTTCCCGTAGCATTTATGTAGAACTCCGCTCTCTATTGATCTACTCCCTTTTCTTTTGTGGGCACTTGTATTTATAGGCTATTGAACTACCAACCCACCTTTCTGTAAGGCTTTAGATCTGTCGCCAAGTGTCCAAATGTGGTCCTCCATGGGAGAATTCTCCTCTAGGCCCGAGCTCTCCACTCCTTTCCATGATGGTCTTTTAGAAGCTTCATTGTAGGGTATATTCCTTCTTAGGTTAACACTGTTGCCAGGATGGCACCTTATCCATTCATCATGCACAGGTGGGTCACGCTTTTCTTGTGTCCTTCCTGATATGCCAAAAATGGATAAGTCCTGAGACCTATTTTCCATCGTGTAACACGAGTCCTTCTAAAACCCTCTTAGAGCCCTGCCTTGTATGTGCCTTCTCCTTGTGTGCCCACCCCTCAACTTAGGCCTTGTGTGCTCATGTGCCTTTTTGTACTTAGTCAATATTTTTAGGGGCCCAACATCACCCCACACTTTACCTGTTCTCCACCCTCAGGGACACTTCTTCAAATAAAACAAAAGAAAGAATTACAATAGACTTATCATCTTGGGAAAGGAATAAGGTAATGGAGAATTTGGGAAAGTTAAAGAATGGGGAAGTGTTGGAATTACTGCAACAAGATTGGAAAATCTCTTTGCAAGATGGCCTCCAACTTGTTCTAGGCATCAACTTCATTTTGCACTCTCTGGATATCCCTAGAGGTCACCGACCAGGGCACTTACCTCCTCAAAACCTAGTCCATCTCCTCGAGTGTTTATTGTTTCAAACATTCCTTCCAATTCCTTTCCCACGTCCTCAAGCGCATATATCATTCTTGTAATCTATGGGTACAACTCCTTCAGCCAATTTTTAATTGAACCTCATAAGGTTTCAATGGCTTCTTACTTATTCTTAACCTCGGCTAAGATCCTATCCCACTCCACTCTATTTCATTTATTCTTCTCTTGGAATTCCTTGAGCTCTACCTCATGAGTGGCAACCAAGATACTCACCACTCTATCTCTATCTGCACAATTGTCATACATGACCTCAATAGTATGGGTAGAAATTTTCACATCAGCAAGAACCTTTCTGTACTCGGAAATGATTGCTACAACCTTCAATTTGTCCTCCTTTTCTAGGCATGCTGATACTTCTTCCATGGATTCTAAGGCTAGAGGTTGTCTCTCCATGGTGAGGATGCGTGTTAAGTCTTTAAGGCACTCAAGGGAAGATCCATAATTTTGTGCGGGTGGTGCTAGGTCCAGATGCTTCAAAACAATGGCATTTGTGATGGATTCTACCTTCTTGTATACCTCACATACCCTTGCCTTTTCTTCCCTTAGTTCATGCTTTAGCTACATGCTAACTAGTTCCCCCTAATTTAAGTCCTTGGTCCTTTCTTCTAGCTCTTCTTCCCTATTCTCTAGCTCTACCTCTAGAAATTTTACCTTGTCATTCCTCCCGAATAGCCTAGTTTCCAGTTAAATTGAGACCTTATTCAATGCATTACATACTTTTTCATTTGAAAGTTGTTGGGTGTTCACCAAGGGGTTGTCTCCTTTTGCCTCAGGCATCTTCATTATTTCCCCTTGGCTTACCTTGAATTCTGGCTCATTGAATGTGGGACTCAATTTCCCAAGAAAGCATTTTCCTTGTTAAATCAGCCGAGGGTATGCACCTTCTTCATCAAATGACCTCATTTCCAAGAGTTTTATCTGTTGGTACTTTGACCCTTTGGAAGCACACACACAACATCTTGTTTGGATCATCAATATAGCTCATTCTTGGTCTCTATATCTCCATACGCTTTCCTCTTATGCGCTTTCCTTTAGGAACAATTACCATTAGACTGGGGCCTCCCGCTCTACCATTATCTTTTCCTATGATTTCTTCCTTATCTTCATTCATCACTATATCAACATTGTGCTCCAACTCTTGTTATACCAAGGCTTCAATGATTTTGGTTTCTTCTCTTTCTACAGCCTCGTTTATCTACTCATGCGTGAGCCTTGGATTCTTTTGATCCTTCATGCTAACCTCTTTAATTCCTCCCAAGTCCTAGGAACCCTCCTCCTCTTGGATGCCCTTCCTTCGCACAAAGTGATAGTCATTATTCTCCTCTTTGCCTTCTTCTCTTGAATCGTGTACGTTGAAAACAAGTGGTTCTTACTAACCTTTAGGTTCATCTTCTTCATCATCATCCCTCTCACCCCTGTAGTTCTCCAAGCTCTCTATGTCCTCCGAATCTACCTCCTTTATTACCTTCTATTTCTTCCTAACATAGGGATTCCAGTATAGGATAAGATTCACTTTTCTTCTTCCTTCTCTAGTGATTTCTCCTCTATGATAGGATTTTCCATTGTTCTGTAACCTCCTCTTTGACTGGGGACCTGTTTGTTTAGAACTCTGTGCCTCATAGTGGCTCCAATCTAGATGTTTGTCCTAAAGGGTCACTATCATCACCAATCCGGCACTATGATAATTCTTCACCGGGAACTCCTCGTGCTATGATTATTTACTAATGCACAGCCTTTAGTTTGGTGGATGTAATCTGGAAACAAAACAACAACATGAACACAAGAATACCATCGACTATGATAAGACAGAATGATGACAAATCTGAAATATCAAAATAAATTATAATATTAACATGAAACTGTTACAATCTCACCCATGTACTTCAAGTGTTATTACTTCAACAAGACTATGGGAGAAACTTTACAATTACACCTCTTGATGGCTTCTTCAACACACCTTTAAAACTGATGGCTTCCTTCGCACACTTCCTACAATATTTCTCACTACTTCTTTCTATGCTAAATGAGGGGGGTGGCCTCTCTATTTATAGAACTTCCAGGCTTATCCATCTTATCTCTAAGATAGGATAAGAAATCCACTCTGACGAATCATATTCCATACCTTAACTCTTATCTGTACATGTAAGCTTATCTCTTAAGATAAGATAAACCTTATCATTTTACATGGGTTCCACATTTTTAGACTTTTTACAAATAAAATACACAAAATATTTATGACCTCACTCCTTGTCCTTATTACCAATATAATATTTCTAATTCCTAATCATGTAGACCCTACTTCTCTAATTACCCAAACTTTGACATTTTAACATTACCGGACCACTTACGACAAATATTTACTTTTTACAACATTCCTATTGTACTTTGACTGTTACCGTACTCCACATTATTGGCGGCACCGTACTGATGGCGCCGTTATCTTCTATCAGACGCTACTACTAATTATACTTAACAACATCATATTCCTAATACATACATTAATGAAATAGAAATTATGGAGGAAAATTTTAGTGTCGACATCTTCCCCCTTCCTAGCTTCTACTCCGTCCTCGGAGTAGACTATTCTGGTGCTTGGAAAATCTTCAACTTGTCGTGGTTGACCCATTTCGTAATGGGAGTGCCATCCAATTCCTCCAGTCGGTACGTACCATTTTCATGCACAGCTGCTATTTTGTAGGGCCCCATCCATTTTGGAAGAAATTTTCTCTGTCTTCTTTTTTTGTATCTGGAATCATATACTAGAACCAAGTCATTCACATGAAATGGAGACCACTAGATCTTTTGATCAAAGTATTCCTTCTGCTTCATTTTCTTCTTATGGCTTGTATCCTTTGCTATTTCCCTCATTTCCTCTAGCAAATGAAGATGTACCAACCTTTCTTTTACTGAATCACTTTCATCCATCCTTTCATTTTTCATAACTCTCACAGTGGGAATATCAAACTCAATAGGAAGAACTGGATCAATGCCATAGGCCAACTGAAATGGGGAGTATCCTGTTGCTGACTTTGATGTTGCCCTATATGCCCACAATGCTGCATGAATCCTTTTATCCCATTTATGTACCTGCAAGGCTGCATCTTTTGCTAGAATTTGACACAGCACAAAATTTGTTCGTTCCACCTGTCCATTTGTGCTTGGCTTGTATGTTGTTTCCTTCCTGTGCTTAATAGAAAACTTATTGACTAGGGCTTCTACCACCTCATTAATGAAGTGGCTTCCTTGATCTGTTACAATTTCTAATGGACAACCAAATCTGGTGACAATGCGTTCATATATGAACCTTGCCACTTCATCCATGGAAGCTGTTTTCAATGGCCTAGCTTCAACCCACTTGGTTAAATAATCTGTGGCAACTACAATATACTTATTTTGGCGTGATGTAGTTGGAAGTGGACCTACAATGTCTATTCCCCACTTTTCAAAGGGACCAAGGGGAAGAATAGGACATAATGGAGCTGATGAAGTCTTACGGTTACCATGTGTTTGACAAATATCACATGTCTTACAATAATTATAACAATCTTTAAAAAGAGTGGGCCAGTGATAACCTGCATCCAAGATCCTTCTTGCTGTAAGTTGTCCAGAGAAGTGCCCTCCACATGTACCATTGTGGAATTCTTCTAGCAGCTCCTTTCCTTGATCACGTCCAACTGCCCTCTTGTACTGTCCATCAGGTCCTATTCGAAATAATACTCCATGCAGAATAGAATATGGACGACTGGCTTGAGTAATCTTTCTCTTAGTCTTTGCATTGGCACCATCAGGAAACTTGAATTCATTCAGATAATTCCAAATATCTATGTATTCACTAGGGATTGTGTCAAGGGATAACAATGCTGCATCGGGAAAATCATCATCATCACAAGATGATCCTAAACCATCATAGGCTCGAGAGAGTGCATCTGCATTGACATGCTTCTTTCCTGGCCTATCTATAATATCAAATTCAAATTCTTGTAGCAAAATTATCCATCTTGCTATCCTCCCTGATGGGTTAGGCTTATTGACAATATATTTTAGAGCCTGATGATCTGTTACAACTATAAATTTCTGCCCTAGCAAGTAATTTCTAAACTTCTTTACAGCAAAAATGATAGCCAGAGCCTCTTTTTCAGTTACAGTATAATTTACCTCAGCACTGCTCATTTGTCTGCTCCCAAAGTAAATTGGATGTTCATTCCCATTTTCATCCTTTTGGCTCAAAGTACTTCCTAGTGCTGCATCTGAGGCATCAGTGTACACAATGAATGGCTTGCTCCAATCTGGATTCTTCAAAACAGGTGAAGACACCAGGGCTTCCTTCAGTTGTCCAAAAGCTTCATGCGCCTTATTTCCTGGTTCATAAGTAACATCCTTCTTCAAGAACTGGGTTAGTGGCTGTGCAATCTTTGAGAAATTCTTGATGAACCTTCTATAGTAACCCACATGGCCTAAAAATGATCTCAACTTACTTCTATTCATAGGAAATGGTAAATCTTTGATTTTTGAAACTTTATCAGGATCAGTACCAATACCATCTCTGGATACAACATGCCCTAACAAAACACCTTTAGAACATCCAAAGACACACTTTGTAGGGTTTAGTGAGGCTTGTGCTTCATCTAACCTTTGAAATGCTGTCTCCATCTGGTGCAGGTGGTCCAACTTGCTCCCATAGATGCAAAAATCATCCAGAAATACTCTGATGAAGGTCCCAATGTAGGGTTCGAACACCCTATTCATCAAACACTGGAATGTTGCTGGAGCATTACACAACCCAAAAGGCATAACTCTATAAGCAAACGTTCCCCAAGGAGTGGTGAACGTGGTCTTCAGCTGATCTTTCTCTGCTATACGAACTTGGTTGTAGCCGCTATATCCATCAGCAAAACTATAGCACTCTTGGCCAGCTACTTCGTCCAAGATCTGATCTGAAAATGGAAGAGGGTAATGATCCTTCTTTGTTGCCTTATTGAGCTTCCTGTAATCAACACAAATGCGTAGCTTCCCATTCTTTTTTATTGAGATCACAATGGGAGAAACCCATTCTGAATTCTCCACAGCAAATATGAATCCTGCATCAAGCAACTTATCTATTTCTTCTTTTACAGTCTTGGAAAAATTAGGATTCATTCTATATGGCATTTGCTTTATGGGCTTAGCACCATCTACCAGCTCAATACAATGTTCTACCCAACTTACTTGACGGAGTTCCTTGTAATCAAAAGTGAATAGGTGTATGTACCTTCGAAAGAGCTGGAGGTAGGATTCCTTCTCACTCTCCATCACAGCATCACCAATCTTTATTTGTTGGAGACGATCATCAACTTCTTCTTCAGATAATTTTATGGGGTCATGAGTTGGTGTGACTGGAAGGATATCCATGACTGAAACATCAACCTCACTTTCTTCATCTTCAGTGTCCACTTCACTGGTACTAGAGTAATCAGAGGATGTCCAATCATCAGTTTCATCACTTGAATCCACAGGTTCTGCCTTATGATGTCGAGGGATCACGTTTATCTTCACCCTCTCTCTACCACGTCCAAGTGTCATGAAACCTTCATTCCAGTAGTTTCTTGCATGAACTCTCCTTAGCCATGGTCTTCCCAGCAACATTGGGTACGCAACAGTACCATTTTTCATCACCTGAAAGTCTACCACACATACAACACCCATAACAGATATTGCCACATTTGAAACTACACCTTCTGGTTTAGTTTTTCCCTTATTTAATGACCTTAACATAAGTGTTGAAGGGCGATCAATTTTTAAACCCAACATATTCATTACAGACTCGGTCATTACATTAACTGCAGCACCTCCATCAACTAAGACATCATGAATTGAAATACCATTACATAATACCTCAGCTTGTGGAGCATAGGGATCTGCCTCTGCCTCCAAAATAGGGACCTCAACCTCCTTCCTTCTTCGAGCATTGAGTCCACCTCGCAACTCCCGCCTCTTCTCAGAAGACATAGCCAAGAGTTGACCATATGTAATATTTGCAGGCCTTTTGGACAGATCTTCCAAGATGGAGTATGGTCCTTGCCCCTGTGAAATCAGAAAATCCTGCACACCCAACTTTCTTCTCCTATGTTTCTTACTAGTTTCTCCTTTCATCTTCTTAGGATCATTTCCATCTTGATTATCTTTTTCTTTCTTTCTTTTTGTTACAAACACATCTACTTCATTATTTCTGCTCTTATCTACTACATCAAAAGAATTCACAGGTGCTTTTCCTTTATCATTATCTCTTGTACCAGATGTAGAAGCTCTATCTGGACAATTATACTTATAATGACCCTTTTTATAACAACCATAACATACAACTTCAGAAATATTTCTTTTTGGACCTCTATCTCCTCCCTGAGAACTAAATTCCTTTCCTTGAAGAAGATTAATAGTTAACTGACCCATCTTTTTGAGCAGATCTTCATACTCAGTAGATGTACTAGGAGAAATATTTGTGCTCACCGGGAGTGGTTGTGGATTCTGGACCAAAGGTGCTGGTGTAGGCTCTACTTTAGCAACAATTTCTTTGGGCTCCTCTTCCATGCTTTCTTCTTGCCTTCTTGCAATCTCCTTTGCTTGTTCAATGGTAGTTGGGCGGTCATACTTCACTCGTTGTCTGATCTCTGGCTTCATCCCAAGAATGAAGTGCTTACAGAGGAGATTATCCATGCCATTCATCAACCCATCCGCTAGTCCTTCCTTCCGGATCTGGGCATCGAGCTTCCTCCTTAGCTCTAGAACACGAGCATGATAATCCCTTATCTTCTCCTTCTCTCCTTGGGATAGCTTTGTGATCTCGATCATGAGATCTGCATATTTCTGTTGTTCACCAAATTCTTCAAGAAAACTTTCAGTTAATAAATCCCATGAATTTTTCACATTATCACCTAGTGTTTCAAACCACCTAAGTGCTGAACCATCCAAAAAGGTAGGAAAAAATTCAGTCCATTGTTCCCTTCTTATAAGGCCATTACAAATACAAGATCGTTTAAACTCTTGAATGAAAGAAGAAGCATCTTCATTAGATTGAGCTGAAAAAATAGGAATCTTTCCCATTTTCAAAAGTAACCACCGTGAAATACCAACCCACAAGTACAATCAACAAGACTTATGTGCACAAGTAATCCTTTCTACAGTGAAATAGAAATGACCACGGTAAACTATGGTAAAACTTGACTTACTGCGGTAAAAACTGACTTTACTGTGGTAAACACTATTCACGGTAAAAAGTGAAGTTACTGCGGTAAATACTATTCACGGTAAAAAGTGACTTTACTGTGATAAATACTATTGCAAAAATGACTTTACCATGGTAACTACTATTCATGGTAAAAATGACTTTACCATGGTAACTACTATGCACAGTAAAAACAAGGTTACCCTCCAAATGATTTTTGACTAAGTGGGAATATCTCTCCAGAAAATCCACCAACGAGGAATGGTCCCGGCAACGGAACCAAAATGTCATCACCAATCCGGCACTATGATAATTCTTCACCGGGAACTCCTCGTGCTATGATTATTTACTAATGCACAGCCTTTAGTTTGGTGGATGTAATCTGGAAACACAACAACAACATAACACAAGAATACCATAGACTATGATAAGAAGGAATGATGACAAATCTGAAATATCAAAGTAAATTATAATATTAACATGAAATTGTTACAATCTCACCCATGAGGTACTTCAAGTGTTACACTTCAGACTATGGGAGAAACTTCACAATTACACCTCTTAATGGCTTCTTTAACACATGATAACTGATGGCTTCCTTTGCACACTTACCATACAATATTTCTCACTACTTCTTTCTATGCTAAATGAGGGGGGTGGCCTCTCTATTTATAGAACTTCCAGGCTTATCCATCTTATCTCTAAGATAGGATAAGAAATCCACTCTGACGAATCATATTCAATGCCTAAACTCTTGCCTTTACATGTAGGCTTATCTCTTAAGATAAGATAAACCTTATCATTTTACATGGGTTCCACATTTTTAGACTTTTTCCACAAATAAAATACACAAAATATTTATGACCTCACTCCTTGTCCTTATTACCAATATAATATTTCTAATTCCTAATCATGTAGACCCTACTTCTCTAATTATCCCAAACTTTGACATTTTAACATTACCGGACCACTTACGACAAATATTTACTTTTTACAACATTCCTATTGTACTTTGACTGTTACCGTACTCTACATTATTGATGCAAGCACCGTACTAACGGCGCCGTTATCTTCTATCAGACGCTACTACTAATTATACTTAACAACATCCTATTCCTAATACATACATTAATGAAATAGAAATTATGGAGGAAAATTTTAGTGTCGACAGCAATATTTCAGTTTGATGTTTGATTTCGAACAAAATGCGTCGTTCAAGATAATGAATGTCATACTCTTAAGATCTCCTAAAGGGAAAGTATGGGTACGATCTTCCTATAAATATTGGATCTTCCCATTAATATTCAGTGTTGTACTGTATCTCATTTTAATGTTTTCTGAAACGCCTATTTCAATTATTTGACCTAGCTAGGTGTATACTGTCCAAATTTACCTTTTTCAATATGAAAATTTAAGAGGTCTCTAAAATGCTATTACTCATGTGATATTAGAAGGCTGTTTCTATGTTATAAAACAAATGGTTTTGGAGAGAATTCCTATTGCCATCTCATATTGGTGTCACATATTTCATCAATCAACCAAGAATTTGATTGACTATTTACTGAGATAGACTTGGAAGTCATTCTTCTGGCTGTAGTGAAGGAAAATGCTAAGTATACAACATCTTAATGAAGTCATGACATCTTTCTACACATTACCAACTAGGTTTATGCCAATTTAGAAGTGGATGGAAATACTAAAGAGGAATTCAGGTCTAGCCACTCCCTTATGAACTGAAGTTGTTCTGGGTCCTTGATCTAGGATTTGAATGCATTCCTCAAGTGCGTATAATTTTCAGCTAGAAGCCTTGTGAACATCATTATCGCTAAGTGTGATTTTTCACATCTGGATTGTGCAGAAGTAGGGGAATTACCTTTGGTTCCCAAGGTGAACTTAGTCTGCCATCAGACTAGCATTCAAATCTCTAGAGAATGGAACACAATATACCCTTATTATGACATTTGAGGCAAAAATGTAAAATCTTGCTACACCGAGAGTAAACAAAATTCTCATCTATTTGATCTCATCCAAAAGAATTGGACAAGTTGTAACCTTGGGACCGTTCTAATGATCCCATTACAAGATGCCATCCATGACTTGTTAGACTCACAAAATTTTTCCTCTCTTGGGGAATTAAGTTTTCCCTCCTGAAGGACCCTTGGCCATTCTGCATAAACCATGTTTGAATTCCTATTATCTCAAGAAATGTGACCTTGTCCACTTGTATGAATGTTATGTGAAATGAATGGTAATTCCTTTGATAGAATTCTTATTTTGCAGGAAAAGTAGGTCAAATCTTTATACCACCTTCATGCAGATGATAGACCTTGGTCCCCCAAATCAGAAGGAGTGTTTATGTTCTTATGCCTTGGTAAATCTGTTAAGAAATTGATTCAGTATCCATCATGACATGAAGCCACTGATCAAAGAATCTTCAGGCTTAGAAAAGTATGGATCTTGCATAATAGGTTGACGTTTCCATAATCCTACTGAGGTGAGGCCGAACTTCTTTTAGTTCACGTACATACAAATGGGTAATATTAAGTGGTGAGTCGAGAGATACGCCCCTTGACGTCAATTTAAGATGCAGGGTTGAGCCATTTGGTTTTTAGAGTTGAAGATTTGTGAGATGGTTTATAATCACTTTTGTGACATTTCATAAATTGGAACCCACTACTTTCAAGCAAAAACCCCATAGGTATTGATCCACATTTATGCATACCAATTCTTCATGGTACTTTCAAATTGAATATGCTTTGGCTTTGTTGTTTTCAAAGATTCCCTTAAATTTTCCCATTCATGGAACGTGTTGATTGAACTAGGTTTCCCCAAATGATTGAAAGTGCTTATCTTTGGATTCAATTTCTCTTACTTTTCTGCTCTTACATACTTTGTCAAGGTAGGTCAAACTTTGAAGATAACAATTTTTTCAATCATGTCTGGTTTAGATGATGAGACCAGTGATACTTGGATTATAGAAATTTCACAAGATGACACTTCACATGGAGAACTGTCTTCTAACCCATTGAACTAACTTCATCCTCTGTTGAGATGCTAGAAATAGCAGAGTCACTCAGAAAAATTTTTACCAATTATTTCTTTGGAGCATTAAAAATGTGCACCTGAAATCCTCAAGTTTGCACCTTGAGCCTATGGTACTTTCAATGTATGCAATGTACATAATGTTAAAAATCTGGACCTTCTAAGGAAAGATAAAGTTTTTCCACACTTTTTTAGCATTAAATGCTACTTCATCACCACTGTACTTCAACACTTAAATGTGGATTTTTCAACAAGAACCTAATTTAGTACCTTGAGTCTGGTGCACCCATGCAATACGCAGACAATCCCCCAACCTTTAGTGGCATGTGAAACCAATCACATCTTGACCAGAGACTCTTATCACGTATCAAACTAGCACCAACATTAATCTAAATGATTTTTTCTCTTCCTTGCTCATGTTATTTTGCTTCTTGGTCCTCTTTACACGGATCAACAATGTAGCCTTACCCTGATTTTTCAAACATCTACGGTGGAACCAATACCTTTTTTAAATTGGTCACTTCTTTAGATGTGCCCATTTCCTAGGGTAATTCAACTGAGCTTTAATTGGATCATTCTTTTGGATAGTTAAAATGATACATCCTCCTGATTATTCTCCCCCTCACTTGGAAACCAATGAAAGACTCATCTTCACATTAAATCAAAAAAATAATTAATGAGGTAAACGTTTGCTCAAGGCAAACAAAAAAAACAATCCAGAAAGGGAAACACAAGAAAAGACACTTAATTAAAGGAATCCATTGTTTAACTGATCTTAATCCTGCCTTATTAGAAACACCAAGAAGACTTATTTATAGTAGGCTTGTAGCCTACCCCCATTGAAAAAGAGAAATATCATCCCATCCATCACTTCCAAATGGCATGTCCTGAATCAAGGATGTACGAGATGATGCAGGGATGCCCAACCAATGGAATTTTAACTTCCTAGTATGGCGCAAAAACTTTGAATATAATGGGACTTCAAGTAAAACCATTGATCCAAACTTCAAAATTTTTGTTCTTAATGTTACAATCTTATTTGCCTTTTGGTTGAATTTTAAGTCTGATTTAGCTCCACCTGAAAATAATTGTCTTTCATGGAAAATACTTTTGCATTAACTTTTCTAAATTCTTTCTTCCAATGCTCGTTCATCATCTAACCTTCTGTACTAGGAATGTTATAAATGATTAGTGAAGGGAACATAAAGGTTCGCTAAATTCAACTAGTAGTGATAACTTCTACATTAAACACTAGTTGAAATGTTGTGATGGCCTTAATTCAACATATTGAAGGAAATGTCCGAAGGATATGGTTGAAAGAATGATTGAACTTTGTCATTTTAATCTTGTCTACCAGCATCACAAATTTTTGTTAGGGAAAGGACTTAGTATTTTGATAAATGCCTCCAGGATAGGGAAATTTTATTATAAATGGTAAGGGGTAGTCTTGTGATGACATCGACCATGATTTCTGATAAAAGAATCCTTATTGTCTCATTTAAGAAATGTACCGTTATCACTAGTCAAACTCAAAAGGGCATCATACCTTGTAATGGTTTTCCCGTCGTGAACCTTGCTGGATCATAGTTGTTGTATAATCCTTAGTAGGGTGTTGCTTCTTACTACCTTGAAAA
The DNA here is from genome assembly GCA_019776745.2 of Taxus chinensis. Taxonomy (NCBI): domain Eukaryota; kingdom Viridiplantae; phylum Streptophyta; class Pinopsida; order Cupressales; family Taxaceae; genus Taxus; species Taxus chinensis. Next base: position 122,898 of record JAHRHJ020002152.1, read on the forward strand.
AATATGTACAAGTGATTATATGCATAGGTGATTGGAGTCCTATGCGCAGATGGTGCAATAGGGTCTATGAAGTTTGTAGCTAATTTTTGAAAGGCTCAATGCTGGGAATAGAGGTGAAAATGAATTTCATCTCTTGCCACCCTGAGTTTGCCAATGCATTGGAAAGCATGGTAACATCTATTGTAATATTACTTAGAGTCTTAATACAACTTATCTCCCACCATAATCCGATCAGATTAATGATCATGCTTGTAGTGGTGTCATTGTCATAGTAGTCCACTTGTTCCATGCTTGTGTCTTCTATTATCTAGTAATCATGTTGAGGAAGCAACACTAGAGAAGTAATCTCATCATGTCTTAATTTGTATAAATGCTAACCATCAACATGTAGGGCACAAAGTGTATAGCTAACTATTTTTATCCAATCCTTGATCCCTTTCGGTGCTACAATTGTCTTGATAAATACTATAATATATTCTAAGTCTAAGGGGTGCACTACAACCTAAATAGTTTTACATCTAGCATGGTATTTTGAATGCTTGTATGCATCTTCCCCTAAGTCAATTCTAGACAAATGAATCAAGTCTGGTAACTACTTTTTCCTATTTTGACAACCTATTAGTGTGAAATCACAGCACCCCCAAATGAGTTATGGATCTTCTTTTCTAAGGCAGGGTCATTTGGTGTGATTTGCATAACATTGGATCATTCCCCAAGCTGTGGGACTTGCAAATGGGAATGATCCTCCAGAGAAGGTTGGTTCCTCTTCCTAATCCTAGCACTAAACTACTTCTAAGGAAGGAAATGCAACTATCTACTCCTAATCTAACAATTCCAAGGGACCAAGGAGAGAGAGAGAGCATGAAAATAAAGAAATCCTACACTACAGAGGTGATAGCACTGAGAAAAGGGAACTACTGATCACAAACCCAACTACCTGAAATGGAGAGAGGTGAGCAATGGAGAGGATGGACAGATGCATCATAGACCAAGGATAAAGTTCACACAGAACACCATTTCAAACCCCTTAAACACAACTCCCAAAACCTGTAATGGACATCAGAGATATGCACAATATACCCTGCAATGGTGAGAGGTGAGAAGAGACAACAAAATGAGCAAAGGATGGACAAAACATCACGAAAATAGATTTTATTGCTCCAGGAGTTCACACAGTACACCATTAATGGGCAAGAGGCAAGAAAATTCCATTACAAAGCCAAGGGAGGAGACTTAAACTCCACATTTGACCCTGGAGAAGAAAGAGAGAGGGGGCAAGGAAGAAGAATGAACAACCCTTTACAATGAATCCTGCCCCTATGTATTTATAGATTTGATCAGAGAGAAGAAAGAGAGAGGGAAATGGGAAAAGTGGGTTGAAGCTCAACCACTGTTGTTAATGCTTCTGATAAAATATGCCCCAAATCCATCTTTACTACATGATTCCTTGATTCAGTGCCTTGAAAGAAGAGGAAATGATGGAAACAGATCGAATCCGATCTGGTTGTTGAGACAGATGGATCCTGCATTGAAGGCCTGAAGATGTTTCCTCCATTTTCCTTTACCTAACCTCCTCAAAAATTAAAGTCTCAGACCTCCATGGCGTAGGTGAGGCCGAGATCTTTCCAATGGTGTCAGATTTGCAATATTTCGAGCCCTGAGTCGAAAGATATGCCCCTTCAAAGTTTGTATCGGGTCCATACAGGAGGGCGGGAAAACAACTTGAAAAATGGGTCCCCTTTTGATAATGTGGGACATGTGGCAGCCAGATTAGGGAAAAATCAGGTTTGTGGGTTCAGAATTTATCTTTTCCCCTTTTTCTGTGAGAATCACAAAATCCAGAAAACTCCCGTGGCCCCGCTGCTCTGCTTGGACACGTGGCACCCTTTTGTTGGCTGGGGAGGTGTGCTCCAATCTTTTCCTTTGTGCCATTTTTTCAAAAGGAAAATTTTCACCTTTTCCTTCGACTCCCCGCTTTGGTTTGACTCAGGCTCAAATGCTGACTTTTTCCTCTTGGCGGAGTCGCAGCCCATTTTGCAACTTTTACACCCTTTGGGGTAAGGGGAAAAAAACTAACCTTTTCCCCGATGACCCACTTTGACCTGGGACATGTGGTGACACCGCGCTTGTTTGAAAACCCTTTATCTATTCAATCCTTGAATCAATGCCATTTTTTCCCCTTCTTGCTCCTAGCCTCTCTGTGGCACTGCCCCTTCTTCTCTGACCCTGCAATTCCATTGTTGAATCTTCCTGAAGCTTGTAAAATAGATTTAAGACATGAAACGACTTGACAGAGTCATTTCTTCTCTTTCTTCTTGCACAGGGTCATGGCCGATCCAATATTTTTCCTGGGGGGTGAAATATGGATAACAATTTGGTGACTCACGGGGACATCTTCCTGCTAGATGAAGAGACCAGTGGCCTTGAAGCATCCATTGGGCATGGAGTCTACCTGATAAACACAAAAATGATCTAAACTTTTGAAGATCTGATCCCAGAGCCACTGGGAAACCCACTGAACTTGGAGTTGAACTTCACCAAAAGCCAACTGAAATGGACTGTGCAAGAGCAAAACAACAACACCAAAACTATGTACAAACTGAAAATCATACATACCCCAAGTGGGATATGCAGAGTGTGCAAAAGCACTTCTTCTACTGAAAACAAACCTACCTACTCTACTCTAACCAAGAGCAAAGGGAACTCAAACAAAACCTGTAACTGGTAGGGAGAAATAGCTTCCCTTCCTCAAAAATGGCAGCCATGCAACTGATTTGGCACTGAACATGGCTGGTTGGATGAGTGAAAAACTAACTACAAGCTGATCTTCCACCCAACTCATCAAGGTATCAACATTAATGGAAAATACCTCTTCAAGCTGACCTGCATTGGACTCCTGGAGGTATTGATGGTGACCCTTGGTACCTTGGTACTCATCCTCATGCCCTGAAGTAGGCATGACTGGTTTTGGCTTCTCCATTGGCTCCAATGAAGCCAAGTACCTGATTGGGCATGGTCTGATCCTTTGAATGTGCCCCTGTTCTGAGTTTCAACTCCAAGAATGGAGTTTTCTTGTGGACCTTCTTGGATGAATGGTGTGAGAGAGATGATGACATCCTCCTACCTTTTTCCTTCCTCCTCTTTTGAAGAACATGGAAGATCAAGATCTTCCAACCTTGGTTCCAGAGGGCCATTATGGAGTGCAGGCTTTTGCACTTGAATATTCTCCTTCATGGCAGAAATTTCATGTGCATGGAAGATGGATGGAGGAGAAAATGATGTAATCTCCATGGGATCCTTTTCATCAAAGCAATCTCTCAAGTCTGACAGACAGTATGCCTCCTTGTTGTCTTGCTACAAGTGCTCTACCTCCTTCATGGTGTCCTCTTGATCTGCAACTTTCTCACCATGGTTTCTCTCTTCCTCAAACATGAAGTTTGAGAGATCAAACTCTTCTTCAACATCAGAGCTTGAAGGGGATGAAGTGGGAGGAAGAACTGAAGGTTCCCTTATAGCCTGCTCCACACTTAAAGCCTCTGGAACTGTATGGTCCTCTTCCATCATGGGTTCATCAATCAAATCAGGCCCTTGAAATGAAAGAAAAAAATCTTCAATGATGCCTTCTTCATTGAGTGGCCTCAACACTGATCTGATCTCTCCCAGCTTCTCCTCTTCAATGGGGCTTGGGACTGATTGTTCCTCCTCTTGTTCTTGCTCTTCTTCTACTGTAAACTCAGCCTCAGCCACCACTGGTTCTTCAATCTTGACCTCCTCTATTGGCTTGACCATCAAGGGGATCTTTGTAAACCCAAATTTGGCAGCCCAACTCTTCAGATTGTCTGTCATTTCTTTTTGTTGGGATCCTCTTCTTGTTGTTCTCCTTGACTGGATTCTTGAGTCTCTTCCCAACATGGGCTTGGGAAAGCAAGAGGAGTGGCAGGTTGGGGTTCAACCATCTTTGCAATTGTTTGTGGTGGGAAGGGAGGTGCAACTTCTTGTTTGTTTGGAGGGGATGACTATTTGGAAGGGAAAAGGACAGAAGAACTGAGATGAGGTGGAAGACTAGGAGATGGAGAAATGAAATCAACACTTGGGGCAGCAAGTGAGGGGCTTGACTCTTGCCTCTGCTGAAATGATAAAGATTGAGGGAGAGAAAATGAAAGGCAGGGAGCTGGTGATTGACTTACCCATTGACAAGGTTGTCCTGCACTTTTCTCATAAGCCCCAATGTCCTCAATCCACTGTGTAAGCTGAGGCAACACTTCAACCATGAAGTCAAGCTTCTCTTGAGGGCTGTAATGTCTTGGAAAAGGGCCTTCCCATGGACAAGGTGCCCTGCAACCAATCTTGAATGCCTTCATTTGTGCTATGCCCCTTGACTGCACCATGCCAATCTCCATTTTTTGGATCTTCTCCAACAGACCAGCATCTTGCATTTGATTTTCTTCATTGTTTGCATACCCCTGCTCTTGGAAAGCTCCATAGCCAAACTGATTTTGGCACTGCTGCTCATAGGGGTAACCATGCTGATTTTGGATTTGCTCAAAATGTTGATTTGAAGGATTTGTAAAGCTTATTGGAGTTGGAACGTACTGTTGCTACTGTAGATGTGAATTCCATGGTGGGAATGAAGTCATGATTGCACAACTTCATGGGATTGAAGAAGATGAAGGAGATGGAAGAAATAATGGGTGGAAATGGATGGGAAGAAGGTCTGCAACTCAGAGGATGGGTTGTTGACCAGATGGAGTCACCAGATGTGCTTGAAAGTGCCTCCAAAGGCTGAAATCTTCACCAAGAGCACATCAAACCTGATGAAGTGAAGTGGTAAGGTGCTTCAGACCTGTCCCACTAGGTGTGCCAAAACTGTTAGTGTGAAATCACAGCACCCCCAAATGAGTTATGGATCTTACTTTTCTAAGGCAAGGTCATTTGGTGTGATCTGCATAACATTAGATCATTCCCCATGCTGTGGGACTTACAAATAGGAATGATCCTCTAGAGAAGGTTGGTTCCTCTTCCTAATCCTAGCACTAAACTACTTCTAAGGAAGGAAATGTGACTATCTACTCCTAATCTAACAATTCCAAGGGACCAAGGAGAGAGAGAGAGCATGAAAATAAAGAAATCCTACACTACAGAGGTGATAGCACCGAGAAAAGGGAACTACTGATCACAAACCCAACTGCCTGAAATGGAGAGAGGTGAGCAATGGAGAGGATGGACAGATGCATCACAGACCAAGGATAAAGTTCACATAGAACACCATTTCAAACCCCTTAAACACAAGCTCCCAAAACCTGTAATGGACATCAAAGATATGCAAAGTATACCCTGCAATGGTGAGAGGCGAGAAGAGACAACAAAATGAGCAAAGGATGGACAAAACACATCACAAAACAGATTTTATTGCTCCAGGAGTTCACACAGTACACCATTAATGGGAAAGAGGCAAGAAAATTCCATTACAAAGCCAAGGGAGGAGACTTAAACTCCACATTCGACCCTGGAGAAGAAAGAGAGAGGGGGGTAGGGAAGAAGAATGAACAACCCTTTACAATGAATCCTACCCCTGTATTTATAGATTTGATCAGAGAGAAGAAAGAGAGAGGGAAACAGGAAAAGTGGGTTGAAGCTCAACCACTGCTGTTAATGCTTCTGATAAAATATGCCCCAAATCTGTCTTTACTGCATGATTCCTTGATTCGGTGCCTTGAAAGAAGAGGAAACAGTGGAAACAGATCGAATCCGATCTGGTTGTTGAGACAGATGGATCCTACATTGAAGGCCTGAAGACATTTCCTCCATTTTCCTTTACCTAACCTCCTCAAAAATTAAAGTCTCAGACCTCCATGGTGTAGGTGAGGCTGAGATCTTTCCAATGGTGTCATATTTGCAATATTTTGAGCCCTGAGTTGAAAGATATGCCCCTTCAAAGTTTGTATTGGGTCCGTATAGGAGGGCGGGAAAACAACTTGAAAAATGGGTCCCCTTTTGATAATGTGGGACACGTGGCAGCCAGATTAGGGAAAAATCAGGTTTGCAGGTTCAGAATTTATCTTTTCCCCTTTTTCCGTGAGAATCACAAAATCCAGAAAACTCCCGCGGCCCCGCTGCTCTGCTTGGACACGTGGCACCCTTTTGTTGGCTAGGGAGGTGCGCTCCAATCTTTTCCTTTGTGCCATTTTGTCAAAAGGAAAATTTTCACCTTTTCCTCTGACTCCCCACTTTGGTTTGACTCGGGCTCAAATGCTGACTTTTTCCTCTTGGTGGAGTCACGGCCCATTTTGCAACTTTTACACCCTTTGGGGTAAGGGGCAAAAAACTAACCTTTTCCCTGATGACCCACTTTGACCTGGGACACGTGGTGACACCGTGCTTGTTTGAAAACCCTTTATCTATTCAATCCTTGAATCAACACCATTTTTTCCCCTTCTTTCTCCTGGCCTCTCTATGACACTACCCCTTCTTCTCTGACCCTGCAATTCCATTGTTGAATCTTCCTGAAGCTTGTAAAATAGATTTAAGACATGAAATGGCTTGACAGAGTCATTTCTTCTCTTTCTTCTCATGGAAGGGCTTATCCCAAGAGGGGAATCATAGTATGGGTGTAGTGACAAGCCTATCCTTTAAAGTGTCAAATGCCTTATGTTGCACCTCTCCCCAATAAAAGGCACTTTTATGTCTAAGAAAATCTTGTAAAGGTGTGACAATCTTTGCGTATCCCTTAATGAACTTCCTATAGTAACCTGTGTGCCCAAGGAATCCACACACTGTGCTTTGAATAGTAGGATCCCTCAATCCCACAATTACCGTAATTTTTGTGGGATCTACTAGTAGGCCCTCCTTAAATATGATGTGCCCCAATAATGTTCCAAAAATGGTAGAAAAGACACATTTCTTAATGTTGAGGGATATCCTCAACTACCGAAAGCTTTCAAACATCAGCCTTAAGTTGTCACAATGGTCCTTCGCTAATCCATATACTGTCCAATCATATAGGTAGACTTGAATTAATTTATGGATGAAGTCCTAGAAAGCTTGTACCACAATGTGCGAGAACACAACAGGTGCATTATTCAACCCAAAAGGCATGAATGTATAGGAAAAACTTCCCCACTCAGTGGTGAAATTCATCTTCCTCTGGTTCTCCTTCGTGATCCTTACCTAGTGATAGCTCGAGAATCCATTTGTGAAAGAGTAGACCTTGCGTCCTGCCACTCCCTCTAATATTTATTCAATAAATGGGGTTGGGAAAGGATCAATGATACAAATTGCATTGAGTTCCATGTAATCAACATAGATCCTTATCCTTCCATCCTTTTCGATACTAACCACCATTAGAATTATCCACTCTGACTCTTCAACAGCTTCAATGACGCTCGACACTATCATCTTATCTATTTCTTCCTTGACCTTCACACACAGGTTAGGCTTCATTCGGTATGGTCTCTTCTATACCAGGCATGCACCCTCCTTTAACTTAATTCTCATTTCCCCTAAGGAATGGTGAATGCCTTTGAGTTTATGATACCCACATGGGAATAAATCCTCAAACTCATGTAAAAGATCATTGATCTTGGAGACTTCCCTTTTCGACCAATAGTCTCTGATGATAGCCTCTTTAGGCTCTTCTTCTGAGATCATGTTAGCCTTCTTTTTATTTAAAGGTTCATGATAGTCATGCACCTATTCATCAAAACTATATAACACCTCATGTGTCCCTTCAGAATTGTCAACATACAAGTTTTCCACTTCTTCCCCATCAATTATATAAACCATATTTCCTTTTTATTTTTCCACACATGCGCACTAAAATTGGACCTCTTCTAGTTCTATCTCTTCAAAGCACACCTCCAATATAGGTTCACCTAGCAATTCCAGTAGCCTATCTTTTACCACGACACTATCCCTAATGGTAAAGTTCTTGACAACCTGTAATGCCTCATCTACCAATGGTTTTTTATTCCAATACTCAAAATTTTGAATGAGAATAGCCACTAAATCTTTCCAATTCCCTGTCTAGCGGTGTGTCTCAATGTGAATGTACCACATGCGTGAAAAACCTTGTAGGGTGGAGTACAACTTGTGAACCCATAATGAAGGTGGTAATGCTTCTGCGCTTCCCATCTAGGATGTATCACATGCTTGGATATAAAAGGAAGTAGTCTCTTTACCATGGTGGTAATTAATAGTCGTGAGCATGTTGCTCCTGCAAAACCTTATGGAGAAGGCAATTCTCACCTCTTCCCATTCCAAGAGGTTATCCCAATGTATTTCCCATGAGTGTGAAATAGTTCTGAACAGGTTGTAATTGAGCATTTCTCTTCTTTCTTTTTCATTTCTCCAATAGGCCTCCATTTCTCGCAAGAAATCTTCTAGATTAGCCCCTCTCGAGTAACTAGGTAGTTTTCTTCCTCCTAGGTGCCAGACTATACGCACCTTTTTCACCTTGGTTAATGATCCTCTTAAATACCATCTAGTCAACTCATAGGTCTTGTGTGCCCAATTATCACATGCCATGCTTGTGGTATCACTCACAGATGGGGCATCCTCAAACTAGATAACTCCTTATGTGGGATTGATTATCTCAGGGTCCTTGATTGAGTGCACATTTATTATATCAAGGAATTCTTCTTCCAAGGGTTAGATACAGGGTGTTGATTTTCCATAAGCCAGAGGTATGATGAATTCTTCCTCCTTATTTTCAAATCATATGTATCCATTTTTGAACCGAAGACCCGTATTGTTATTATAGGACTATGGATGCCCAAGTAATGCTAGGAAATTGTCTGCCTTGGCGAGTGCCAAGACTTCGAAGTCCCTAGTAAACTTAGCCCCCTGAATGGTGATAGCTGCATCCTTTACGATACCGATATGCATTTCCTATCATTTTTCTTGCCATATACAACACATTTAAAGATGATTGTAATGCAAGTCTTCCCATCTAATGCCATACATCCAAGGTGAGAACATTGACCTTTTCACCTATGTCAATGAGGATATTACTAAGGAACCATCCATCCATGACTATATTTAACTTGATATCCTTATCATAGTCAAGGCTGTGAGGGGAAGGTTTACATGCAAGACCTTCCTCTCAGGCTCTTCTCCGGCATGTGGTACCTTCTCTCTCAACCACGCTCCTAAAAAGGGAATAATATTCTCTTGCCTTAGAATTTTACATACTTCCTTGACCTCATCAAGGTCATCCTTTGGCACCTCAACCTTCCTTCTTTACTCCTCCCTCATGGACTGCTCCTTTAGGCAATGGATTTCTCCTTGTAAACTCCAAATGACATCCATGGTTTCTTGATATACCTCCTTTTGATGTATAGAGTCTGGGTACTTCCCATGTACCACTTATTCCCTTGAAACCAGGTTCTTCTTCCTTGGCATTTCCTTTGCACTCACGGCCTCTACTCTTTTTGTTACCATAACAGGTTCTAAGCCTACATCATGTGTCACCTATGGCATCCATTTTGGATCTTCCCATTTTATGCTTACCATAACAACACCCTTATCTTTTTAGTGTTTCTGGCTCATATTCTCATAGAGTTCTAGACACTCTTCATACTTGTTCTTCTTCCCCTCACCATGAGCATTGTAATAGATCTGGGAACTCTCATTTATAATGTTATGTGGATCCACAATTATAACATGTTCCCCATGGGAACTCACTTCTTCCTCCTTCGTGGTTACCAGAACCATGGAATCCTCTGTGATAACTTCTTCCACATGCCCCCCCATCTGTACGCTCCTCATAATGGTGGTCATCACCATTATAACTACTAGAAATGCTGGTCTAGCACACACCATGATCAATGGTCTCATGGATCTGATCAATAAGCCTACAATCCTTATTATCATGGGTTAAAGAGATGCAAATCTTACAGTAGTAGGATACATTCTTCTAAATTGCATGATGAAACAAGGGACATCTACTCACATCATGGTCCCCATGAAAAATATCACAGTCTATTGCTATGATGTGTACTGTCTTCCGGGGGGAACTATCCTTAGCATGCCCCTCTACTTCACAATATATACACCACATTCCACTATGAGTCTCATGAGCTAAGTTCACAAATAAATTTTCCATCTTCTTAGCCATAACGGTGATTTGAGCTTCTAGGAACGAGCTAACACCAGTATCAACACTTCCAATAGCTTCAGGACGTAGATCAATTTCCAATGCCTCACGCGGGTCTACGAAGGTATTATGAGATAAATCTCTTCTAAATGGGGTTATCAAACCTCTAATAAACCATTGAGCATGGTGTGAAGGGTGAATGTCATATGACAATTTTGATAAGAGAGTCTTAAACCATGTGCCATACTCCCACACACTCTCTTCCATTCCCTGTTGAATCTCCTTAAGGGTGCTGATGTTATTCTATTCAAACTTAGGATGTGGAATTATACTAGAAATTCATTTTTCAATGCAGTGTAATCTACCACCATCTGATGGGGGTCATACTTCCTATACCATCTATGTATGCGCCCCTGCAACAACATTGCAAACTAAATTTCCTTCCGCTTCAGGGTTTTGATCCCCTTTGCGTGCCATAGTATCTCACACTTGTGAACATGCTCCGTAACATCTTCAATACCTCTGTAATTTTGAAAATGTAAAGACATATCAAATTAGAATTGAGGAGGTGGCTGGGGCCCTTGTCCTCCTGATCCAGTTCCTTGACTTCCTCTGGTGTTTTCTCCTCCACCGGATCTACTAGATCCACTAGGTCTTGTGCCTCTAGTCCCACCAGTTCTACCTCCAGATTCTCCTGCATCTAGTAATGGGCCTAAAGCAGTCATGCCTAAGGTCCCAAACATCCCACTAAATTGTGTGCCAATTGTTTGTGAGATTGTGCCACTGCCAGATGGGTGTCCCACGCCATTTCCTAATGTGTTATCCAAGCCTTGTGTATTTACTCCATGCCCAAAAATTCCTTTGAATATTGGAATAGTATGCGCAACCATAGAAGAAGGAAATAAAAAATTGGATCTCCTAGGCACCAATATTTCACTTCCACTAATACCAACTGGGTTAACGATACTTTTCCCTTGATTTGTAAAACCAAGCAACAAGGTTTGGTCACTAGGTGGGTTTAGATGAGCATGCGACAACTCTTCTCTCTCCGCGTGATGAAATTTCATCAAAATTCGAAGGGTTCTCTCTTACACACTTGCTAAGATGGGATCGCACAGACTACTTAGGTTCCACGTCCTTTGCGTGAACCTCAAATCCTTCCCACAACGTCTACCTGTATTTATATCACACTTGCAACCTTACGTTTTCTAGCAATCTCCCTTTCACGTGCTTCACTATACTTGAGTTGTCTTTCCTCCCTTTCTTTCTTAGTCACAATATATGCCATCTTCATCCACCCTAGCTTCCTCACCCAACACTTAGAATGGTTTAGTCAACCATTAGAAATGCCTCTAAACTCAAGGTAACAATCAATATCTTCATTTCGATAGGAATAACATGTATAAATGATCCTCTATGATCCCGTAGAAACTCAAACTCAGCAACTTCCAGACAAGAATATGTAGAAATAGTGTACTCTAAGTAGTGTAGCTAGCTAGTACTCCTTTCCACCAATGATTATAAACACAACATGAGTCCATGTTAGATCTTGCGGTATAATATCATCTTGATTTGGATGCATATGCTGAGAGCCATTCATACAGCTCTACTAGGAAGTAGCTGAAAAAAGTTTCATACAACTCATGATATAGTTTCTCTTTTACCCATCTACATGCATCAAACTCAGTTCTAGTGCTAAATCTGTGAGAAAATTCATCCTCTATGCTCTTAAACCATGTTTCAACACCTTCTAAGGTTAAATTCTCTGGCATCACTCATTGATTAGATCATGATGTATGCCATTTCCCACTATAACTTCAAAAAGAGGTCTCAAAAATGGAACCATGATGTAGTCATTTTTACACCTACCAAACAACAAGGGAATCCCATGCACATCATCCTATCACCCAATGGGTAATGGGCACTCACCCGAGGCATGCACGAGCACCAAGTCTCTCCTTTATGTGAGTTTAGTGGGAAACATCATCTGTGATAGGAACTTAAGGAGAGTAAGCGGAAATGAGACATACAATCATCATAGATCTCAGAATGACTTCTAGACCAATGCAGTCATTCCAGATAGAAGATACTTAACAGGTGACTAAACCAAAACAAAAATGAAAATGCATAAGGATTCATACTCATTTCATAAACATACATGAAACAGAACTATGGAGATGTGTATGGACTAGAATCATCAATAATCATATTGAAATAAGTTTTTAACCTCATTACATCCATTAGATCCATCATAGAACATCACAATATGGCAGACTAAAGTCATACATCATAACTAGATTTATATCCCTTAGCTCTCAAAAATAAAATTTAAAGTCCCAATCCCCTTGATGTATCCTTCTCCTATGTTTTATCTACCCAACCCAACACAACTTCCCGCAACATTTTCTGTAGAGATCTGCTTTCTCTATGAGCATCTCCTCCCATTTTTTTTCTATGGACGATTTTATTTATAGGCTTCTTGAACTGCCAACTCACCTTTCTGTGTCTTCATATCCAGAACCAAGTGTCCTAATGTGGTCCTTTATGGGAGCATGCTCCTCTAGGCTTGAGCTCTTCACTCCTTTCCATGATGGTTTTCTATAAGCTTCTAACGACAGGGTATATTCCTTCATAGGCCAACTTGTCACCAAGCTGGCACCTTATCCATTCATCATGATCTAGGTGGGTCACGCTTTTCTTGTGTCCTGCCTGATACGCCAAATATGTCTAAGTCCTAAGAAAAAATTTTGCTATAGGTACGTATCATGGGTCCTTCTAAAACACTCCTAGAGCCCTACCTTGCACACCTTCTCCTTACACACCCACCCCTCAACTTAGGCCTTGCATGCTCATACACCTTTTTGTACTTAGTCAATATTTTAGGGGACCAAAAGTGCTATTTTCTGCTGTGTTTGTGGCCCAAGTCTACTTTTTTAGACCATTATGTGACTATGTGTTGTTTCCAATTATGTATTTTTCTATTATGTAACTTTGTGCTTTTGGAAGGGTGACTTGTTCATCCAGTAGATGTTTCCCCCCCTCATTTGGGGTGCATGAAACAAATGTAGGAGGATGCAGCCTAAAGGAGAGGAATTGAAGATGATATGTATATAATGTATTGGATACATGTAGGGGTTAGGGGATGTGCATGGTATAAACCAAGGAACATGCAAATAACGTATGCTAGAAACAAGTGTTAGTGAAAAATAGCTAATCATGCAAATTGAAGACAATGTAATAATCAACTATGAAGATAAAAGGGATTGCAAAAAGTGGATTTCATACATGTGTAGACACAAAATCACGCACTTTGGGTATTTATCTAGTCTTGATCACATACTACTATTCATATGATTCCTAAGTAAGAAAAGTACTAATTAACCCATGTCTTTGGCCATCTTTGCTTGCTTTATGTTACCGGTTTTTGTTTACACCAATCTAGTACCTTTGACCCTTCAATTTCTTTAAGTCTGGACACCAACACCCAGCCAAGATGCCAGTGCAAGGCATCCTCATCCCCTCTAGGTGCCCTTAACCTTCTTTATACTTTGCTCACATATTTTGGGTCCTTTCTAGCCATTTGGCATCTTATCTTTTAGTATTCGGCCTTTTCGGGGTTGATTACAAAATTCAAGTAAGGGAATCATATAAATATAAAGTTATGTGACCATAATAAAGGACCATCACACTAAGCATTAGCTATCACCACCTAAGATTGCATCCAAAAGCTATTCTAGATAATTAAAGCATCCATTAGCATCCATTCAAGGGAAAGGGATTGCATTATTTTGCATACACTTCATAGGAGGGGAATTTCATTCTATTCCATGCACACATATACTTACATCTTCTACATCTAGCTATTGCTCGTTATCAAGTGTGACACACACAAGAACCACATAGGGAACAATTCTTCACACACACACATAGAAATACATTGGGTTTGAAATGTAGTACAATGCTTAGTTGTAAGATCACTCGTTTGACAGTTGAGGATAGTTTGACCCCTCATTTGTATTATTTTCTTTTTGGGATTTGATGCACTTTTGAGGGTTTTGTAGGTGAAATATTTATTGTAGGTTATTAGTGACATCAGTGAACTTGGTGTGACATAAAAGTGAAAAAGAGAGGACAAAGAACATCTCACAAACCTTCAAAGTAGGTTTTCTAAGGTTTTGGGTAGTCATAGGCACCCAAAATTAGTCTGCAGCTCCCGCAAGCACCCTTAACCCATTTAGGATGCCGCAGTCTAGGAAGATCGTGATGGTTACACAATTTTCCAGACCTCTGTGTGACACCTCTCTCTCTCTCTCTTTCATTGTCTTTCACTACAGTGGCACAATCCATGATTAATTGCAAAACAAATAAGTCCTTTTATCTCCTCTTTTCAACTATGGTTTCATTATTTTCGTATCTTAATTTTCTTGGGTTAGATTTACTGTCATTTCATACTTATTTATTGCAACTCCTACATTGCAATTGGATTTAGGCATAATTTTATTTCAAAATTAAATATTTTTCTTAATCATTTTGGTGAACCCCACTTGTGATCGGTCATTCAGATCTTTATTTGGCACATCATATTTTATATCATGGCTCCTAAATTTTCTCAAATTTCTTCGTATGATTTAATTCAAATGCATCCAATATTACCAAGTTCAATCTGAAAAAATCCCTAGACACCATGTATCTCCCTAGAGATAATGCCACCACATCTAAGTGAGTGTCTATTCTTGACCAGTATAAATGAACAACCCTAGAAAGATCAATAGATCTCTCCATCTAATCATCCCATGTTGGAGTCAATTCAAGACTTTAGCATTCTTTATTTCAAGATAAACTATGCTTTAGGCTATTGAATCCACGATGTACATCGACTTGAAATTTGAAATCCAACAACTTAAGGGGGCTTATTAGGATAATTTTTGCTTCTCCTTCTACATAGTTTCATTTATGTCCTCTAAATGTGCTTATCATCGTCTGTATTCAAGTCTTGCCATTATTGTCTAGCCTCTCCTTTGATCACAATACTAAGCAACATGAAATTCTTGCTGAGCTCCTTAGTCATCAATTGATAACTTTGGTTCATCTTACTCAAGGCTATCCTCCTTACCAAATTGTCAAAATATCAAGGTCACCCGTATTGTAATTATCATCAGATCAATGGACATCATGATAATTAATATTACACTTTACAATAAAGAATCAAAAATGTTGAGCATCAATGGTTTATCTATTCACTTAGCACATTACACATTCTGTTGCATGCCCATGTAAAATTCATACATCTAAGCATTTCTTAGTCACACTAAATATTCTCATGCTACGTTTAATGACGTTATCATGCCATCACTTCTAATGTTCCTTCTACGAAAATTCAAGCACCACCCAAGAAACCATTCACTTAAAATCAATCTAACACATCCTAATCTCAAGTCATGTTGTGGCATCATCCAGTCAAAATAAGCAAGTCCGTTCTCAAAATCAATCCTGATCTTCTCCTATCAAGTTTTCAATCTATAATGTTACCAAACAAGTAACAAATAGCTATGCAAGACACGGAAATGCTAGCTCACCACTTTGACTTCTACAACTTGACTCCTAATAAATCTACCACTTCAACTTCGATAACACTTTTTTCAAGGAAACAAACCAATCCTTACATTGATCTACCCAGCATCATTGACTAGCTCTTCCTCACTTACATACTTGGGGGTATCACACTTTTCTCATATCCTTGCATAGCAAAATCTACTCAGGGGGCACATGCATCACATCTTCATTCTACATTCCATCATACACATCTTGATACATTTGTATCATCATTCCTCAATGAGACACTCTCATTTACTTGGTTACACTTACACTATTGATGGACATACTATATACATGAACCTCACACACTATTTCTACTAAACACATTAGCATGCTACACATTTCATGCATTCTATCTTATGATCAACATCTATTCAACTCATATCGACATATCATGCTAACATCTATGCTTGGCACTGCACTCATTCTCCAGTCCCACATAGTATGACTCTTGGGGGAATCCAGTTTCATACATTATAAGTTCTATTATTTCACTTTTCATAGAAAAATAATATATAATATTATAGATGCTTTGACATAATTTTTATCTTCCCTAACATACTAATGGGTGCTTTATGAGTAACATTTTAATTACAATGTCTATTTTGCTACCATGGTTATCTGTTATATTGCTTGACATTTTCTATGCTACTTATCGTTGTATGCCATTATTTGTGGGCTTTTCCCTTTCTCTTGTGTTCACACTGTCTAATTTTTTTGATCTTAGTCCTTACATTATCTTGTGAACATCTTGAGTGATGTCCCATATTTGAAACCCAATTTTCATGGTTTACATTGTCTTCTTGCATATTGTCTTCTTATGTCTAAGCTTACACATTGATTGCTTCCTTAGCTTACATCTTGTCTATTTATGTGTATGTTTGTATTTATTTTAATAACACTTGTTTCTATCCACTTTTTTAAGTGCGTGCCTTGGTTTCTACTAAACACACTCCTTCCCCCTGATAGGGCATTAGATTTTAACACAATGGTCAGTCCTCTTTTGGGATGCGTATACTCCTCAAGTGATGTCACATGAACCCCAAATGAGGGGGGAATAATTTGGGTGAATCAGTTACCCCATACAATAATCTATATCCAATGATCACATACATAGTTCAAGTACCATTACAAAAAAAATTCATCAATCTCAAATACAGGGCTTAAAATATGGTTTGGGTCCTTAGCACAACATATAGAACTTAGCGCCTAGACCCAAATAATAGCGCTTGGGTAGTTTCCTGACCCTTCTTAGATGCCTGTGACTAGGGGAAGTTACACACCATTTTTCAATTCAACACATTTATCATCACTTCACATAATGGATTTTATAGGGTACACAATCCTTAAACTTGGCATGCATGCACTACACAACATTTTTCTACTTTCGTGTTGGATAAGAACTTTCGAAATGAGACATATTTTTTACACACCATCTGTAGTAGTTATACTACATTACAAGAAGCAGTTAAATGTTGGAGGATGACACTAGAGCATTTTATCCCTACACTTCCTCTATTTTTGGTGTGAGATCACCCAAAACACTCACAATCAAGCACAATTGGTGTGAGATCACCCAAAAAAAATCGTTCTTCTACATCATCTTCAAGATCCTTTATATCTCTTTTTCTCATCACAAATCAAGTGAACATGTTCCTTTTTCAAATTTTACATACTTTCTTACATAATTTTTACACATTTTGATCATATACATCCGTCTTTGACTGAACTGTTTTTTCATGTAATTTGTTAGGTCCATCTATATGGGAAGCGGTATTAAATATCGCATACAACAACATCGACATAAAAAAAAATGGCATCAACAATAGGCAGAACACGAAATGGAACATCATGTGTGTCCACCGTAGAAAGTTCATTTTTAGGGCATTACGGGTGTGCAATTGAATTCCTCCTTAGCAGGCCATGCGCAAAAACATCTTCATCGACATAAACGCTTTGCCTTGTCTCTAGTCAAGATTCTTTCTGCATCAAGTCGACATGGTTATCAAGAACCCATCTCTGATATACTTTATGTTATCCAATCTTTCCACTCAACCGCCATAAAGTGGGGGAAAATGTAGATGCCAAAATCATCCACTTTGGGTACAATTGTTTTAGGTCTTGATTTCATGTTATTATTTATGGATGTACTAATGAAAACTAGTAATGATAGTTATGCTTTGGCCACCTTTTGCTGTGTCTTTTGGCTTTCCATTTGGTCATAAACACCCTTACAGCCCATGGTACCTTTACTTGATATATATTTCTATGACTTCAGATTCTACCAAATTTGCATGTGCCCTCCTCCCTTTTACAACATGTCCATGAACCCAAAAGGGGGTCCTTATATTCTATCACTCTTTTTAAAATTTGCATCTTTTGGGCATCTTAAGGTCTTTGGTTCACGTTTGGGGCAAAGTTGTCAATATGAAATTCCCACAAAAGAAAATCATGGAGAAATATACATAGAGTATGTTACAAAAATGGGGATCCCAAGTCACCTTCTAATTATTTCTAATAGTCATCACACTAAATATTTAATCCAAAGGAATCAATGCAACCTATCAAGGAAACATTTTTGGAATCACTAATAATGTACTCCATTTAAGCTTACAATGGATTACATCAGTGGCATTGACAACATATTCCTCTAATATAAATCACTAAGATATGAATGAGTTATTCGATGTCTCATCTTTCTTAACTATCATATACTATTACATGTCTTACACAATTGGGTGGGAATGCATTGATTATTTCACATGCACACAAAATCTCAGTGATGGACACCTGCTGAAAATGTAATTGTGCCGCTCATTGTTTGTGACTCTGAGTGACCGCTAGGAAGGCGTGTGGATTCTCTCATTGAGACCTATTTGAAGAAGGGTGTGCATTGAAGGCTCGTAGAGAAGGGTTCTAGCAGGTTTTTACAGAGGACACTAGGCATGCACACTTAAGGAACAGGCAAATTTTGGGACTTAGCCATATGTGTGCATGTTCTAGGAAACACATCTGAAAAGTTTGACCCATTGTTAATCAGAGAACACTTGACAAAAATCACACAAGAAGTCCACATGGAAAAGCATGTTATATTTAAAGGCGTGAATGGGATAAGGAGAACACATGCGTACCTAGTAGAAGTTTAGTCTTTCATACTTAGACGTTTTCACTCTTGAAGATCTATTTCTAGAGATGGCATGTAGAGCACACAAACAAGGATAAGATGTTGTACCATGCATTGGATATTAAACTTAGAGGATTAGATATGAAGCAATTTGCATGAGAACAAACCAAAAATAGATCTATCACTAGAATTTAGCTAGCAGTAGTCTATTATTAGTGCACTTGCATGTGTGGCTAGTTTTGTAAAGACGCATGGCTAATAATGGCATGCAAACTATTTTGGGAATTGATAAGCGGTGAAGGGTCAAGTCCCCACCCTTATCCTAATATATGTAGTGAATTGTGTAATAGGGAGCAAGATATGCAAAGAGGATATATATATTTATAGATATGCTTATTAAATCTGTTACGTGCATACTACTGTTATTGTAATGAAGCCTTGTATACTTGATTATGTTTAATACAATGGATGATATTGGCTAGATCTAAGTGTTATTTCTATGTGACTAATCTATAATCTAGTATGTTCTTGATTTCATCATGGTTAATACTTAAATTCTGTTCTTCCTTTGAGTATAGATCTAGTTTACTCTGTAGTATATGAGATATGGGTTAGTAATGAAATTATGTGCATCAAGTCTTCATCATGCTAACTTCCTGCAATAGAAACCCTAAAGAGGGACTTGGTACCTTTACACACTTTGAGTGAGTGCTCATTTTAGGTTGAGTGACGTGCATGGAAAACGCGTACAGGGTCTTATTAGTTTGACATTACTGAATTCTAGGATGCATCAATGGTTCCATTACTGGGACCTCTTTTTTAGTTATTTTCAGGATGATTCATGATGAAGACATATATTAACCGTAGAAAGTGTTGAGGAATGAATACATGATCTAGAGGAAGAATATACATGGAAATTTAGCATTAAATATGAGTTTAACACATGCACTGTGGGTGGAACATAATCCGTATGATAGTTTAGATGAGAGGTTTTTCTCTATCTTTCCAGTAGAATTATACGAGTGGTTGATTGCTTATGCATCTAAGTGAAATTGGAGGTATTGCGCACTTGTCTAGACACAAGAAGAATTTCATGCCCTTTATGATGTTAATCTGATTTGGAATCGAGTTGTGGACGCGTGGTTTTGTGGTGTCTTGAATTCATCTATATATTGGAATACTCAATTTCAACTTATCTCATGTCCAGCAGGTAGCTGAATTCTATTTTTTACGATATCCAACGGGAAATAACCTACAAGGAATTCCTCTAGCGATCCAGATCCTGATGGTAACCTTGAATTCTGGAGAGTAAACCGATGGTGAACTAAAACCCACCATGCGCGAGGGTAGGAGCTCTATAGGATTGGTGAAATATGGAAGGTTTTTAAAGGTAGAAAGGAAAAGATAGGAAACTTTCGGCTTAAGTATAATTGAGATGCATTAAGAGGGACTATAGAGAAGTAGTGTAATGTTGAAGAAATTATGGCGTTGAGGAGAAATATGGATCATGAAGGATTTGAAGCTCACGTAAATAAGACATGGAGCCAGAGTATCAAGAACTCTCCCATCTTGGAATGCATGACAAGGATCCCCCCTTGGCCTCATGAAGAAGTGTATTAGTATGAGACTACATGGGCCACAGGAGTGCATTTGAATCCACCTAGTAACCTACACCCCTATGTGCTTGGTTAGAGATTCTGATGACAGTGTTCTAGCTGGCAATAAGTAATAGAACAAGAAAGTTTGGGATCTCAGTAAGAGAGCAAGAAAATCAATGGCATGGGAGATGGATTCATTATTATTTAGAGGTGTGTTTTCAGGTGCATCATCCACACAAAATATGAGTGTACATGAATGTTGGATTCACCTCTAGAAGTGGAACTACTTCAGAAACCATATGGAATTTTTACTTCAAAAACCATAGGTATGGTTCAGTATAGTACTACTATTGGAGCACAAGGGATTATGTCTAGAGGACCTATTCCAACTATATGTTTGGGATATGGTTTAGGCATAGATAACTGCTGGTTAAGGTAGGAATCTGGTGGTTATAGAATTAGGGGAAACTTAACTAAGAGGTTCTGGATCATTATGGGCAATGGTCTGCACCAACCTTATAATATTTACATGGAAATGTCTCTTCACCTTCCATAATATAGGGGCATAGAATATGCTTCTCAACATGTGCACATGTGTGAATTATTGTGGTGTAACAAAAATGATCATGACTTCTGAGCGTAGGGAAAACCAATTTACCACTACGTTATAAGGGTATGTTTAAAACAATTGGTACATAAATCTTGACAAATGCATCAAACTTGTGTAAATTATACGGCTTTAAAGGATGCAATTCCTTAATATATTTTCATATCCCTGAGTTTGAGCAGATAGAGTATAAGTGTTATCAAGGAAACTAAGCAATGCACTACTGAAAGTGTTAGACAAAGTATCCATGCATGATTTAAAATGTTATTATTAAATATTTCTTATGACATACATGATTCCTGTTGGGATTTAAAATGGTACTTTATCAAAACCATAGCCAAGGGATAGAAATTACCTCCTCTTTATGGAAGAGGTTCCCTTATTGAAAGAAAATAGTAAAGCTTATATACAAATGTACAACTTTCATCTTAAGGCTAGACCTCTGACATCTGGAAATACTTTTATACCAAAAGAGATTATCAATACAAATGAATGGAAAAATTGAAGAAAGGAAATATCATAATATAATAATACTTTTAGGAAATATATATAGTAGAGTGTAACCCTATATTTACAGAGCAAGAGTGATACAGAAGAGAGTCATTCACATTCACAACATAAGATATCATTCCATAGACATAAAGTTCTAGAAATCATATCAATAAGAACACAAAGTTTCTTATCACATAAGATAAATGATCCAAAACTTTTAGATAAGCAAGAAGGGACAATGGAGGAAGATAGAGAAAAGGGGAAAATCCTTCTGTATTGATTTACTTTTGAATATAATTACACTTCAAAAGTATCAGATTCCAACATTTATAATGAGCCAAGCTCTTACGTTTATAGATGAAGAAAAAAGAAGAGAAGAAGAGAAGGAATAAAATCTGATTTGGAAGCTCAACCACCAACCATCAATGCCCCTGTAACTCCGCCTCCAATTTGTCAAATCTGGCCCTACGTGTTTTGGTGTGCTGAAGAAGGAAGGATGGAAGATCAAATAAAATTTGATCTAGTTGAAGTAGTTTGATCACATATTAATGGCATGAAATATTTTTTCTAGATTTTCACCCAAATCAAGATATGCAATCAGTTCTCCATGTCTGTTTGGTGTGTTGGAGAAGGAAGGATGGAAGATCAGATTAGATCTGGGTAGTTGAAGTGATCGGATCCTATTTTAATGGATTAAAAGACTTGTTCCAGATTTTCACCCATCAAAGATTATCGAAAATAATATTTTATACTTCCACGATGTAAAGGAGACCAAGACCTTTCTAACATTATAAATTTTTTCAAATTTCGAGTACTAGGGAAAAAGTTATGCTCATTTGAATATTTGCATCAAATATGTACAAAAATGGCAAAAATGCAATTATCGCAAAATGGATCCGTGGGCCCAAAATCAAAATTTCACCTTTAGTGCAAAAGATGCAAAAGTGCAAAAGCTCTATGTAGTCCCACAAGCCCACAACTTCACTTTTGATGTAGGTCTAACACGTGGCTTTGCTTGAGTGGTAATGGAGTTGCTGCTCACTTTATAATTTTACTTCTTTTGGAAACAAGGCTTAAAATCCCAAAGTTCTCCGCCAACCCACTTCTCCGCTTTGAATTTTGATGTGGGCTCAACATTTGACTTTATCCCTTTTATGTGAGTGGGGCCTTGGTTCACTTTATCACTTTACGCCTTTTATGGAAAAAAGGCTCAAAATCTCAAATTTCTCCACCGACCCACCTTCCCATTTTGAATTTCGACGTGGGCCTAAAATTTGACTTTTTCCCTTATGGAAACAAAACAAAAATTCCCAAAATGCTTCGATGGCCTGCTTTCCCATTTTTGACTTGAAACATGGCCATGTGTCCCTTTGCTGGCCTATTCTATATTTTTGGGTTTTGACTAAGTCCCTCTATTTAGTGAAGGCTTTATGTATGACCTGGGACATGTTGAGGCTCAACGCATCTTTGGGACCTGCCTCTAGATTTTCCCTTTGAAGTTGCACCAAGCTGACACGTGGAGGCTTCCAAAAACCCTTATATACTTAGCCAATTCAAAGGTCGGCTCTACCCCTTCTTTTCAGACTTAGGACATGTGGAAAGATGGCACTCATTTGGGGTTTTGCCTTTGGCCTTGACCCTTGAAGGTGCATTGTTGAGATACATGGAGACTTCCACCGGTTCTTTTATACTTAGCCGATTTGGGCTTACTACCCATTTGACTTCTATCAGACCCTAGACATGTGGAGGGTTGGTGCTAGTTCAAGGTCTCTCTTTGGGACACACCTTTGAAGATACACTGATGAGGCACATGGAGAGCTGGTGCATATTTGGGGAACCATCTTTGGCTTTGACCCTTGAAGGTGTGCCGATGAGACACATGGCGTTGTTCGTTGGCTTTAGAATTTTCAACCTCTAATTTAACTTTTTGAGGCTTTGACCACATGGAGGGCTAGCACTCATTTGGGGTTTAAAATTGACAAGGGAAATTTCACGGGTAACCCAATGGAAATTTTGTTCTGGTCCCTCGTTGTGGATCCCTTGCGTTTGAAACGTTCCAAAGTCTCTTTCCGGGAAATCTAGTTTTCCGAACTTAGCATTTTTTGGTATTTTTTGGTTGGGCACACCTTTTGTCTGTGCAACACAGAGTAAAGTATGCGCCCCCTTCATTTCCTTTGGCGCACCCTTTGAAGTGTCGACACACATTTTGGTGTGCCTCCCCGTGATGCGCCTTTCTTGCATGCGCCAAGGCGCATGCGCCTTCGTGTCAACAACATTTTTGTTGCGCCACGTTTTGGTGCGCCAAAGGCGCACGTATTTCAGTGTTGACAGTATTTTTGTTGCGCCAAAGGCGCACATAATCACGTGTTAACACGTGTTTTGGTGCGCCAAAGGGTGCAAGGTTTGAAGTGTCGACAGGTGTTTTGATGCGCCTCTTCAAAAAGTGGTTGGCACATTTATTGCACCTTTGCCTATATATAGGCGCATCCGCCCTGTCACTTTCACAATTAAAAAACACGTGATAGATTTTATTCCTCTGCACCTGTCAGCATGCCTGTCGTCCTCGTATCGCGTTCGTGGACCCAGCTTTTTCTCTCACGTTATATATAATCCGGGTAGGTGGTCCTTTTCCTCTTATGTTTTTTTGTTGTTGGTTGTTTGTTTGTGTAGTAGGAGGCATGGATTTGTAAAAACCCCTCTTTTGCTGTTCTTGTTGTCCTTCTCCCATGCTCTTCCTCCTCTTTCCAGATCTGCTGGTAAGGAGGATTCTGCCTCGGAAAAAATCACTTGGATCTCCTTAGTATGCCCTCTTCACCATCCAAAAAACCCTACAGAAGAGGCTTAAAACACATGCAAACCCCTCCAGAGAAAGAAAAAGACTTAAAAGTTTGGTAGACTGCAACATTTTCCTCTTGGCGCATTCGCCATGCTTGCTGCATAAAAACAGTTGCGCCCTCAAGGCGCACTTTCCTTGCTTGTAACACCCAATAACCCTGCGCCCTCTTGGCGCACCGAACTCCTATGTAACATTGCAAAAACTTGCGCCATTGGCGCACCCTGCACCCATGCAACACCAACCTTACTTGCGCCAAGTATAAAACTACTGTTAAACGGCGCAGGCGCATCCCCTATTACAGTAACACAATGTCATGCAAACCTTTCATGCGCCGCGCCAAGTTCCCCTTTTGCGCACGAAAAGATGATGTTACACACACTAAACCTGCGCCCTTTGGCGCATCCTGTCCCCGTGTAACATGAAAAATATCTGCGCTGGTATAAAATGCATATAAATGGCGCAGGCGCACTTCTGCTTGCAACAACAAAAATGTCATGTGCAGTATCCATGCGCCTTGCGCCCTTTGGCGCTGATTTGTCCCTTGTAACACCCTTTTTCTGTGTGCCATACTATTTAACCCTGCAGCCTGCAGTGTTCATGCGCCCTGCGCCCTGATGCCTTAAAATTGCTAACTCTTCCTTCTGTCAATGCTTTAATGGGAGATCAAACAGCTAACATGACTCTTCTGCGTTGGGTTTCACTTCTTCTTCTTGCAGATCAGCAACTGAGTTCAGAACTACATATGTCTACATCAAGCAAGAGACCAACCAAGTCTAAGGGTAAAGCCAAGCTTACAGAGGAAGAGATGAAGTATAAATATCAGAGGGTCAGGATGCCCGAATCCCAGGCAGAATGTGACCTGGATATAAGAGACTCTGAGCTCGGTCACATTGATATGGAAGATTTCTGGGCCAGAACCAGGAGGGTCACAGGAAGTCCCTGGATGGACAAACTGGTAGGCAGTGGCCTGCATTTTGCTGGGGGGATCCCAGTCAGTGCAGTAAACAATGAATTCATGATGGTAGTGGCCCGCTGCTACAACAAAGACACGAGGTGTGTCCAAAATGAGAAGGGTGAGGTCGTGATCAACCTCACTGCCCGGCACTTTGAAATTATGCTTGGCATTCCTCACCACCGGCACTTTGTGGCCGTAAGCCAAGAAGACTGCACCAAGGCTTGGGAGGACAATGAAGACCAGTGTATGCAATTGATGAATGAGGTGTACCTGAAAAACAAGAAGGTGGTAACCAGATGGCCACAGGTCATTCATCACAGTGATTTCTCTGAGGAACTAAGTGATACCATCACGTTCCTAAGCAGAGTATTTGGGCTTTCTGATGCCCACTACTTTCATAAATGGATGCTCAGGTACCTGGAGACAATGAACAAGAATGTGCCAGATCAACGCTTCGAGTGGGCGGAGATCATAAGCAGCACTATATCCGAGCAGCTCCAACAACTCACCACAACAGGGAGGTTCTACATGAACTCCTACGTAGTTTATGCTGCAGCCTCGGAGAGGGATTATCCAGCATTGATGCGATGCAGGGTTTGGCCCCAAGTGAAAATATATGAATACTACCCAGAGCTGAAGCTGGAAAATAGTATTTCACAGTTTACAAAGATTAACGATGCTTTCTTCTACGGCATCGTCTACCTTTTGAGGCCAAACATGACTCACGGTCGTATGACCAAGAGCATTGTTGCAGCAACGGAGAAGTGGGGGGCCTTATTCACGCAATTTCCCACCTTCACCTATCTAAGGGCAGCCAACTTCTTGGGGGAACCCACCAAATTGCCAAGATATGCCGGCCCCAAGCTGATCCTGTTGGAGCTATCCAGACAGCTCATAACCTACCATGAAAAGTGTTTGAAGAGAAAGAAGGGTGGAACTCCTTTCCCCCTCACAGTGGGCAGGTACACTTGTCTTTCCCACCACAAAGCCCGGGAGATGTTTGCAGAGCTAGAACTGCTCAATCTAAAGCACAACTTCCCGGCAAGGCCCACTTTCGATCCAAGGAATTGCCTTCCCAGGGCCAAACTCGATCCAATCCACATTCCGCAGATCGAGGAAATTTATATCGACCTGTATCATGAGGTCGAGCTCAGAAGAAAGGATCACTCCTGCTTGGATTTGGCTGAAATCATTCAGTATGGCGTGGCCATTGTCCCAAAAGGTTATCAAACTACTGATCAAGAAGTTGATCAGGTATATCTTGACACGGATGGGGACAACTGGCCGTTTGCTGTAATTGACAGAACTAAAGCACCCCAGACCATTGAAGAAAGGGTCAAAGAAACTCTACAGAGAACAAAGCACTGGTGCAGGATGAATGGCTTCATCTACCTCGGGGTAGATTTCACCACATCTCCATTGGGCAACGCACCTTCCAGGCCAAAACATCTACCAAAGGTAGAGGTAAAGACAAAGAGGGTGAGTCAAGCTCTGCCCAAGAAGAGGCTCCTAAGAGTCCCCCTTCCGCCGCACGAGAACAAGTTGTAACTCTGGCTTCTCCAGAGAAAGAAGCGGCCGAAGATGTTCCGATGGGCACATCCACTCAGGATGTTGCCACTACTACAACTGTTGAGGTCCCTTCTATCCCTTCTCCCTCTCCTCCTTCCCCTCCTCGCGTGACCCAAGTGACCATTCCTTTGGTCGTATCCTCTCCCCCATCTTCTACTGTTCCCCCTTCCTCGTCATCCATCTTCTCTTCTCTCGCGGAGCTGTCCCCCACCATTTCTTCCCTCATCTCTCAGCTCCCTTCCATTCCCATGTCTACCTCCCCTGCAGTATCTCTTCCTCCCGTGAGCACTTTCTCGGCCTCCCTCTCAATGCCGCCTCCAAGTGTCTCAACGCACTTTCCCTCTACTACTGCAGCTGCTCCCTTTTCTACTTCTGGTCCCTCTCCCATAAGTCCAGCATGGATCTCTCAGCACCTGAGCCAACAAAAGAGGAAAGTTCCCATCGCACCGATGGACTTCTCCGTCATCCCATCAAAGGGGGCCAAGAAGCAAAAACCTATAACCCGCTTCTCTCAGAGTGCGTCAGGAGAGAGAGTAATGGAGATAGCGTATCCCAATCCTTTAAAGGATAAAAAGGATCTGTCTTCGACAGATTATACAGTGACCCAAGTCACAATGGGGACATCTTCAGAAAGCCTTCAGGGAGAGGCCCTATCTGCAGTTGACGCCCTTTGCAAGAAGCTCCAGGAAGCAAAGGAAGAAAAGAGGCTATTAAAGGAGCAAAATAAACATCTTCTCCATGCCTTGCAGAAAATGGGCAGTGCACCTCCTACAACTGCCGCCGAAACTCCTGAGCCTCTGAGCCAGGATAAGATAAATGAATACGCCAAAATCGGTGAGCAGGGTATGGCAGTTTCCACCTGGAGAAGCCAAATCCTCAAGGAAAGTGAGGGAGTAATCGCCAAGTTCACCAGATTGTATCAGAATATCAGTCGGGTGAACAAAGAGCTCCAGGCGATAGCAGGACCTATCTCCGAAGAGCTGGACCATGCCAGGATGCAGCATGAGACCTTTCAGAAAATGCTCGACTGTTCAGTCGAAGATCTGGTCAAGTTCGGCGTCTTCGGTCACCCCAGAGCCCTCAACAAAATCCTTTCTACTCTGGACTACCGGGTCGATCAGTTGGAGTTTGTCCTAGAAAAGATTGACAAAATCAAGGAGGAAGCCCTGGATGCAATGCATCAAATGGAGAAAATTGTCCTGAGAATGTCTCCGGGCTTGCTCACTCCTTCTTTCACCTTGAGAAAGGTAGATGAAACTATTCGGATCTTCAAGGAGATCGTTTCGCAAGGGCTGGGACCAGAAGTCACTTTCGACGCCGAATCCATCAACAACCTGCTGGCCTGTCGTGACTTCATAGGGTACCTGATAGAGGCAGAAAATGAATATTCCAAGCTCCCAGAAAAGCTCACAGATGAGCGGGAGACTTGCGAGGCTATCAGTGATCGTCACAAGGATCCTTCCCAGGATCAACTTCAGCCCATGATCAGCAAGTTCATGGAATATCGTGCCCAGTTCCACATCACGTCTCCTGAGCAGCAGCAGAAGCAGGATACCCCCTTTCAGCCGCGGGACGATGATGAATAGTCTCATTCTTCTCGACCTTCTCTTTGTAAATATCTAAAGTATGTTGACACAAATGATGACATCATCCATGTTGCACCATGGGATGATGTCATCCACCAAGTTGTCAAAAGTCAACAAATGACTTTAGGATATTTTGTAAGATATTTTGTAATTAAGTGGTTGGTTTGTTTTTGCCTTCTTTTCTTCTCTTCTTCTATAAATACTTGAATACTTGTTGTATTCAGGGGTGGATACTTTTCAGATGAAAAATAGAAGTAAGAAGAAAAGACTTTGAACTTTTTGTAACAGAAACAAATATTAATACAATATTTAGACTTTGTGCTGAATACCTGTGTTTTACATCAGACCTTTCTTATGTTAGATCTGTATGATTGTTCTGTTGAATCTACTTCTACTTTGTTGTCATTTATTCATCAGTATTGCTTTATTCGTCTATGCAAGTAGGTTCGGCTCTGTTTACTACCAACCCAAATCATAGACCTTCTGACCTTTCTGCTTTGGAATTCATTTCTTTTCTCCCTTCAGATCTTTCCTATCTCCCCACCTCGTTCCTTTCCCTTCTTTTACAGTTGGAAATACCTCTACTGGGATGAGATCCCAACCCCTGAAGGTAGAATATTGTGAGACTTGCACAAGATTCCTGCTGGTAGAATAGCAATAAACCAGTTTCGCTTTGCTGACTCAAAGAGGGGCTATGCCCTGCACACTGTTGGCTCGTCTGTCCATAGATCTGTCCACCCGACAGATTTTCGAACCAACAGTTTTTGGTGACTCTACTGGGGATCGAACAGATCTAACGGATCTATGGTAGTGGTATGTTTGAAAATCAAGAAAAAGTCAAAAATCACTACCTGTTTGCAAATTTTAAATTTTTGTCTAAAATCCAAATTTTTTTGCAAAAATTCTCCAAACTGAAAATTTTCTTCGGAGATCCATAGATCTTGGCTAGATAGAGATCTTTAGTTCGCTGAGTTTTTACAAAAGTCTGTATTTTTCCGTAGATCTGAGTTTTTGACAGTTTACCAAAATTTTCAAACTCTTTAAAAAGTCAACTCTAGATCTGAAAATCAGCTTACTAAGTTTTACCATCATTTTATCCTTGTTAATCAAACATTAAACTGCAATCGGTTTTCAAAAGAAGGATAAAATTAAATATTTAGAAAAGTACATGCTGCTGGTTTTTGTCAGAAAAATCAGAAAATCAGCAAGTACAATAAAAAAGAGTTCTTAAATCTGCTCCAAAAATTACAGATCTGGAAGGTACACTGGCGGGTGAACCATTTACTCGTAGCAGAAGAGCTCGTGGAGAAGTTGATCTTACTTTCGATCTGCTTCAAAGGCACAACTTCAGTATTACGCTGGCACGCTTCTCATCACTAAGTTCAGTTGGCCGATCATCCAGGAGTGTCTCACCTCCACGAAGGAAGCATCTCTCACCAGGAACATCTACATCACTTTGCAGTGCCTTGCTGCTCAGTGGAACTGTGCTTCCAGCTCGCGTTCTTTTTCCAGCCGTCCAAATGGCAGTACCATGGGGAAATGCTATGGGCCCTCTGGCTTTGCCACATCCTGTTCACGCGCTCCCACATGGAAACCGAAAGAATTTTCCCAAATTTGATGGGAGCGGA
Organism: Taxus chinensis; assembly: GCA_019776745.2. Lineage (NCBI taxonomy): Eukaryota > Viridiplantae > Streptophyta > Pinopsida > Cupressales > Taxaceae > Taxus > Taxus chinensis. The sequence continues at coordinate 152,981 of JAHRHJ020002152.1, forward strand.
AACCAAAGCACTGATTCACATATATCTGCATTCATCATGTCATGCAGTATCCTGGATGTGACCCAGATGTGTCGGTTCACCTTTTTCTAGAGACCTTGCAAGGACTACCGCAGAATGGTTTCAGCATTTGCCGGCCGGATCTATTACTAGTTGGGCCACCTTACGGGCTGCGTTTGAAGACAGGTATAAGCCTTCCAAAGATGCGTTCGCGTTGCTGTCAAAGATCACTCACCTAAAGAAGGAGGTCAATGAAACTATGCGTGACTTCATCACCCGTTTCAATTCACTGATCAACCGTGTTCCGCCTACCATGCTTCCAACACCGGAAAATCAGAAGTGTTTCTTCGTAAACGCCATGAGCTCAAAAGTAAGTTTCTTACTCCTGCAAGAACAAGTAGCTACTTTGATTCTCACCCAGGCTGCTGCCATCCGGATCGAAGATAACTTGCTAATATCTGGCGAATTAAAAAGAGAATCATCCAAGCTTAAAGCTTCGAGCCCTTCTCCCACCACTTCATCTGATCCGGCATTTCAAAAGATGGCGAATGACTTGCTCGCATTAAAGAAGCAGTTAGCCCAAGCTTCCCCCAGTTCCTCATACCGGGATATTCCACGAAGAACTTTCACTTCCAACAGCGTCCCGCATAGGCCGCGTTTGCCTGCAACTGCTCCACGGTTGGCGCTTGAGGCTCCTCCGGTCAACGCTTTAGCCGAAATCGAAGAAGAGGAGCAAAATTATGAAGAACCTTCGTCTCAAGGTGAAGATGATCAAGATGTCGGTGAACCGACTGGCGACTCTACTATCGGGTATATGGAATTTGATGAGGGGGAATCTGATGAAGAAGGAGGGTACCCAAGGATATGCAAGCGGACAGTCATATGCTGTTTTCACCCGCTCACAAGGAAAGGAAGCAGAGGTTGCTACCAAGATACAGAAAGAAAAGGCCGTGTCAACACACCTCCAACCATCGCTAAACGAGGTAGTCCCCTTCCGGCTCAACCTGTTATTAGATCTTTTTCAAAAAAATCTTTTTCCCCTATCTCCCCTCCAAATCAGTCCTCTCATGTTCCTATCAAGGCTAGTAATCCTACCCTACCATCGCGAAATGAGGGACTCATTCCTTCATCAACGCAACCCTTGGCCGCGTTTGACATAATTGACCACGCTAAAAAGACCAAGATCCAAATGTCTGAAGCCGAGTATCTTCAGTCAAACCCCGAACAGCTTGTAAGGTTGACCGAATACATCCAAAGTCAGGCTGTCATAACTAATCAGGTTTCCCCAAAAGGAATCCTTTCCACCCCTCCTTCATCCCGCATAAACGTTGCCTCGACTTCCGCATCAGGCAAGATAGAACCTTTCTACCTCTCCCTCCTAATCAATGGCCACAAACTAAGCAACTGCATAATTGATTCTGGAGCTTCTGATAATGTCATGCCGGAAAAAGTCACCCATGCTCTGGGCCTCACCCTTACCAAGCCTTTTGGCAGATGTTATTCCTTGGAAACCAAGCAAGTTCCGCTGATCGGTCAAATCAAAGACGCGCAATTTGCGTTTGCAGCGTTCCCAGAAAAAAGGGTAAAAATGACCGTCCTTGTTGCCGATATTCCAGCAGCCTATGGAATTCTGCTAGGAAGGAGTTTTTGCAGTGAAGTTGGTGGGGAGATTCATATGGACTGGTCTAAGGCTAGAATCCCCGTCAAAGGTGTAATGCAAACATTGGAGCCTGAATCGCAAAAGAAGTACCTGGTTACTAACTCCGATGACCCCAAAGCCCAAATTCTCTTCGAATCATCAGGGATGGGAAACTATTTCTTGTCTACCGAGTCTGACAAAATGGATGTCCTCATCCAAGCAGAGGATCTTAACAAGATCTGGACTTTGCAGTTTGATGGCAGCTGCGCGACTAGTGGGTGCGGCGCTGGCGCCGTACTAATATCTCCCGAAGAGGAGATTATTCCTCTCTCTTTCAAGTTACAATTTTTCAACACAAATAATACTGCTGAGTATGAATCTTTGCTACTTGGCATGCAAGCCGCAAAGGAAAGAGGAATCAAGAATCTGAAAGTACAAGGTGATGCAGAGCTGGTCGTAAATCAAGTTAAAAGGATATACCAAGTGAAGAATGAAAGGCTCAGACATTACCGCAATGCGGTGTGGGACAACATCGAGGAGTTTGATGCTTTTTCAATAAAATCCATCCCAAGAGCTCAGAATGACATGGCCGATTCATTGGCCATTTCAGCATCCCTCATGCTCCCTCACCCAGGTTTGAAAACAGACAAATATACCATTGAGGTGGTTTTCCGCCCAAGCGTGCCGGACAATTCTCAGCACTGGCAAGTATTCAACGATGACAATCAACTCATTGCCTTTCTCGAAAAAGGTGGAAAATTTTAGTGAACTTCATTTTGAAGGATCCACTTCTACATGCCGTGAATCAGTTACCGATCAAAATGAAGAATCAAAAGGAAGTGACGGCATATGTCAGCTCAAAGGAAATAAAATCCCAAAAGGCCTGGTTTCCCTAGAGCGGTTGTTCGACAGGCATGATCGTTTTGTAAAAAAGAAAAGGTGAGATGATCCTGGCTCCTCCCCAGAAACTGAACCGGTCAATTTAGGTTCGGTTGAACATCCGCAGTTTGTAAACATTGGAAAATGTTGCACACCTGAAGAGAAGCGGAAGTTTGTCAAATTGCTGAAGAAATACATGGATGTATTGGCATGGTCCTATGCCGATCTAAAGTCTTTCAAGCCAAAGGACGTCCAACATGACATCCCGTTGAAAGAGGATGTCAAACCCTTTCGCCAGAAGCAGAGACACTATAATCCTAAGATCTCAGGTACTATCCAGGCTGAAATTCAGAAAATGCTGGATGCACGGATCATTTTTCCTATCCATCACAGTACCTGGGTGGCAAACATTGTGCCAGTACGCAAGAAGAATGGTGAGATACGCATATGCGTAGATTTTCGCAACCTGAATCAAGCATCCTTGAAGGACAACTACCCGCTTCCCATAATGGATCAGGTTCTGCAAGCAGTAACTGGATCAGAAATGTTGTCCATGCTTGATGGTTTTTCAGGCTACAATCAGATTGAAGTCTCACCTGAAGACCAATTCAAAACAACATTCACTACCCCTTGGGGTACATTTGCTTATAGCAGGATGCCTTTTGGCCTGACCAATGCTGGTGCCACTTTTCAGCGGGCCATGGACTTTGCGTTCAAAGGTATGATGGGGAAGGTCATCGTAGTCTACTTGGATGACTTAACTGTGTTCTCCAAACAGTGAAATGATCATTGTGATCATTTGGAGCAAGTATTGATTAGATGCCGAGAGCACGGGATCTCCCTGAATCCTGAAAAAGTCTATTTTTGGAGTCACAGAGGGAAAGTTGCTGGGACATGTTGTTAGCAAAGAAGGGACGAAGATAGATACCGAAAGAGTTAAGGCTATTCAGAGCCTTACTTTACCTACAAGCAAGACCGGCGTTCACTCCTTCGGAAAAGTGAATTTTCTCAGGCGCTTTGTTCCCGACTTTGCTGAAAAGACTCGCCACATATTAGACATGATGAAAGGGTCACCAACTTTCCGATGGAGCGAAGAAGGGAAGAAGTCATTCAAGGAGATAAAAGCCTCTGTCGCTCACGCGCCAGTCCTGGTATGTCCCGATTTCTCCAAGGATTTTATTATGTATAGCTATGCATCTGAGCACACTGTGTCGGCCATCCTAATGCAAAGGAATTCTCAAGATGTTGAATCCCCGATTGCGTTTATGAGCTCTCCTCTCAAGCCTCACGAATTAAAAATGACCCAGTTGGAAAAACATGCCTTCGCCATTGTCAAAGCAGTTAAGAACTTCAGGTATTACATTCTAAACTCTCATACGGTGGTTCTAGTTCCTGACACGGCAGTAAAGTCCATCTTAACTCAACAGGAGTTAGGGAGTTTGCGAGGAAATTGGATTGCAAAAGTCCAAGAGTATGATCTGGATATAAAACCAACCAAGTTGGTAAGAGGCAAGGGCCTATGTCAACTTATGGCTGAAAACCAAGATTCAGAAGTTTCCGGGGGAAAAGATGATTGCGCCAATGGAGCACAAAGCCAGCTGGAGAAAGCTGATTCACTACCTATGGTTCTATTTGTCGCGACCAATGACGAGTGGTATTCTGATATTGCTTTCTTTCTCACCTATGGTGAATGCCCAGCTCATCTAACTACAAAGGAGAAGCGTGCTATAAAGCTCAGAGCAGCCAGATATATCATCTGGGATGACGGTTTATACAAACGTGGAATAGATGGCATCTTCTTGCGATGTGTTGACAAGCCACAACAGGTGAAGTTACTTGAGAGTTTTCATGATTCGGCCTGTGGTGGCCATTTCTCCTCTTCCGTGATGGCACACAAGATCATCCGGGCCAGGTACTATTGGCCAACGCTTTTCCAAGATACAGCCACCTGGGTAGCAAAGTGTGAGCCTTGCCAGCAATTTGTTGGCAAGCCCAAATTGGCTGCTTTTCCCCTTAGGCTGGTCATCATTGACGAACCATTCAAGCAGTGGGGAATCATTTTATCGGTGCACTCAATCCCCAATCGAGTGCTGGACATAGTTATGTCCTGACAGCAACAGATTACTTCACGAAATGGGTGGAAGCCATACCTGTCAAACATGCCACTTCCGAGGTTGTTTGCAGTTTCATCAAAGAAAATATCATTGTCAGGTTTGGCGTTCCAAACAAGATTGTTGCTGATAATGCTTCCAACTTCTCCTCACGAGAAGTTGTTGTTTTTTGCTATGAATACGGAATAACTTTGGCTCACGCCTCAGATTATTACCCTCAGGGAAATGGTCAGGCAGAATCCAGTAATAAAAACTTAGTAACCATCATACGAAAGCTAGTGGATGAGAATCAACGAATGTGGCACAAGTCATTATACGACGCTTTGTGGGTGGACCGCATTACTCCCAAGAGGTCTCTCGGCATGTCACCTTTTCAAGTGTTATATGGCACCGACGCCGAGCTTCCCATTTCTGCGGAACTCACTCCCTCTCTGCTTGGCACGAGCAATCGAAGATGAGACTTTCCAAAATTCCCTTGAAAAGAGGATCATGTATCTAGCAGAGCTCGAAGAAAAGAGAGTAAGAGTGGTCGACAGGATCACCGAACATCAGAATCAGGTCAAGAGATTGTTCGATAAAAAAGCTAAGCAAAGAGAGTACCAGGTGGGAGACCTCGTCCTTTTGTGGGACAAACAAAGAGAGCCGAAGGGCATGCATGGAAAATTTGATTCCCTATGGAGAGGACCTTTCAAGATCAAGCAGCTCAATGGAGAGAATAGCTTCTATCTCTCGTATCTGGATGGAACTGAGCTCCCGCTTCCCTATAGCGGGCAGCATCTGAAAATCTTCAGGAAGTAGAGCTTGCTCTCTTCTTTGTACAGTTTGCTTCAGTTGTGTGTTTGTTTTTGTCGTGTGTTTGCTTTTGTTGGTTGTGTGTTTCCCCTTTTCGGTCGCCCTTGTTTTTGACTCTGTAACCCAATGGATAGGCACATGTAGATCTGGGATTCTCTACCCCTGAGTTCCGCTCAGAGATAGTCCCCAGAAAGAGCCAGCTGTTATCCCGTAAAATTGACAAGGGCAATTTTGCGGGTAACCCAATGAAAATTTTGTTCTGGTCCCCCGTCAGGGACCCCTTACGTTCGAAACGTTGCAAAATCCCTTTCCCGGGAAATCTAGTTTTCCGAACTTAGCCATTTTTGGTCTTTTTTGGTTGGGCGCACCTTTTGTCTGTGCAACACAGAGTAACTATGCGCCCCCTTCATTTCCTTTGGCGCACCCTTTGAAGTGTCGACACACATTTTGGTGTGCCTCCCCGTGATGCGCCTTTCTTGCATGCGCCAAGGCGCATGCGCCTTCGTGTCAACAACATTTTTGTTGCGCCACGTTTTGGTGCGCCAAAGGCGCACGTATTTCAGTGTTGACAGTATTTTTGGTGCGCCAAAGGTGCACATAATCACGTGTTAACATGTGTTTTGGTGCGCCAAAGGGTGCAAGGTTTGAAGTGTCGACAGGTGTTTTGATGCGCCTCTTCAAAAAGTGGTTGGCACATTTATTGCACCTTTGCCTATATATAGGCGCATCCGCCCTGTCACTTTCACAATTAAAAAACACGTGATAGATTTTATTCCTCTGCACCTGTCAGCACGCCTGTCGTCCTCGTATCGCGTTCGTGGACCCCGCTTCGTCTCTCACGTTATATATTCTGGGTAGGTGGTCTTTTTCCCTCTTTGTTTTTGTTGTTGGTTGTTTGTTTGTGTGTAGGTAGGAGGCATGGATTTGTGAAGCCAAAACCCCCCTTTTGTTGTTCTTGCTGTCCTTCTCCCATGCTCTTCCTCCTCTTTCCAGATCTGCTGGTAAAGAGGACTCTGCCTCAGAAAAAATCACTTGGATCTCCTTGTATGCCCTCTTCACCATCCAAAAAACCCTGCAGAAGAGGCTTAAAACACATGCAAACCCCTCCAGAGAAAGAAACAAGACTTAAAAGTTGTGTAGACTGCATTTTCCTCTTGGCGCATTCGCCATGCTTGCAACATAATGCACAAAAACGGCAGTTGCGCTGCATAAAAAATAGTTGCGCCCTCAAGGCGCACTTTCCTTGCTTGCAACACCCAATAACCCTGCGCCCTCTTGGCGCACGAACTCCTATGTAACATTGCAAAAACTTGCGCCATTGGCGCACCCTGCACCCATGCAACACCAACCTTACTTGCGCCAAGTATAAAACTATGTTAAACGGTGCAGGCGCATCTCCTATTACAGTAACACATTGCCATGCAAACCTTTCATGTGCCGCGCCAAGTTCCCCTTGTTGCGCACACAAAGATGATGTTACACACACTAAACCTGCGCCCTTTGGTGCATCCTGTACCCGTGTAACATGAAAAATATCTGCGCCCGTTATAAAATGCATATAAATGGCGCAGGCGCACTTCTGCTTGCAACAACAAAAAATGTCATGTGCAGTATCCATGCGCCTTGCGCCCTTTGGCGCTGATTTGTCCCTTGTAACACCCTTTTTCTGTGTGCCATACTATTTAACCCTGCAGCCTGCAGTGTTCATGCACCCTGCGCCCTGATGCCTTAAAATTGCTAACTCTTCCTTCTGTCAATGCTTTAATGGGAGATCAAACAGCTAACATGACTCTTCTGCGTTGGGTTTCACTTCTTCTTCTTGCAGATCAGCAACTGAGTTCAGAACTACATATGTCTACATCAAGCAAGAGACCAACCAAGTCTAAGGGTAAAGCCAAGCTTACAGAGGAAGAGATGAAGTATAAATATCAGAGGGTCAGGATGCCCGAATCCCAGGCAGAATGTGACCTGGATATAAGAGACTCTGAGCTCGGTCACATTGATATGGAAGATTTCTGGGCCAGAACCAGGAGGGTCACAGGAAGTCCCTGGATGGACAAACTGGTAGGCAGTGGCCTGCATTTTGCTGGGGGGATCCCAGTCAGTGCAGTAAACAATGAATTCATGATGGTAGTGGCCCGCTGCTACAACAAAGACACGAGGTGTGTCCAAAATGAGAAGGGCGAGGTCGTGATCAACCTCACTGCCCGGCACTTCGAAATTATGCTTGGCATTCCTCACCACCGGCACTTTGTGGCCGTAAGCCAAGAAGACTGCACCAAGGCTTGGGAGGACAATGAAGACCAGTGTATGCAATTGATGAATGAGGTGTACCTGAAAAACAAGAAGGTGGTAACCAGATGGCCACAGGTCATTCATCGCAGTGATTTCTCTGAGGAACTAAGTGATACCATCACGTTCCTAAGCAGAGTATTTGGGCTTTCTGATGCCCACTACTTTCATAAATGGATGCTTAGGTACCTGGAGACAATGAACAAGAATGTGCCAGATCAACGCTTCGAGTGGGCGGAGATCATAAGCAGCACAATATCCGAGCAGCTCCAACAACTCACCACAACGGGGAGGTTCTACATGAACTCCTACATAGTTTATGTTGCAGCCTAGGAGAGGGATTATCCAACATTGATGCGATGCGGGGTTTGGCCCCAAGTCAAAATATATGAATACTACCTAGAGCTGAAGTTGGAAAACAGTATTTCACAGTTTACAAAGATTAACAATGCTTTCTTCTACGGCATCGTCTGCCTTTTGAGGCCAAACATGACTCACGGTCATACGACCAAGAGCATTGTTGGAGCAACGGAGAAGTGGGGGGCCTTATTCACGCAATTTCCCACCTTCACCTATCTAAGGGCAGCCAACTTCTTGGGGGAACCCACCAAATTGCCAAGATATGCCGGCCCAAAGCTGATCCTGTTGGAGCTATCCAAACAGCTCATAACCTACCACGAAAAGTGCTTGAAGAGAAAGAAGGGTGGAACTCCTTTCCCCCTCACAGTGGGCAGGTACACTTGTCTTTCCCACCACAAAGCCCGGGAGATGTTTGCAGAGCTAGAACTGCTCAATCTAAAGCACAACTTCCCGGCAAGGCCCACTTTCGACCCAAGGAATTGCCTTCCCAGGGCCAAACTCGATCCAATCCACATTCCGCAGATCGAGGATATTTATATCGACCTGTATCATGAGGTCGAGCTCAGAAGGAAAGATCACTCCCGCTTGGCTTTGGCTGAAATCATTCAGTATGGCGTGGCCATTGTCCCAAAAGGTTATCAAACTACTGATCAAGAAGTTGATCAGGTATATCTTGACACGGATGGGGACAACTGGCCGTTTGCTGTAATTGACAGAACTAAAGCGCCCCAAACCATTGAAGAAAGGGTCAAAGAAACTCTGCGGAGAACAGAGCACTGGTGCAGGATGAATGGCCTCATCTACCTCGGGGTTGATTTCACCACATCTCCATTGGGCAACGCACCTTCCAGGCCAAAACATCTGCCAAAGGGCAGAGGTAAAGACAAAGAGGGCGAGTCAAGCTCTGCCCAAGAAGAGGCTCCTGAGAGTCCCCCTTCCGCCGCACGAGAACAAGTTGTAACTCTGGCTTCTCCAGAGAAAGAAGCGGCCGAAGATGTTCCGATGGGCACATCCACTCAGGATGTTGCCACTACTACAACTGTTGAGGTCCCTTCTATCCCTTCTCCCTCTCCTCCTTCCCCTCCTCGCGTGACCCAAGTGACCATTCCTTTGGTCGTATCCTCTCCCCCATCTTCTACTGTTCCCCCTTCCTCGTCATCCATCTTCTCTTCTCTCGCGGAGCTGTCCCCCACCATTTCTTCCCTCATCTCTCAGCTCCCTTCCATTCCCATGTCTACCTCCCCTGCAGTATCTCTTCCTCCCGTGAGCACTTTCTGGCCTCCCTCTCAATGCCGCCTCCAAGTGTCTCAACGCACTTTCCCTCTACTACTGCAGCTGCTCCCTTTTCTACTTCTGGTCCCTCTCCCATAAGTCCAGCATGGATCTCTCAGCACCTGAGCCAACAAAAGAGGAAATTTCCCATCGCACCGATGGACTTCTCGTCATCCCATCAAAGGGGGCCAAGAAGCAAAAGCCTATAACCCGTTTCTCTTAGAGTGCATCAAGAGAGAGAGTAATGGAGATAGCGTATCCCAATCCTTTAAAGGATAAAAAGGATCTGTCTTCGACAGATTATACAGTGACCCAAGTCACAATGGGGACATCTTCAGAAAGCCTTCAGGGAGAGGCCCTATCTGCAGTTGACGCCCTTTGCAAGAAGCTCCAGGAAGCAAAGGAAGAAAAGAGGCTATTAAAGGAGCAAAATAAACATCTTCTCCACGCCTTGCAGAAAATGGGCAGTGCACCTCCTACAACTGCCGCCGAAACTCCTGAGCCTCTGAGCCAGGATAAGATAAATGAATACGCCAAAATCGGTGAGCAGGGTATGGCAGTTTCCACCTGGAGAAGCCAAATCCTCAAGGAAAGTGAGGGAGTAATCGCCAAGTTCACCAGATTGTATCAGAATATCAATCGGGTGAACAAAGAGCTCCAGGCGATAGCAGGACCCATCTCCGAAGAGCTGGACCATGCCAGGATGCAGCATGAGACCTTTCAGAAAATGCTCGACTGTTCAGTCGAAGATCTGGTCAAGTTCGGCGTCTTCGGTCACCCCAGAGCCCTCAACAAAATCCTTTCTACTCTGGATTACCGGGTCGATCAGTTGGAGTTTGTCCTAGAAAAGATTGACAAAATCAAGGAGGAAGCCCTGGATGCAATGCATCAAATGGAGCAAATTGTCCTGAGAATGTCTCCGGGCTTGCTCACTCCTTCTTTCACCTTAAGAAAGGTTGATGAAACTATTCGGATCTTCAAGGAGATCGTTTCGCAAGGGCTGGGACCAGAAGTCACTTTCGACGCCGAATCCATCAACAACCTGCTGGCCTGTCGTGACTTCATAGGGTACCTGATAGAGGCAGAAAATGAATATTCCAAGCTCCCAGAAAAGCTCACAGATGAGCGGGAGACTTGCGAGGCTATCAGTGATCGTCACAAGGATCCTTCCCAGGATCAACTTCAGCTCATGATCAGCAAGTTCATGGAATATCGTGCCCAGTTCCACATCACATCTCCTGAGCTGCAGCAGAAGCAGGATACCCCCTTTCAGCCGCGGGACGATGATGAATAGTAGCATTCCTCTGGACCTTCTCTTTGTAAATATCTAAAGTATGTTCACACAAATGATGACATCATCCATGTTGCACCATGGGATGATGTCATCCACCAAGTTGTCAAAAGTCAACAAATGACTTTGTGATATTTTGTAAGATATTTTGTAATTAAGTGGTTGGTTTGTTTTTGCCTTCTTTTCTTCTCTTCTTCTATAAATACTTGAATACTTGTTGTATTCAAGGTGTGGATACTTTTCAGATGAAAAATAGAAGTAAGAAGAAAAGACTTTGAACTTTTTGTAACAGAAACAAATATTAATACAATATTTAGACTTTGTGCTGAATACTTATGTTTTACATCAGACCTTTCTTATGTTAGATCTGTATGATTGTTCTGTTGAATCTACTTCTACTTTGTTGTCATTTATTCATCAGTATTGCTTTATTCGTCTATGCAAGTAGGTTCGGCTCTGTTTACTACCAACCCAAATCATAGACCTTCTGACCTTTCTGCTTTGGAATTCATTTCTTTTCTCCCTTTAGATCTTTCCTATCTCCCCACCTCGTTTCTTTCCCTTCTTTTACAGTTGGAAATACCTCTACCCCTGAAGGCAGAATATTGTGAGACTTGCACAAGATTCCTGCTGGTAGAATAGCAATAAACCAGTTTCGCTTTGCTGACTCAAAGAGGGGCTAAAAATAAAGATTGAAGGTGGACATTTCAAAAGGAGTGTTCCTTCATAGTGCCAATACATAAGAACGGTATGAAAGATTGAATTACTTTTACAAACTGAAATGCCTCATAAGAAGAAATTGAATAAAAAAGAATTTTACTTAAGGAAGGATAGAGAAGAGATCCAATGGACAAAGGATCCAAGTTTTTGGTGCAGAATTTTTGCTCAAGCCCAGTGACGGAGTCATTTTGGAAAGTGGTTGATTCCATGAAAGGACCAAGCCAAGAGAGAATCAAATTACTAGGAAATTGTGACCCTAGGGTTTCTCGAAGAAGTTGTTTCATTTTCCAAGAATGGAAAAATTATGGCATGTATTAAGAGAGAAATCACTGAAAGGTTAGTTGCAGTTGTCAAAAAATCAAAATGTATCATTCTTCCTTAGTAAGATTGATTAGATTTTAGTTCCTTTGGGAAGAAAGGATTCAATCCATGTAGCTTGGAAATCAAACATGAGGAAAATCCTCTTGTTAGAGGATTGAAACTTGTATAAGATTGGGCTTAGTACTTCATACTAAGGGACTAAATTTGCCGTATTTATTGAAAAGGATTCTTTTTCCAGTATAACTTATCGGAACAAGACATCACACTTCAACAAGAAAGATCATCACCCTTCCCTAGGTGGGCTAATGAAATTGATCAACCGTGAGGGGTTCTTGGGAACTTAACTTGGAAAATCTAAAAATGAGCTGTTAAATATCCAAAATTCATGGCTTTGAAAATTAGATGAATAACAGCTGCAAGATTTATTGAGGACGAAGTTTTACTTGGCCAAATCCAATACGTGACCGAAAGAAAATAGGTGAAACGTTGATTTATTTGGCTGTTACCATAATGAATTTCAAAGGGAAATAGGGCTTACCCACAATCATGAAAAAGGAACTGTAATGTTTCCAGGGACCTCATGGACCATTTTTTGGTATGATGAGGACCCAACTTAATCTTAGATTGCTGTCCCTTGTGAAAAATTGCCAAGGCCAACTTGGGAAATTAACTGAAAGGATATCATTGCAAGTTGACAAGATTTTTAATGGATCAATAATCCTCCCATACTTGGAAGTAAATTGTGAGTTTTTAGTTACCTCGTTAGCTGTCTTAGAAAGTACCTCACCTCTCTTTGGAATGGAATTTAAAGTAATGTCCAAATGTGCTTCCCCCAATGTATGGGAAAACATCCCATCAAAAAACTAATTGCAGGAATGAGTCCCAGAAAAATTTTTGTTTGCAACCAATTACATTCAAAAGAAACTAATAGGGTTTGAAGAATTGCTGTTTTACAAACTATGCCCAAAAATGTTCATTTGAAATGTTGGTTTGATGGGCAAAGCCTAACCTTTTCATGGGCCAAGTCGACAAAGGACTAAATTGTTTGGGGGATCCTAGCCTTTGAAGTCTTCGGTTGCATAAGTTCCCCATTTAAAACTTCCCATGGGTGGAGCGCATTGCCCTTCCCTCTTCAACATCATGTTGGTCCATTGAAACAAACTAGTGACCGAAATCATGTGAATTTGAGATTATAAAAATTGAGTATCCCATTTGAGAATTTAACTGTTGTAAAAAGTTTACTGACTAAATTTGAATTGCCAAGATTCGATAAAATCCATTGTCATTGGAAAGTCTTAAATGACATGCTGGATTCCTTTTGACATGTGAGATGAATTTATTTAATGACTTGAATTGGAAAGGACAGAATGATAACAACAGAGCATGTAACTTGTTTTCAATTTGGTCAAGAATGAGAGTAGGAGATCCATTTTCCGAAATTCTTTGGCGCCTTGAACTAATATCAAATCTAGTGAATGAATTAGTTATTGATTTGATTTGTAATCAAGGTTCATTTAAGTTTGAATATCACTTTTTCTGAAATTTATGCTTTAAAAGCTCTGCTAATGATTCGGAATTAGCCTCAAAATGGAGTGAAGAAAATATCCCTTAGGTTCCAAACAATACCTAATGAATGAGATAGTATATTTATTTTTAACCTGTTCAAAGTCTTTTGACAAACAAATGGAAGAGTGGTAAGGCATGTTTTTCAAAATGTAACACTTCAACAATTTCAATTCTTGAATTGTTTCGATGATTACAGCTCATGAGTTGGTTTAAACACTCCAAAGTTTTGCATTGCCATTTCTCTGAATGACTATGCAATCAATGAAAGGATTTTGAGATGTTAGATAGATTGAACTCTTGGCTGTTTGACAATTAAGGACTCGGTACAAGATCATGCCCCTAATGATGTGAGGAAATATAGTGAATGGTATCCAGGAGCCGTGCTCAAAAAGATGACCTTAAGTGTAAATGTTCAATGGAGCAAATTGAAATTGTTCAAACCTATTTGAATCTCTTCAAAGAGAGTGATAAGTGCGAACTATTAAGAAAACAAATGGCAGCTTGAAAAGTAATGGAAATTCACAATTGCCAATGGCGAAATTTGTGATAAGATGGGATATCCACCATTTGAAAGCGTGAACTTTGTAACACATGTTTAGTCTTTGGATATGACGAATTATTGGTGATGAAGAATGTCGTCTACAATTTGTTTTGGTATTGAAAGTCTTTCTTTGTTACAAAGGATGGAAGCATCTTGAGTTGGCATCCAATGAAGTTTTTGGTATTTGAAAAGAAATCTGATTTGAATCTAACAAATAAGAAAAAGCCCCAATAAGGAAATTTGGAAAGAAAAAAATTTTATTTTGGGGCAATCAGTCACAAACCTACATGTAAGGAATGTTAAGGTAGAATTGGAAGACAGTGAAATTAAAAAAACTGCCTGTCAAGATGCACTTGAATGATTAGGGACTCCTTTTTACCATTGAACAAAGTACCCCCCCCCCTGGTGGTATTTTGCAATGATCCAATTTTGTTTGGTTATGAATGAACTCTTCTGAAAGGGGCATCCTCCGTTATAACATGATGTGGAAAATTCTGAGTAATCTTTGCAATATCATAATCCTTTATTATGAGGAGTCAACTCAATGATTACCCAAGTTAAAGTGTCCTGTGATGAGGTCTTATGGCAGAGGAGTTAATCCACCTGTTTGTAAAATCATATTCCTAATTTCATGTTTTCCCATCCAAAATTGAAAGAAATTGGCAACCAAATTTTCTTTAAAGGACCTTAAATGGGTGGCAGCCTTCGGTAGCCCATAGGCCGTACTCTGGCTTTTAAAGGTTTATCTTAATGTTGGGTCATTGCAAGTCCCAAGCCTTCTGTGTGAGAGTGATTTGAAGATGGTTGGACTCATGTGGACTCATTTATTTTCTAAGCTCCATTTTTTTGCCTTAATTTCGAAGAACTTGGGGTTAGCTTGAAAATGGATGAAAGTGAGGCAATATGGAGAGTAAAGAAGCAAGAAGGTCTTGACTATGGAAAATGAGTTACACATGGCCTTGTGGCTAATATTAAGGAGAGAAACCTTCTTAGTAAGGTGATGTGAATGAATGAAGAAAGCTCATAATGGATCAAAGGAGGGAGGAGAAAGCGAGTTTACATCACATTGGAAAATAGGAGGATACCAAGACGCGGATCCATTTAAATGGCTTAATAACTCTTATTTTTGGTCTATGAAATCCCACTTGACCTATTGACACGCGTATGGGAATGGCAGACTCCTAAGCCCTGTGAACCTGATTGATTGGATTGCTCCTCTTCTTCCTATGGAATATTCATTTGTGTGGTTAGATTAATCTAAGAACTTTGGAAGTGCAGGTCCTGCTTATTGTAGTTTGTGAATCAGTGATGACTAATCTAATAAACCTATTGATGGTAATGCAATGGTTGCCTTAGGGACTATGGGCAGATTTAAATAATGATGAATGAGGTTTAATAAATTGCTTTAGTTGGGATTAAAAAGTTCGTATTAGTTGATCCCATAAGAAAGAGTAGGGAATGTCATTACATGATGTTTAGGATATAAGGAATTGAATATTAACCGGTATATCCTTTGGATGTTGGAATAACTACAAGGAATGGGATGACCGTACTAAACTATGTATGTGGAAGTTTGATAGGAAAAATATTTGTCTTATTTATCAAAAATGTTAGGTTAAGGTAGTGCATTTGACTTTCAAAGAAGACTTAAATTGATGCAGTTTGTAGACAATTTAAAAGTTTTATTCGAAAAAGGATTCTATTCTTTGTTGTTGAGAAGTAGGGTTTGACAATACATCTATCAGTAACATGTAAATAGGGAGTAGTCACTAGTTATTGGTGAAATTTCACTCATTCCGTTTTTTAGGAATTCGTTAGCACATAACCTTGGAGGATGATGAGTTAGACCTAGGTCTGGATTTTTCAAACCTTGAATCTGAGGGAAAAGAAATTATATAAGCTTTTTTCTCGGGTTACTACAGATGTGCACAACTAGGGTTTAGAGATTACTGTTATTTGGAGATGATATACATTCGACCTAGAGTCGCGAAAATGGAACAAATCAGCCTAATCCTTTCCCTCAATCAGATTTAGGAATAATTTTGAGTTTCCACCTGGATAAACTTTTGAGATAATTCTTGACAGTCCCTATCAGGATGGTGAAATTCTAGTTGAAGGGCTAATTGAGAGGTCCCGTTAGAAAGGAAAGTAGGGTTTCCTCTAATTTGATATCCAAGCCTAAAAATTGGGGATATTGAGAACATGAAATGGAGCTATTCTGCTAGAAATTTTCTTCATTGAAGTCTTAAAGCCTCTTATAAGGAGATACATGCTTTTCCTTTTCTTATTGATCTTCGGATGATAGTAGGAGTTGTAGAACTAGGAAAAAGAACTGAATGAGTGATTGGGAGAGCATATCTTTTGGATTTTACCTATGAAATTTCGCATGCACCATAAGAAATGTAAAGGGTAGTAGTGGAACTTTACATTTTTTTCTGGGTTTTATGGAAAGTGCTCCTAAACATGAACATACCCATGGAAATGGTCTTAAGAGCACAAATTTTAGTCTTGAGAGAGAGATATTGAAATGTGATGTATGGATATTTTTTGTATCATGTTGATAGTTTATTTAACCCTATTTTTATGTGAATAGGTTATAATATTGAAAGAGTCCGTAGGAAGGCTAAAAAAACCAAAAGTTTCTTATTGAAGTTCAAGAAGCTAGTGAGAGAGAGAGAGAGAAAATTGGAGAAAAACATTTAGATGGTTTCTTTATTTGATTCATGGATCATTGTGAAGGTTTATTTATCTATGGAAGGATTGTTTGCTTACTGAGTATGGCTTGGTTGGTGAAGACCTTTTAGAGTGAAATGGGTCAAATAATGCCAATTTTAGCCATTTTGGGCTACCAATAAGGATCCTCATTTTCAGAGCTGTGAGTAGGGTTGGTTGTTGTTCCTTTCCCTCCTAACATAGTTGAATGAATACAGTTGTTGTAATTAATGTATGATGCATTAGTTTTGTCTTATTTTTTGCATTTTGAATTCATATTCAATACACCCAAATTTCATTGCACATTTTCATTGACATGTGTGCACTATTTAGAATTCAATATCTCTAAATGAGTAGCCATTTATTTGATAAGTTCTTCTATAAGTAGGCATTACTCCATTGTTAATGCTACAAAACTGCCCTTTATGCTGAGAGAATATTCTAGAGCCTCCCTACGATATGTGAAAGGGAACATTAAATTGGTAGGAAAAACCCTCCAATAAAACACTAGACATGTTTGTAGATGGATCTCATATGAAATATTAGAGATCAAGGTCTTGAAATTTCCATCATGCACACACTCTCTCTCTTATCATCTTTTTTCAGATATCCTTAAAAGTATAATAATAGGTTGTTAAACACTCAATAATGTAAAATTACTTTATAAAGGACCATTTCATTTATTTGTACATGCATATTCTAAAAGTTTCATGAAAAAATGACATGGGTTATGCCTTAGGAGAAGTGATCGCCTTCGTGCATTAGATCGATTAATAATTGTAACTTCTAGAAAACAAATCACACAGTACTACTTACATAATTATTATATGCATGATTCCTAAGCAAGAAAACAAGACATTCACAATAGTTGTTTTGATTTTACATTGTTTTATATTTTTTTTACTCTCCTACCATTTAATTTTTTTGTACTAACACTGGTTATTTTAATTTTAGACATTAGACAACATGTGACCCAACTTTTTATTTCCCATGTTATATCCTCTCTGAGCATCCTTGAATAGTGTCACCTAATTAGGGACAAAAGCTCTCTAGCGCTAGTACTATACCCTTAGGGCACTTCTATCCTTTTCCATGATTTTCTCAAATTTGAAATGCCACATCATTTCTTATGTTTTCTAAATTACTACCCATCATTTTGGGTTGGCCTTTTTGGTTGTTAATGATGAAATTAAAAAAAAGGAATCATACATGCATGCGTGTATGCGCACATATATACATGACTTACTCATTATTATTAGGGGTTAGACAACCAAGGGCTATTACTTACTATATACTACTTGGGGAAATAGCAACATTCAAGGACTACATTTGGGATGCACTATTCAATACATAGGAGGGGTGTATTTCTTGAATTCCATCTCACACATTTATCTTGGGGGAAAATAGTTTGTATCCCACTATCTTGGTGTGACTTGACACAAGGACAACCTAGCTTCAAGGGAAATATTCAATCACACACACACACATATACACACACACACACACACTAGAACTACATAGAGTCTGAAATGTAGTGCAGCTACTTGGTGACAATCACATTGGGGTGACCAACTAAGGTCATCTCTGACTCAAGAATATGCATTATTTGTTTCATCTAATGTTTTCTTGAGCCTTGTGCAAATAGCTAGGGTTTGTTTTACAGGTTCAAGTGTGACAGTGAAACCCCACAACAAAGTTGGAGGTGAAAAAGAGTGAAAGGAAGAAGACAAGTTCAAACCCTAAAAAATATTAGAAGAGAGTAAAGGAACTATTTACCTAGTTTAGACACTAGCGCCTGAGTGGTCTTATCCACCTCTGTACCCGTGGTTTTTGTCTAAAGGAGTTTTAGGTTCCTAGTTTTCCATAAGAAGCATACATCAGTTCAGATCCAAGCCATGTTTCACTCATGTTTCCCATCCCAGAATTAGTCCAGATCTTTGAATACAAGCTAAGTCACTCTTATCTCACTATTATACACACTTGTTTGTTTCTTGCATGATAGATATTTCTTATTATTTTTGTATTCATTTGATCTCATTCCTTTGATTAAGATTTAAATTTCATTAAATCATTTGGTGAACCATTTTATTGATCGAACCCTAGATTGCCATAAGATCCCTCATTTTGTTTTCTTCATCATATCCCTAACCCTAATAACCTTAGGGTTTCTTTATTTGGTTGTGGATTTCAATATATTTCATTCATCATGTAGAATCTCAGGGATCATTATCAGTATCTATCTAGCTTTCCCGCATCTCCTAGCTATCATAACTCCCATGCATCTTCATCTAACACACAAGCTCTTGAGTCTCTTGTTCATTCCCAAACAATTATTGACAATGCTCCTCCATTGTATATTCAAGTTCAAATTCATAATGTGCTTGTTAAACGCGCTTTAGTTGATAATGGATCTGGTCTTAATAAGTGCAATATTTCCTTTCTCCATCAAATAGGATTTTGTTGCTACTGATCTAAATCCATCTACTCTATGTATTCATGGCTTTGATAAAGTACCTAAGTGAGTTTTGGGAGAAATCAGTCTACCCATTATTGTGGGGCCTTACACTCTCAATGTTTTATGTCATGTTATGATTATTAGTGTCAATTATAATATCCTTTTAGGTCATCCTTGGTTACATACTATGTATGCAACTATTTCTACCCATGTCTTTTCCACACCTTCATAGATAATTCTATAATATATTTCACACCTCATGTTTCTAATATTTATGTTACCCGTCTCATACATGACCATGAAAACACTCCTTGCATTACACAGCATTCTCCTCTTGTGATGGACTATAACGTTATTGATATACATGATGAAGTTTCTATTGGAACTCTTGAAACTACTCCAATTATGTATCACTCTCGATGCACTTATAATGATCATATGATTACTTGATTCCAATGTTACATCACTGTCTCCACCTTCCTCATCATAAGTTAGAACACAATGTGCTTATATGATTTTTGATGATCTTAACTAACTCACTTTCCATACTTCTATGCACGACTCATGTATTATGGCTACACCTCATCTTGTTGCATCAACGGGGGAAATAAATTATCCTCTTTCTACATTTATGTCTATAATCATAGGGGTTGTTTCATACAAACTTTAATGCTTCTCCAATCTTTCCAAAATGCACCTATTACTTATGATGAGTCTTGTGTCTCTCCCTCCATTGTTTTTAGTTGATATTGATGAGCCTCCTAACACTACATATGTTACACATCTCTTGACTCACATATTGATCCTTATGTTTGCACTTACTTTTTCCACTATTTCCAACAAGCCCAATGTTCCACCTATTCTAGTTTCTCCTACTGGACACACTCTTATTGTTTATATCATTACACTTGCTCCTCATACATTTGGGATCTTGGACTTCATAGGATTTTCCCCTCACTATTTTGATATCATTCTTTGGTATCTCTTATGTTATCCCCTTTGGTTATGGTAGGTTCTCGATGACATCACTTAGATCACCATGGCATACACAATTGGGGTACACTATCCCTCCTTACTATATGATGACACACTCTTGTTCTAGGTTCAAACACAAACTGTTGAGGGCACACTTACCTACATGGACTAAATTTACACACATACATTGGGGGAAACCTTTTCCCCTCTCCTATTCATTATATTTCATATTCTTCTAATTCAAAAAATTTAAATATTTACAATAATTCGAAACATTATCCTAGCTTAGATCTTGATTGGATGTATCCCATGTGCTTGCTTATATATTCTATGTTCCACATTTATTACAATGTCACTTTGATTCATAGTAAGCTCTATAATTTTTCCATACACATATGCAAATTCAAATGGTATACTTGAGTTAATATAGGATACTTATAGATTATCAAAAAATGTATGATGCTTGAAATTGTTTGCTACAAGTCCCACTGAGGCTCCTTGGGGCATTTACCTTTTTATTTATCTATATCCAGGTTCTATCATTTCAATTTATACTACTTTCATTCCTCTTTCTAGTTGTATACATTGTGACACACTATAAATTTCTCTAACATGCTAATGAGTTATTAATGTGTAGCATTTGTCTTCATAGGCTTATTTCTAATCATGGTTATCTTGATTTGCTTATATCTTGTCTATGTTTGTGTCTTGATTATCATTATTTGTGGGCTATGCCATATTCTTGATTATGTGTTTTTTTTTTATAACCTTGAAGGCTTCAGAGTGTCTTGTGACATACTAAGTGGTGTCCCATGTATTCAACCTAGACTACTCCTTGTCTCTTTTTCCATGTTACTGTGTGTTTTGATTATTTTCTATGACAATCATGCCATTATTGTTTGTGACTAACAATTTTTACTAGACTTTTCCATTATTTTTACATGTACGACAATGGTAATTACCATGTGCATTTCCTATTCCCCCTATAGGATTTTTATTTCAAATGTGCACATCAGTTTCAACTTTCCTCACTTGGACCACACTTGCTTTGGTTCATCTCACACACCCCAAATAAGTGGGGGAAAATCATCGGGTGATTATTCCACCCTCTCAGTAGTCCATAAACATGACACAGATTGGTACACAATAAAAACATAATAAACAAGAGCTAAGAAATAGGTTCAAAATCAGACTTGGGCCAAAATTAGTGCAAGGAAAGAAGCACCCAAATCAAATAGGAATGGTGGGTGCTAGTATCCCACCTGGGAAGTTATATCATGGGGTAGGAAAATAGGTACAATACATGATCAACAAGTTTCTAGTGATAGGTTGCTCTAAAAACAACAATGGGTACTCAGTTACATGTTACTATCAAGTACAATGGGAACAAAATCAGTGGCATGTTACATACTTTGGAAAGGGAACTAATTATCATGTTTTCTAGGGATAAAATAAGGAATGAAACCTAGGGAATATGTAAGATGAAATACAACTATGAATGATGTGTCATCTATGTGCCATTTTTCTATGGGGTTTGTGACCATCTGTAATGACACTTTCCTATGTGGAAGCATTGACGGTTGGAGGGAAAAGCCTATTCCTCTCCCAATACTCTTCCCTTGGCAACATGATGCCTAAATCCTCAATTTAATCAACAGGATTCTCAAATCCTCAATCTAGCATGACCTAAATCCTTAGTATTATTCCAACCATCTCTAAGGAAACAAACATACAAGAACAATTATATCTCTTCTCTCATGACATTCAAGTGTATTCTATCCTTGATTCACTTGTTTTTCAATACACATTTCCATTTTCAAATTTACTAAGTTAAATTTAAATTTCATTTATCATGACCATTGACTACACTTATCAATTTCTTTTACAGGCCAACCTTACTCCAATAAAATGCAAACACACAAATGGAACAATATGCAATCTCAAGCACAAGACGCTAAGGAAAAGGTAAATATCTAATGAAAAAATGAATGCATCATTTCTAATATGCATGTAAGGTCAACCCTAGGATCCTTATCCTCTTTAGATTCCACAATACAAATTTCACAATCTCCATTTGGCACATGATATCAAGTACAATCCTCATTTGGCACATCCGCTATCAGTTATAACTCCCTTCGGCTCTCCACAAGGTACACTCTTCAATATCTATTTTATGCTACCAAATATTCATTCATAAGCATAAATTGGGGGAAATGTAGACACAAAATCATGCAATTACTACTTACATCATGCATCTAAGTACGTTATTATATGCATGATTCCTAAGTAAGAAAAATAGACATTAACAACACTTGTTTTTATTTGACATTGTTTTATCCTTTTGATACTCTTATCATTTACCTTTATCTGGAATGGACTACTTTACTTGTGAACATTGCACAATTTGTGACCCAACTCTATATTTTTTATTTTATCATCTGAACATCCTGGAAACTACCTATCCATTAGGAATAGGAGTGCACCCAGATGCTACTATCCCCTTTGGGCACTTATGTCCTTTTCCCTCCTTTTCTCAAATTTGAAATTCCACATCATTTGTTATCTTTTCTAAAACCTCTTTTATCACTTTGGGTCGACCTTTTTGGTTATGAATGATAAAATTCAAACAATGGAGTCATTTATATACATGAATTACTTATCATTATTAGGGGGTTAGACAACTTGGGTTATTACTTACTGTCTACCACTTGGGAAAAGAGCAACATTCAAGGACTACATTTGGGTTGCATTATTCACTATATAGGAGGGGAATATTTATGAATTTCATCTCACACATTCATCTTGGGGAAAAATTATTTGTATCCCACTATCTTGGTGTGAATGGCATAAGGGTAACCTTGCTTCAAGGGACACAATTCGATCACTCACACACACACACACACACACACACACACACACACACACACACACACACACACACACACACACACACACACACACACACACACACACACACACACACACACACTAGAACTACATAACTTCTTAATATAGTGCAGCACTCAGTGGCAATCACATTGGGGTGACCGCAGAGGCTTGTCCATCTCAAGCATATGCATTATTTGTTTCATCTAATGTTTTCTTGAGCCTTTTATAGGTAACTAGGGTTTTGTTTTGTAGGTTCAAGTCTCACACAGGAACCCTACAATGAAGCGGATGTGATAAAGAGTAAAAGAAGGAAGAAAATTTTAGATCCTAAAAATATTCATATCCAAATTTATAGTTAGGACACTAGCACCCAGTTTAGAAACCAACGCCCAGGAAGGCCTCTCCTCATCTAGGTGATCATGTCTAAAGGAGTTTCTAAACTAATTTTTCCATACGAAGCATATCCAGTCCAGATCTAACATGTTCCACTCAATTTCTAGCCCATATCTCTGAATAAAAGCTAAGTCACTCTTATCTCCCTATTGTACACACTTTCTTTTTTCTTACATGATAGATCTTGGTTATTACTGTTGTATTCATTTGATCTCAATCAAATTTGATCAGATATATTCTCAAGCCTAAAATACTTTGGGAGATATGAAAATATCTCATATAAGATCTAGGGCACATGATCCCTAAGAGACTGTGTGGTGGTAGTGAATATCCTTTGACTAGTTCTCTCCCACTATCTGACCTACTAATGTTTTTTCTCCAACATAAATACCATGTGCAATTGGAACAGTGACAAATATTGTTATGTTTAGTTTTATTACTATGGCTGGTTTTTGTGGTGGGATTACCATGGGTGGGGATTGTGTGAGAACTAAAAATACTTCTTATATGCATCTTAAAAGTGATGGTACACTGTGGTGCATTCTTCATAGGGGTGGGTTGTCTATCTATATTGAGAATCTGCAAGGCCATGATCCGTAGGTTACCAAAAAATTGGGAAAGCGCGTGGGAGGATGGTAGAGTTAAGATGATGGGCACTGAAAGTGAGGTCAATGATGACTCCATCTCCGATGCCACTGGTATTTCCATTGATGTTCTTAAAAATTTTAAGGATAAAAACTAGGAAAAACATGAGATTTCCCCCTTCTTCAGTCCTGGGGAAAATACTATTTTGTATCATGATGGTATCACCAGAACTTGCTTATCAGGTAGACAGACGGATGCGTGTCTCATGGTGATGAAATACCTTACACTGTTGAGGGAAAATTTAGGAATGTTTTTTCTTACCACATGTCTAGTTTGAATTATCTTCGTAGAAACCAGGAGATTAGCTTTCCTTTCTTCCTCCTCTGATCCTTGACCACTTCCATCTCTGACTACCAAAAAGTCAAGCTGGAAACACCTCTCCACCATGGACTTATTTTGTTATTGTTCAAGAAAGGTATACTCCTCATCCCTCCTATACCTCAGGGAAAACATGATGATTCAAATAATGAGACCTTGCCATATCACTTGAAAAAAAGGAAAAATGGGTGTCAGCAAGAGGGCTCTACTAGTATTTTCAACATCCTCTATGGTATGAAAAGGGGGATTTTCCCAAGGAGGAAAGTACGGGGAGTAGGGAAATATCCAGAGAAATTATTGATTAGGAAGATCATATTCTCATAGTGGAGGTGCTTGTTTACACTATTATGGTGGTCAATAAAAATTTGGTTCAGGACGTCAAATATTTCCACAGATAAATTTATATCCAAAAAAAATTGTATTAGCAGTTTGAATGTTGATTTCATTATGCAAGAGTAGAGGATCTGGATCCTTCAAGATCAAATTTCCAAAATCCAAGTGAAAAAGGATGAGGTGAATATGTAGTTACAATTGAGCAGTACTGATGAGGAAGACATTAGGGAGATCAAGGAGGATAACAATGGTAAAATTCCTTTAGAGTCATCATTAAGTGAAAAGGAAACAAAGAGGTAGGATCGAGCACTAGAACCAGAAGCAAAGATGTGCAGGGAAAGGTGGACTGATTGAATCCCTTTTCCTGAAATTTTCTTTGATTTCCCTTTTCGAGGGTTTGTTTCTTCTAGTTTTTTCTAAGTATTTCCTTTTATCAAATAAAAAAAACTCTATGTATATTAATACTTAGATTGCTTTTGGTCTACTTTGTTTTTTTGGAATTCCTGTCAAGATCATTTTACTCAATGTTGTTGGATCCTCTTGTTGGCATGTGTTACTTGGACTCTTTTTTTGTGTATAGGGGTTTTTAGTCCCTTTAAAACTAAATATTATTACTTATCTAAAAAATGGTGGTCCTAGCCACCTAAAATTTTATGGCCTACTACACTGTAACAATGCTCCTTATCCCTTAAATCTATGTTCTTCTTGGGGCCTAGTTAATAGGCTCATTGTTCATCATCCCAAAAAAATCTCACACTATTTATATTGACTAGATGCCAAGATTGCCTCCTCTTTATTTTTAAAGAGTGAAAATTTTTATAAACAAGAGGGAATTTTCTCCATCTAAAACTTTCTTATCCTTCCCCTTTTCAAATTCCTCATCATTATTAATTTAATACTTACAATATCTTAAATATCAGTAGGTATAATCACATGTAAATGTAATTTAGGTTTGGAAATTAGGCCATCAACATTGTATTTTGTCTCATTATTTTATTATCTTCTCCTCTTCATTAGCATACATCCATTCTTCCTTGAAAAACTCTTCTTTATGGTGGTCATCCCCTCCTCATGTCATTCCACTTGCTTTGGGTCTTCATGATACTTCCAAATATTTAGTTCACCTTCTTTTCAAAATATCTCTTAGCTAAAACCTTATACAAAGCTTCCTTGTTTAACATTTTCATAAGCTCTTTCTCACTTTTTCTTCAAACTTGCACATTTTTCATGAGTATTGAAATTTAACCAACCATAAGAAAATTTTCAATCCTAATTTCTACCATGTTAATTTTCATATCAAGATGAAGGTTCTTGAAAGTTCCACATGAAGCACAAAGTAATTCAAACTCTTCTTCCTCAAGGAAAGAGTGGCTTAGAAATATTAGTACTTCAATAAATATACAACTAGGAAGTTCTCTACTCTATAAGACTTCAACCACACAGTAAATGTAACATATATCTTTGCAAGTCTCCAGAGGTGTTTCTTGGTCCAAGCGTACTTTCCCCATAATTTCAAGCCTCGATGATTAGAATATGTAGAAAAAAAATCACGAAAAATGTGTTAGGTGTTTGATAAATAATGCATCACATAAAGTATCATACAAATACATCTCCACCCCCTTTCTTAGAAAATAGTTCATACAACTAGAATATCACTATGTATATATTATTTGACCCTTTATATCTAGTGCTCAATGTTATCTTGAATAATTCATAACATCATCGCATTAGCACCATCATGATATCTTAACAATTCAATGGGAATGGGAAACAAAACCAAAATGTTTCTCTAATTTACCTTAATATCTAGCCTCAACATCATGCATGTAAGCTAAGGATAACATAGCCCTCACCATGTATAATAAATTACCTCACACTGGTATATCATACAAGGTCACCTTGTGTGCTCACCCAAGGAATGAGAGAAAACCAATTCCCATCAATTTCATCCACCTTGTGATAGTTTTGAGATATTCACAACTTGGCCACCTAATTAATTTGGATAACTCATTAGAAATGGACTTAACCATTTTTATAGGATGTTGGGACGTTTAAAACGGCCATCAAATTCCCCCTTCTCAAAAGCATAGGTCATTGGCATTTAAAAACCCGTGGGAGACTTAGGCTAATTCATTAAGTGAGTTATTGTTAAAACCGACAGACGTTCATTTGGACGTTAATTTCAACATGCCAAAATCAAGCCAAGTGGCATAATATCAAGGTCAAGGTGGAAATGATTTTGACTCTCCTCAAAGGTTTTAGCTTTCGACAAACTTACAAGTCCGCAGAATAAGCTTAACATTAGGGACATAGTCATTTCACCATTTGAGTCAGCGAGTCAAGTCACACAAGGCGGAGCACAAAGATGACACATGGTGGAGCTAACAACCTCAAGTTCGGTGGAATGTGGCGGCAGAAGATCAAAGTTCATAATTAGGACATGTGTTCACTATTCAGTGAACATCAAAGGTCAGGATGCACTCAGTGGACATCATTTCTTATGGAATAGCCACCAAGTTTTATAGTCGCCGAAGTTTGGAAGGTTGTGGAGAAAATGATGCAATTAACAGCGAAGGCAAAATGACACTGGATAAATGCAAATTCCTGCAGTTGAGTATGTGGAGCACTTCTATCCATTGGCTAAAAGTTTCACAATGGGAAGTCATGGAAGATAAACTTCAAAGACAAACATGAGCTGAAGTGGAGCTTTTCCTATTGGTCTACTCGACACTTTCACAGTTTGCAGTCAAGGAGGACAAGTGGTCAAATTTTATGACATGAGACATTTTCTAAAGTTGTCAGCCAGAGCTATCATCTTATTGGATTGAACTTGCATTCATGTCAATCAACGGTAATCAAGCAGGACTCGCATACAACATGGAACTTCCGTCATTAGTTCAGGTTTCATAGTTTGACAATGGTAGTCAAGGTTTAAATAAATGAATTGAATTATAAATAAATGTGGAGCCTTCTCATTAGCTTGCATTTTGAAAGATGGGATCCAATTCAAGTAAAAGGATATCAATAACATTGTGAAGGACACGTGGAATTTTCTTATTGGATCGTATTTCATAAAGCCTGATCGTAATGAAGAAAAAGGAAAAGAAAGGAAAAGGAAAGTAAAAGGAAGTAAATTGTGACCCCCCAACTAGAGATGAAGGATGACACATGGAAAAGAGGAAAAAAAGTGCACACATAGGCAGAGGTAGATCCCTAAACCTAATCAAAAGCTGCCACGTGTCAAGTTCCTGTTGTATCCCTGACATGGAAAAATTTCAAGTGGCCATATCTTTCAACTCTAGAGCTCCAAATTTGACAAAAAATTTATCATTGGAAAGGTATCTCCTCGAGCCCTTCAATTTGATGTAATCAATTTGAGATTTTTAATGGCAGTTAGTGGGTCAAAATGGGGGGAAACAAACTTCTAAGTAGGAAGAATTAATATGTAGACTCAAGCATGATCTTAACCACCCAAATTGATGGAGTATGGCTCTTACCTTCTCTCAGCATTGAAAAAGACATTGGGGGTACTAATGTGTTTTAAGATAGAATTCCCATAGTAATTGGCCTTAACAAGTTAAATGAATTTTGTAGGTGAAGGCTTGAAATCCATGTTGTTAGGGATTGTAAATATATCTTCATTAATGAATCGATCTCTGATCTTTTCCCTCTTCTCTTTCCTCTTTCTCTCTCATTTCTCTGCACGACTATATATTGTAAAATCTTTTATTTGAAAGATAATGGAAATTCTCATCTCTAAAGGATCCATGTCAAAATGGTCTTCCAAGCAGCTATGAACTTTGAGCCTTCATTTTGGCCTTCTATAAATGCGTTCTTTCCTTCCTTTGAGTTGTAATAGACTACGTGCATGCTTTTAAGCAATAAAATATGGTGTTTGTGGCTCTCTTTTTCCCATTACTTGTGTTTTATTTGCATATTTCCTCTCTTTTACTATTGTGATGTATTGTGTATATCTCTCTCATTTATAGGCTCCATTTTGATTGTGTTTAATGTCTGTCACCCTTTTCTTGGTGCTATCACCACCTTTTAGCTTAGGATTTCCCTTTTATTCATATCCTTCTAACTCTGATCCCTTGGAATGTTTAGCTTAGGATTTTACTTTTTCAGCATTAGGAGTAGTTTTAGCATTAGGATTAGGTAGAGGAACTGACCTTCTCTAGAGGTTTGTATCACAGTGCAAGGTCCTACAACTTGGAGATAGTCCCATGTTGCCTCAAAATATTGAGTTGTCTATGACTCGAGGCAAGGTGCAATTTTGAGTTCCAACAGTTTTTGGCATGCCCAATGGAACAAGATTGAAGATATTTACAACTTCATACCACCAATTTTGATGTGTTCTTGGTGATATTTCAGCCTTTGGAGGCATTTTCAACACATCTGGGGACTCCACTGTTCCAACAAACCCATTATCTCAGTTGCAGACCTTTCCCTTTCTTCCATTCATTTCCATTCATTATTTCCCTTCCATTCTTTCCATTTTCCTTTCATTCATGAAGTTGTGCAATCATGACTTCATTTCCTTCTTGGAATTCTCATTCATAGCAACAGAACCAGTTTCACTCCATCCCCATACTTTCAAAATCCTCCTCCAAATCAGTTTTATGAGCCTTATCATGAGGAATATGCATATCAATCAAACCCTGTTGATATTTATGGTTATCCTGTTAACCATGGTGTTTTTCAAGAACATGGATATGTTGATATTCAAATGCAAATTCAAGAGATGAAGCTAACATTGCTTCAAGGGGAGGATACATACAACATCATGGTGGCTAAACTACCTAGTTTCAGTGAACCTTTTTCCATGGGGTAGACCTCTGCCAAGTTGGTACAGTCGTCAACAGAAGTTAGAGGTATTGACTAAACTCTAAATATAATGGTTGAAACCTTGAATATATTGTTCACATTCAATTGAAAAGAAGAAGGATAATGCAACTACTTTTTAAGAACCTTATCAATGGGTTAATCCTTCACTACCATCAAGTATCCCTCTCTTATTACCCTTCCTAACCTACAACATCTCAACCTGATTTTCATATCCCTAGTATTTTTACTTACTCCCATTGAGGATTATCCCTTCTCTATATTCTTTCCTCCCATCCCACCTTCATTTCTCCACCCTCTTTTCCTCCCAAATCCTCCATATCCTCCATGATAGAATTTATTCCACCTCCTCCACCATTTGAACCTTTGAAAATCACCCAAGGGCTAAAGCCTTCCCCCATTTTGTAAAATCAGATCTACATGTGCCTAAACTTCATGAAAAATAATTGAAAATCATGAAGTAATGGAGCTTAACCAAAATACTAAGGTCCCAATTTATTTGGTTACTTAAGGATCCATTCCTCACTAAACAATATCTTGAATCTTTCATAGCAACAAGGGTTGAACCTTCATTCCTTCTAGGACAACATAAGATGCACATGCAAACCTAGAGGGGTAGGTTGAAAAATGGAGCCAAAAAGAGTAGATCGAATTTAGAGCTTTAATTATTGGAGCCATGAGTTTGAATCTAGATAGGTTCATTACAAAGAACCTAACATTCAACCTTCTCCAATTTCTACAAAATCAGATGAGGTCATTCTTGAAATCTGTGATAATAATTATTGAAGAATGGACTGACTCTGAGAGCATAGTGGATGAAGAAGTGACCCAGCCCATTATATAAATTCCTCATGTTTTTATTGAAAATTCTGAAGTCAAGGATGATGAAGTTAAGTATCTGAAAGAAGAGGAAGAGAAGCTTCCAAGTGAGCAAGAATGTTTCATTTGAATGTAGTGAACCCCATTGTCCTTCATGTTTAGAACTTGCTTCACTTTTGGAAGGATTACAGTGATCCATCAAGAATATCTCCAGATGTTACAATTATTCAAGAGGAGCTTCATGTTCATGGAGGAGGAGAATTTATCAAAATTCTTGTTTTTATAGGTTATGAGTTAAGAAGATCATAAAGGAAACTTCAAATCTTTCTTTCCCTTCATCCTTTCAAGAGTATGATTTTTTGGATGAGTTTGATCTCTCAAGATTCATTGCTTGCAAATGAGCTCATGATGAATCTAATTAAAAAATAAAGTCGTCCTGGAGGAGGAAGAGTTGTTTTTTGAAGCACCACAAGAATAAGATCATCTTGCAAGCAACTTCATTCATGGAGAAATTCTACAAGATGCCCCCATTCATGGGGTTGTGCTTCAAAGAAATGGTAAAATCATAAGGATCGGCACATTGGTTCCAAAGGACCTTTGCCCAATAAGGTATTTGGCTAGCTTGGAGCCAAAATTAGAGTTGCAACCAGTCATGCTCACTTCAAATAGCATGAGGATGAGCTTACAAAAGGTCAACAAAAATGCCTTTAAAATCCAAATACAGAGAAACTAAAAGAGGTATTTTTCTTATTTTTGTTGATACTTTTTATGAAAATGGTGAAAAGCACATCTTAGACAATATTGTTTTCACTCTTATTAAAGGACATTTCCATTTCCAAATCAAATACATGATCTAAATTGTAAGAAAGGGAAGCTAGTTCTCCCTTCCTGTATCATGCTTTGTTTAGCTTCTCATTTTTTTGGTTAGAGTAGAGTATGTAGGTTTTTTTTTTCAGTAAAACAAGTTCATTGTTTCACACTATGCATGTTTTCAATTAGAACATGTATGATTTTCCATGTTTTGTATATAGTCTTTGTGCCTTTTGTTTTTGTTTTCACAGTCCTTTCTGGAAGTTCAGAGCAGGTTTCATGGAAGAATCAAATAGTTAGATCAGTTCCAAAGCTTTATTTAAAGCTCCACAAATCAATTTGTAGGCATTTCCAGTTTGAGTGTTAAGTTCATAACGAAGGCTCAAGTGTAATAATTTTCAATGTTTAAGATTCAGTTTTTCAAGTTTTTGGGATTAACTCCATGCCCAATGGATGTATAAAGGCTACTGGTCAATTTAGCAGGAAAATTACCCATGGAGGTTCACCAAATTGTTATCCCAAATTAACCCCCTAGATTAATCTGGATAACTTATTTAAATGGACTTATCCATTTAGAAATCTTGGGATGTTTAAAAGGCCATATATCTAACTCTCAAAAGCACTAGCCATTGGCATTCATAAACTTGCAGGAGACTAAGTTATAAAGCATTGGAAGGTTCCTTTTAAAATCCAACAGACATTCACATGCCCATCAAATTCTACACTGTTAAGTATTTCAAACACTCGTGATGCAAAGGGCCACGTGGCATGATTCCAAGTCTCTTCATTTCCATTAGGTTTGATGGACTTCAAGTTCGTGAAATAAACCTAATTTCATATGGCGTTGGGTCCACACAGGTAAAAATAAAATTCAACAAGGTTAACAAGGATATGTTTTACATATTTTTGAAGCCAAAATTTTTTAAGGCCCCCGAAGAAAAAAGTTGTGACACGAAGCTAATAACTCTGACAAGTCTGACAACCCAAAGCTACATGGAGATATTTCATCGGGTCTCCTTTTAAAGTCTAAAAAATATGATGAGATAAGCTAAGTTTCAAAGGTCTAACATCATGAAAGGCATTGGGTTTCCCCATTGGCTAATGTTTCGCAGTGGGTAGAAGAAGATAAAAGAAAGACTAACATTGTGAAGTGTGTGGATCTCTCTCATTGGCTCACACTTCGCAATTGTTAGATGACACTATCAAAGAATATGACAACCTAAGGTGCATGGGATGGTCTCATTAGATGGGGCTTCCAACTTTATTATAAGGGAATCAAACGGGATAACACTACAAAGATCCTGGAGCATTCTTATTGGTTCACACTTCACAGTGGTTAGTCAGGGGCTAGTCAAAAGGTGAATTACAAAGAAATGTGGATCATTCCCATTGGCTCACATTTCTAAAGGAGAAAAAAAGTGAAAAGGAAAGCCTTATATGTGCAAGTAATGTGGCATTGTCTCGGTGGCCTGTATTTCATAAAGGAAGACCCAATCAGTAAAGATAAATGCAAGCAAAGGAAATGGAAAAAGGAAAGAAGTAAATCCCAACCCCATGAGCCAATGAAGGACTAAAATATGGAAAAATATAAATCAATGCACATGATTGGTAGAGTTCGATCACCAATTTAATAAAAGGTTGTCATGTGTCAAATTCTTGTGCATCCCCACATGTAAAACTTCAAGTGGACATATCTTTCAATCCAGAGTTCCAAATAAGACAAAATTTATACCATTGGAAATGTCTCCTCAATCCCTTTAACTTAGCATCATCAAAATTAGATTTTGGTGATGTTTGGTGGGAGAAAAAGGGAAAAAAATTTGGGCCATTAATTTGCAAAATCAAATGACTCAATCACTCAATTCTAATTCAATTTGGCTCTTACCTTCTCCACCAATAAAAATAACCATGGGGAACGAGTTTAATAGGGTACCCATACTATTTTTAGACATTTTAATGCATGCAAACGGTGGTTAAAGTTTGAAAATTTATGTTACAAGGAAAGATAGATATCTTCATTAATGAAAAGGTCAAAAATGATCGTTTCCCTCTCTTTTCTCTCTTCTCTTTCTTCCTTGAGCTATATATTATAAAATATTTCATTTTCCAAAAGATGGGCATTCTTATCTGCAAAGGAACTATGTCAAAATGGTCTCCCTAGTAGATATGAACTTCAAGCCTTTATTTTGGCCTCTGTAAATGCATTCTTTCCTTCCTTTTAGCTATAATGGACTATGCATAGCAATAAAATATGGTGTTTGTGGCTATCGTTTTCCATATACTTGTGTTTTATTTTGCGTATTACCTTCTTTTACTCTTGTAATGTTTTTCATATATCTCTCATTTGTAGGCTCCATTTTGAATTTGTTTAATGTTCATCACCTTTTTATGGTGCTATCACCACCTTTTTAGCTTAGGATTTCCCTTTTCATGCATCTCCTTCTAACCCTGGTCCCTTGAAATAGTAGTTTAGGATTAGATAGCTTTATTTCCAGCATAAAGAGTAGTTAGCAGTAGAATAGGTAGAGGAACAAGCCTTTTCCAGAGGTCTGTCTCAAGAACACATGTCCCATAACTTAGAGACACTCCCATGCTGCCTCAAAATCCTAGGTTATCTATGACTTAGGGCAGAGTGCAATTTTGAGCTTTAACATGTGCATTCACTGATATATACTAATAAATAATGTAATCATCTACAAAATTCATATGCCAGAATCACTTTCATAAAAGATGACCGACGCTCAACCACATAGTCTAGATGCATGACTACATAGTCCATAATCCTAAGTGTGTTTCACAGATGCCTAGAAATTTTGTCTATTATATTCCTTTTCAAAGAATTAACAATCAAACATCTATTTCAGTTGATAATACAACACAAAAATATTTGTGAAGAAAGAGAAGTAGATGGAATATTCAAAGGTATTTTAAGTTCAACTGGGTAGTGTTATCCAATTTTTCACACTTGGAAAAATTGGACAACTAGAACCTAATGGACCTTGGACAGAGAAAGGGACTTCATTAAGAAAATTTGAGACATTACAGGTCTTGGAAGTTCAGGGTTTGCTCAGAGTGCAGAAATCGGCCCTGACAGGCCCACTGTTTAAACATGTTTAAAGCTCTTATTATGTTTTCATTACCCTCCGGGTTCTAGAAAACTACCACATGGGATTCATCTAGGGGAAGAAGCATTCCCCATTGAACTAAAATGGGATCTCATCGAGTAGCTCAGTGAGATACTCAACAAGCTAACATGGTGTGAAGGGAGACGAGCTCCATTGTAGGTCGTACAATTGGGAGAGGTGAATATAATAGAGAATATTGGAAAAATAAAGGCCGAGCTTGTAAACAACTCAATGATTTGAGGTAGGTAAATTTGGGTTTATCAGAAATCATAGCATGGTTGAAAGGGTTTATATTCATCGTTGCACCAGGAGCTCAAATAAGACTAAACATAGAATAACTCGGAAAGTTTGGAAGAATGGCTCGCCAGGTAGAGCCGAGGTGTATAAGAGAATTCAAGCTTGAAGAAACTATGCAACGAAGTTCTTGAGCATTAAAATCGAGTTAACATGGAGGACCGGGTATTATGATGATCACCGGAAGCTCAGGGTTCACAAGGTGTCCATGAGAAGATTATGTGTAATCAGTGTGAGTCAAGTTCATTTTAAGGGGCTTACGATTGATCTCAGTGGATTGAGTCATGTTGAGTAGGGACGATTCAGGCTTATTAAGCTCGAAGAGATGGCATATAGTAACTAGGAAGTTGTTGTGGAGTTCCAGAGGGATTCGAACATAGCCAAGCTAGCATTGGAATGGAGGTAGCCCAAGTTCATGGGGATTGATTAGGGGAAAACAAATGCAAAGCTTGAAGTCATGGTACATGGTGAGCTCATGGAGACATAGTGTTAGAAGGGGAAGGCAGTAAGAAGTCTGCATGATTGGAAGAGTTGGTTATCCATGTCATCTCAGATTTGAGTCTTCGATGCAAGAGTGAGGTGAGCTCGATGGAACCATGGTGATGAGTGGACACTAAGGAGTTCATGAGAATTTTGACGTTGCAATCACATTTTTCCAAGTCAAGAGCTATACGAGATAAGGGCGAGTCGATTATCATGTATTAGAAGCTCGAAGTAGACCAGGGTGGATGAAGAGCTTAGCAGAGAATATGGTTGGGATTGATTGAATACATGGCAGAAATGTATAAGGCTCGCCCAAAAAAAATAAATATGTGGTAGAGACAATAAAAAGAACCAATCCATGCGAAGCAGTGAAGAATGAATAGGAGAACTCACCGCAAGGAGCACGAAGTGGTTACGGAATAATAAGGTGCCTAATGTGGATTGGTTGAGGTCATTGAAGTGGTTCAATACAACATGGAACCAAGTTTCAAATGGGTCGGCCAGGGATGGGACGTGTCCACAAGGGGGAGATAAAATATGACTCGACCGAGTCAGTAAGCCAATCACAAGCTAAGAATCCCATTTCACAATTTTGACTCATGGGTCCTATTAAAGACCAAAATGCCTTGATTTTTAATTTTTTTTTTTTAAAGTGAGATAAATTCAAAATTTTTAATTTATAGGGGCATGATGAGGAATGCTCTTAAGTGGTGCAATTAATGTTATAATTAAGCATGTATGCCATCATGTGCTACATGTTTGCCCAAGATTTAGGATTCATC
Source organism: Taxus chinensis (assembly GCA_019776745.2). Lineage (NCBI taxonomy): Eukaryota > Viridiplantae > Streptophyta > Pinopsida > Cupressales > Taxaceae > Taxus > Taxus chinensis. Next base: position 188,640 of record JAHRHJ020002152.1, read on the forward strand.
CTCTCTTATCTCACAATTATATTTTCTATAAATGTAAATGAGAAACCCATTTCAAAGGGTTGGACATTTTTCATTTTCTCTCTCTCTCTCTCTCTCTCTCTCTTTTCAAAAGATTTGGGAACTCTCAATCTTTTTTCCCAAGATTTTAAAGGTAACCATTGTCTCTTCCAATGTAATGATACATTGTGTGTGATATTGAAGTAATAAATATTGTGTTATGTGACTAATTATTGGTCCTTTCATAGTTTTTGCTATGTCTTTGTACCTTTCTCATGTTTGCAGGTATGCTATGTAATTTCAATTTTCCATTACAGATTTTGGGAGTTTGTGCTTATCTGGGAGTGAAGCTTCATATGCAATTGGGTTGTGGTGCCTGTTCATCCTTCTTCACTAGAAGACCGAAATTTTTTTCTAGCAACACCCTTTCTTGGTGCATCACCACTTCTAGTATATGTTTTACTTCTTGCAAATATCTCTCCCTAAATCCCATGAAAATGTTATTATAGGTCTATTCAGCAATTTTATTGCATTAGGAGTAGTATAGTTCCTATTTTAGGAAGAGGAAGTTGACCTTCTCCGTAGGTTCACCTTAAGCTACAAGTCCCACAACTTGCAAGGTGATCCCATGCTACACAATCACACCAAATTCCCTACTCATCATTTGGCCATTCGGAGGGTGCAGTGATTTGGTGATAACAGGTAGCTAAGTGTAGACACTAAATCACACACTTTGGGTAAATTTCTAGGTGCTAGTCACATACCACTATTCATATGATTCCTAAGAAAGAAAAGTACTAATTGACCACTGTCTTTAGCCTCTTTTCTTACATTTTGTTTTTTTCTTGGTCTTACACACCTTCTTTCCCAATCTAACTTTCGAAACTTCAATTTTTATGAGTCTAGACACCAACTCCTAGCTAGAACTCCAGTGCTTAGGCACCCCCATCCCCTCTAGGTGCCCCTGACCTATTTGTATCTTCCTCACATCTTTTGGGTCCCTTTTAGCTATTGGGCATCTTATTTTCTTGGTGGTCAACCTTTTAGTGGTTAATTACAAAATTCAAACAAGGGAATCATATAAATACAAATATATGTGACCATAATAAAGGACCAAACACTAAGCATCTACTGCCATCACCTAAGGTTGCATCCAAAGGCATTACAAGAGTATTAAAACATCCATCTAGCATCCATTTAAGGGGAAAATGACTACATTCTTCTGCATACACTTTGTAGGAGGGAAATTTCATTTTTCCATGCACACATCTATCTACATTTTCTACATCTAGCTATTTCTCACTAGTCAAGTGTGTCTGGCACAAGAGCCATCTATGACATGATTCTACACACACATGCATAAATAAACAGAGTCTGAAATGTAGTATAGTGCCCCAATCATAAGTTCACTCAGTTGGGTGACCACTGGGGTCATTCTGACTCCCCATTTAGATATTTTTCTTTTTAGGATTTAATGTGTTTTTGGGTTTTGTAGGTACTCTTTCTCTTTGTAGGTTTCAAGAAAACTCAGTGATCAGAAAACAAAGTACAAGTGACTAAAGGAGACATTCAGTGAACATCTCGCGACCCTATGAAATTTAATTTATGAGGTTCTGAGAAGTCATAAGCACCCAGAGGAGGTATATAACACCCCAGGTTCCCTCAACCTTGTCTAGGTGCCCCTGACCTTTTCCAGGCACTCTAATCCTAGAATTCATGATAGTTCTAAATTTTTCTACACTCGGTTGTGACACTCTGCTTTCTTGTTTCATAAATTTTCCATCTCATCATTGCTTCAGAATTATTGTGAATTAGCTAAGTATCTTACCATCTCTCTTCCACTTAGGGTTTCAAGTTTATTAGCTAACTTTCTTCGGTCAAATTTGTACTTTATTGCATATCTATATCTTGCACAGTTACTTAATTAGAAATTAACATTTATATTTCAATATTTGTTAAATCACTAAGTATCCATTAATTAAACCAATAAATATAGAAAAGGTAATGATACTCCAACATAATGCAAATGTACAATCTATAGTTGGAAACTTGGAAAGGAACACAAATTTCAAATCAAGATGGACATAGTTGAGGAACATTTTGGAAAAATAATTACTTGTATTTATTTGTGTAGATCTATGTTTCTATTTTGTCGTGGGGTTCTCCTTTCCTCCTCTACTATCTCTTTTCTTGTCTCCTTCTCCTCTCTATATCATTCACATTTTTTCCTTTATGATTTTTGGTTAAAATAACCAAAAATGAGAATTCACCTATCATATGATTGAGCTTCCCCTCTCAAACATAAAGTAACATCACCTTTTTCAATAGGTTATTTTTCCTAATTGTTGTAGATTTTATACCACATGCATTGGGTTATTTTAAAATATAAACTAACATATTATTTCAAATAGTTTTTTCTGACTTCTTTGGGCATCCAAAATGTTTTTCACATTCATTTCCCACATCAAGGAACCTCCCCTGGAATGGATGTTGGTAACTTTGAATTAATATGGTAACCAAAATTAGAATATTTCTAGAATATGAAATCTAAAAATTGGCACAGTGTGCCAACAAGTGAAAATGAGAGTGATGAAGAAGAGGAAAATGATCTTCCCTTTCAAGGCATTCAAGTTATTTATGATCATGAACAAGCATGGTTTCTGAAAGAGTTCACATAGAGGTTTGAATTTTCAAACGAAGAGATTTCTTCATTTTTCATAAACCCTACTAAAAATTAAACAAGTAAAGTAAAGGATGTTTTCTCACTATCGTACAAACATGGTGATCCTTTCTATATTGAATAAAATGGGTCATCTCCTAATATTTTTGATGCTCCTTGAAGAATAAATAAGGTTTCTAACACACCCCTACAAGTTGTAGAAAAAGAAGAAAAAAGTATAAGCAAAGAAAACTAGACTAGATGAACTCGCCTCATCTCATGGTCCTATAATCAAATCCATGTGGCTGAAATTCAAGAAGAGTATTTTTAAAGGAAGAAATATGAAAATTGAAAATTTTGAGGATCAAAATTACACACATCTAATGAGAGAAATGAACAAGAGGTATAAAATGTTTTAGGCACAAAAAATATCAAAAAAAATTGAAGATGAATCCTTGGAAGAGGTAAGTAATGATAAAACATATTTAAAACATATATCTGTTAAAAATGAAATTTTGGATGATTCATGGCTTATTGAAAATATCAAAGAATTGCCCTTCTTTTTCCTTCACATTGATGAATTTATCACTTATAGGGATGAAGAGACTTCTCTAAAGAAGGAGTGTGTATAAAGGATTATAATAATAACATAAGGAATTTTATATCCCCACTTAAATCTTGAAGTATTATAATTTGATGAGGCTATGCAAAGGAATTTTGAGTAACTTGAGACACTCTCGAACAAGAAATATAACATCAATATGTTGGAAGTAATTCCCAAAGATCCTCCACACTTTGAAGTTTTTTTTTCCTGAGTAAGATCTTAATTTCTCTATTGGATACATTCCTTATGAACCTCATGATGATTTTTAAGTTAACACCACTATAAATGATGAAGATAACAAGGAAATAGAGTTTCCATCCATGACTTAATCTCATCCTAAGACAAATCTTTATGAAGAAGTGGTTTGTAAGGAAATTGAATATATTTTTCTCGTGGGAAACCCTCAAGGGGAATAAAACACACTAATTTTCTAATTATATTACTCAAATCAAAAGTATTTAGTGAAGCACCAACTTCACAAGGAGCACCAACCCCTAGTTTAGTAGAGCACCAACCCTACAAGGAGCACCAACCCCTAGTTTAGTGAAGCACCAACTCCAAAAGGAGGCTACAACCCCCTAAGATGATCAAGAACCCACTCAACCACCTTTTAATGAAGATATCTGATGTATTGTTGCTGGAACAACTGATGGATATCACTATTTCAACTCACACACCTTCAAACCCTTGTTCAAACCCTCTCTCTTCTTCAACTCACTCTATCTCACACTTTCATCACTTATCTTAGCTTTAAAACCCTTGCATACATTCTCTCATAATATTCATCAACCTTTTTCACACTTCTCAGCTCTGAAATATTCCTTCATACCTATTTCAAACTCACACTTGGGTCACACTTTTTCCCTCTCAGTTAACTAGTTCAAATTAGAACTAAAATGTTCACTTTATACCATTCTCATCTCAAAAACATAAATCAAGTTGGTAATATCATTTATATCAACCAATACAACTTATAAAAATCAAAAACACAATAATACATTCATAATGTACCCATGTAGGTCGGCCATGCTCAAATGCACCAAACAAGCTCAAAAATAGCTCAAACCCCCATCACCTGATTCATCAAAGACCACAAACCTCATCACCATGATTATTCAAGCTCCCAAATTTCTCACACATGTAAAATATGACATAAAAACATCATCCATGGTTTAAATTATCTTTCACCAATCAAATTATTCATAACACTACCAAGAAGGCTCATATCCTTCACAAAACAGTTGTTTCTAGGAACCAGTCTTCACCTATGGGCCTCAAGACCACCTAAGAACACCTCAAATATGGAATGTAACCACTCATTGGAAATAACATGACCTTTATATCACACATCCATGCTTTCTAGAGCTCATGAAACATCCATACATGCAAACCACACAACTTTCCTCTTCACCAAACTGAGCTGCCCAGAAAGTAAGTTTTAGAACTCAACTGGTTTGCACCCTTTTGTCACTTTAAAGACCTCAAAATTCCTTAAATAGGAAAAAATTCATCCCTCTTCACTCTCCAACTGATATAAAGCATCAAATAATCCATCTCATGCATCATCTCTACCTCAATCTTTTAGCCAAAGTAATCTTATCCTGAAACACAAACAACCTTCTTCTTCACAAACTGAGTTGGATGACCTATCAAATCTCCTCATCATTATAAAAACCATATACCATTGTAAATCCCTCTGATTCCTACTTTCCATAACATATTACATTTCCTTCCAACTCTAAGTGGAAGGCCTTAACCAGGTCCATCTCTGAAACTTGCTCCAAAACTGCCCCTTTTTGGCCTTAAGACCAGTCTTCATAAATAGGGCACACTTTTCCATTTCTAAACCTCAACCATGATATGAAACCATCATGGAAATCAATTAAAACTCCCAAGTCTATAAAAACAATGTCAATTTATTTCATACCTCCTTTGGACAACTTTGTCCCAAACTAAACTTCTTTAGAAACATGCATTTTTAGTGGGGTCCACAAATAACCACATGCTTAATACACATTTATAGAAAGATGGAGGAGTCCTCTACAACATCCAATCATCATATATATCAATAGAAAATCAATTCTGGAACTTACTAAGAAGATATCTCCTACCACTTTTGAGTTAGAGTTTCAAATTCATAAAAAGCAGTTTACCTTCTTAACATTCGTTCATAAAAATGTGACAATGAAATGACCTCATTATTTTTGTGAAATTATCTTAGCTTAATGGAAAATCATCCCTAAAATCCAAAAGGTCCCATGACAAAGCAAAAATTCATGGTGAGCATTAGAAGTGCACAATTCGAGCTAGAAAATCATTTTCTCTTAAAACCCTGTTTCACCTAAAAGATCATATCTTGCAAGATATTATTCAAAATGACTTAAAAATTTTCTCACAAATATATGAAAACCCTTGTGCACCATCTCCAATCATCATAATATCTCAAATATGTTTGCATATTCATATCCCATCTCATTTGCATGACTATCTCTTAGGGTTTTGTATGGTTTAAGCTATGTTATAGTAGAACCTTATACGTCATCATGAAACCTCTTCAAAAAGGACCTAAAACACCTAAGATAACATATAAATGATCATGCATGATCTCCATACCTGAAAGTTATCATACCTCTTAGGCCTCCAAACACTAATTGCCTAGTTTGGCCTAGACCAAGTAGATTTACCTAGACACTCTAAAACTCATGATCAGTGCTAAAACATGTCTCAAACATACAATGCTTGCTACCAGCTCATATAGTCACAAAATAACAAAAACCTCTCATGACTCACATTACCTTCATAGGTCACCTAGACTAGCTTACTATACCAAACCTTCAACTGAAACACTCTTGAATCATGAAACCACATGAACTCCATCCATCATTCTACTAAGCAAGCTATGACTCATCCATCACATCTTTCTCATTAATGAAATTTTAAATTCAATGAAAACACCTAGAACTCAAGCATTCAACAATCTCCCCAATTTTTCATCCATCTTGAAAACATGAACAATCCTAAAATTCCATGTCATCATCATACCAATCACCTTATACACTATATCTACATCATATTATTTTTCATTAATGCCTCTTTTACATCAATCAACCAAAAAATCACACATGCCAAAATCTCCCCCTTTTTCTATTGATGGAAAACCACCTAGTTTCTCCCCTTTTTACATTAATGAACTAAAGCATACTTGATCATAGCACACAATCATCACATGTTTACAATCATGGTTTAGGTCTAAAATCATCATCAACCTAAATGTATCATCTCAACATACATCTTTCTCAAACTTGGCTTATTTTCTTCTATTTCTTGGTTACACAACTTCTTTAAGGTTGAGAGAATAATCTGACTCTTCAATGCTATTTGGACCAAATAATGACTGAAACAAGCACTAAAAACATATACACAACATGAATCAACATCTTATCAGCTCCCCTTGGACTTATGACATCATTGTCTAGTAAAAATCATTTAGGATCAAATCTTCTAAACACCTTGATCTCAAGACCAACTTGCATAGCTGGATCAAACACTTCATCATTAGACCAAATCAACTTTTCAATCCCCTTTACTTTACATCCATGCTAAGGAATCACAAAATCTTCTTAAAGTGAATTGTTTCACAAGTCATTCAACTACTTATCTACAGACAACACTCACTCAACCATAAAAGCCTTATATCCACCTTATACACCTAATTGAGAGATAAATTGAGCTCCCCCTATCTCAAGCTCATTCACATGTCTATAAATCACTTTGCTACATCTACCTAAACTTTCTACAATATATATTCCTTTATGCAGTAACCTGCTCTTAGTATAGTCTCTCTTCATGGTTCATGAGACTCAATATTGCTACCTTCTCTTTCACATTTGATAAGGACTCAACCATTAAATTCCTAACACCATAGTGTTATCACTCTAGAAGAACTTATTAACCTTTAAAAAGAGATGTACTAGCCTCTTGACACTATGTGACAACTTCAAAAGGTCACTTACCTTGTCATTCTTTCACTCTATGAATACAATCCTTCACTTACCCATGTATTTATTACCAACCTTCATGACAAATCTTAATTCCCCTACTTGAGGGTTAGATATTAGCCCCCTAGCTTAGTAAACCTTCCTAGCAACATGTAGAAATTTTAAAATCTTCACTACCTTGACAACATACCACATTCTTTTTTAGAAACTTTCCTTTCATGACATGAAAAATCCATCCTTATTTATCATAAGCACCCTCATGATGTATGCATATCTTAAACTCAAATGTAGCATGATAATGATACTTCACAGACCTTAATGACGATGTCACTTCAGAGAATTTAACTCTGCAACCTTTTCCTGAAAAGCTTATCTCAAACACACCTCATAACTTTATTTTACATACCTTTTTACAATTTATGAAACTTTATCACAGGAGAAATAAGGTTATAACAATGTTCTCATTCCTTTATTTCTTAAAGAACCTACCACTAACCTCATTTGGTCTATACAGGACTACGAAAACTTTCAGCCCAAATTTTACCTTATATCATTTGACAATCTTGATGTCTTTCTCCATCCTATTTCTTCATGTAATCTTTAACATACCTTAACTCTCTATACTTTTCATACACATTCTAATGAAACCTTCAAAAGCATCTAAAACCCTTAGAAGACTAAGAAAATCTCACCTTGTATCACTTCGATTGTTCCATAGAATAGCATTTTTCTCTTCCGTATGACATGAAAAAATGACATCCCAATCTAGAGTACACCTACTTGAATCTCACAAACTTGATAAGAATAATAGTGACCTTTTTAATTCATCTTTCATGTAGTCAATGATTTCAAATTATAAGACACCAAAATCATAGTCTCAAACTTTCAGTACACCAACTATAAAATGTGTTAAACCTGTAGCCTTCATTTTTTGCAAACTTGTGAGAAGCAGTACCCTATCCAACAAGTCACATCTACCTTGCAGATTTTTGATCACTTTTTCATCTTCCTTTACTCAAATATATCTTATACTAGTGAATCACTTCATACCTATCATCTCCTTTCTCTTGCATTCTACAGTCTAAATAGGACATCATACATGGTGATATGAAATTTTTTCATCATGTCCTTGTCACATTTTATTAGTTCACTCTTAGCCTCTAAACCATCTTGAAAGAATAATGAAGACCTTAAAGCATATGAGCAACACCACTTGACTCCATGATCATACTGATACAATCCCCTTCTTCATCTCAAGACTATATTTCACAATTGAGACTATGCTTGTTATCACATACTTGATATCTACTCCATATTTCTTCATGACAACTTTTGACATTCATCCTAAGCCTTCAAATCTAGGAGTGATATCAAACATTTAATCTCAATGAAGTATTGAAATTTTTTACATAGCATCTTTTCACCTGTTACAAACTCTTGCAAGATTGACATATAACCCTTGAAAGAACTTGTAAAATTATGGACATATTTTAATCAATCAACCATCTAATTTGACTCATCATTGACTTTCAGGATAAAATTCTCATATAAAATCAGACCATAATACATAACAACACATCTTGATTTGATCACTGACTTAGATCAAGACTTGACACAACAACTTGACTTCACAACATGACAGACTCTTCCCTTATACCTTTAAGACATAATATGATCATTACTCAAGATGAGATAAATTAAACCCTTTTGATGACCCAACAAGACCTCACAACCTTTCTTGACTCATAGAACCTTAAATTACATAGATAAACATATGTAGATCATAACTATACCTTAGAAACTAAAAAACAAGACCTAAAATCTTCAACAATGGCAACACATATTTGAAACACATGATTGTACAAACTTAAAGACATTTTGATAGTAACTGTACATTTACATTACTACTTGGAAAACTAAAAAGACATACGAAACATACCTTTACACTATGACTACATACCATTGATGAAAATCTATAGTAGTCATACTTCAAAAAGTCAACTCCCCCTCTTCTCAATGCTTCATATGGATCAATACACCTCTAAGAATCCTAGTAGATGATTATATAATCATCATGATGGATATATAAGAAAGACTTGAAAAGGTCCCAACCCTTCTTGGACACCTGAAAATCAATTCCATCCACTTTTTTATGATCTGAGCTCTGAGACATGCCTTGATTTCCATTAACATTTTCTCTTGATGAGACCCCATTATTCCTTCTAGGCTCACATAACTTGTTTTTCCTTCTAGCCAACATATTATGACCTTGAAATTCCTTCCTTGCCTTGTAGGTACCATAACAATCCCTAGAAACATGTCCCATACTTATTACAACTAAAACAAACAACCTTCTTCATTTGTAGCCTTCATTACCCCAATTCTAACTTGAAGGTTCATGTAAACAATATCTAGCAACATGACCTTTCTCATGATAATTGTAACAAATACATTCTTAACTTTATCACTCCTAATATCCCTCTAAGGGTGATCATTCCTTGAAAACCTCCTACATTCCTTTGATCTATGCCCAAAACCATTACAAGTGAAATAATAACCATTGAAATGATCTTTCATACCTTGAGGCATTAGGATTCCTTATGGAATTTGTCTTCACATTGTCTTTGGTGGAATTCTCATTTTTTTGCTCTTCCTTAAGCTTGATTCTTTATTATCCTTACTTGAATCATATCTTCTTACATCATTTTATTTCCTTGAGGTCCTCTTCTAAATCCAAACCTTCTCTATCACTATGTTGATCTCTATTTTCTAAGAAGATCATCAAGATCCTTGGTGCTTTTCTCAAATTTTTGAAAGAACTTAGTCTTATTAACAGCCTCTAATAACTCCACCCTTAGAAAATCTATATCCTCTTTCAAATTTGGTTGCACTTACTCTCTTTGTCTTGAAATTTTTGTGACTATAAACTTTACCTTTTCTTCTCTTTTGTCTTTAGATCATGAATCTTATCTTCATATCCTTTTACTTGAGATCTCGGCTTCTTATTCATTCTTTCTTTTCAACATGTATTTGTTAGGAAATAAGGGATAAAATATGTGGAACAATCCCAAACATAATTGCAATAATAGAATCTAATATGCAAAAAAATATCACAGATCTGAAATCAAAAGTGTAAAATCATAAAAGAATCTCAACATCAGAGATAGTATTTAATGCAGCTCATCTAATTTGGGCTACATCCACCAAGATTCACTTTCTCGGATTTCAAGGATCTATAGATTGAAGGTGATTCCCTAATCATCATAATTTCTCTCAATAATAGGTGCAAGACTATTCAACTGGAATTTAAGAAACATTCTTCCAAAACATCAAGGAAATGCTAAAGGATTTTGATAAAGTCCTTCTATTAAATACATGGAGACATGGTAATTTATTTGTGCCGGACTAAGATGGAAAATATAGGTGTTCTGAGCCATGGGTACAAGATATGGGGTGAAGGAGATAAGCTTCCCTCTAATACCAATTGTTGAAATAATTAAGGAAAAGGGGCGCTAAGTTTCATAATGTTGGCACGAGTGGTCGTAATTCATTTCAAGTACCCTGGGAACTTTCACATAAATCATCATCTCCGCTCACTTTTTGAAAGGGTAAACTTGCTGCTGGTATGTGGGAAGCTGTCAGTTGAAAGGGAAGTTTGGTAAAGCTAAGATGGGAGGTGACCAGAATCAAGGTGAGATCCTGCTAGTTAGAACTTTGAAGAGAACAATCTGAGTCTATGGAACAAGCTTAAGGTTGGGGGATTCAGCAATTTCATCACCAATTAAATGGTCACGACTCAATCCTATCAAAATCATTTCAGCATTGCTTGGAAGGGGTTTTTAATATTTGTGACATGGATGTAGAGGTCTCGGAGACCAATATAGCCAAGATTACTAAAAGGAGACCAAATGGAAGGTTTGAAGCTCTACAAGGATAGAAAACGCAGGGATTTGGAGATTGACAGGTTTTTTGTTGGTAAAGAGAGGTATCGGTTCTTCACGGATGGTATTGCCCACTCAACCATCCTTGGTGTTTAGAAGGATATCTACCTTTAAATCATGAAATACATCATGTCTGAGGGCAAGTATAGAAAGATATATTCCCACACATATGACCCTGCTCAACATGTTCCAGCACAAGGTGATGACCATAGTATTGCACTTTCTTCCTTGCTACCTCTCTCATGAATTCCTCCTGATTGCCTTTAAACAAGCAAGACAAGGCTGATATTCCCCTATCATGAAGGTTTGATTCTCCTGCTAGTCGAGAATGGTACTCTGAGCCTGGTCCCTCCTTCTGAGGATGGTGATGGACGAGCATGCTAAGGAGGATGATGTCACTCTATGTTGTTTGCCTATCACTAAAATGAAGGTGGGAAAGGGTATCGAGGTGGAAAAGGAATGGGATAATGAAAATAGAGATGGTGAGCTTGGGGAGGCTTAAATGCTTCCAGGAAAATGGATTGTGTGGGTGATCCCAATGTCTTTGATGAATGGAGTAGGAAAATGTTGTACATGGAGGGTGTACTGAAGGCCATGGAGGTTGCCAGTGTTGGCCAAAGAGATTATATGGTGGACATTATCAATATTTCCAAGAAAATGGTCACTGATAAAGTTTAGACTAAACATAGAGTAAACGAGCTAGAAAATCAAGTGAAGGTTAACCTTGTTGGACAAAGTGAAAATGTTGGAAACCAGGATTCGCAAAAGAAGGAAATTCAACCTTTGAATCAGTATCTCTGAGGAGGATATGGATAATGGAGGCCATGATAGGTCCCGATCCCCTGGTTGTTGTGTTTGGTTGGTACTCCTTGGTCTGTGTGTGAAGCAGGTTGCTAGAGCCCTCTCATAAACTGTGGGCGGAAGTTTGGCAAACTTTAAGGTTCTTAGTTTTTTTTTCTGTCCATTTTTAGAGGGTTTCCTCTCTTGGGTCCAGTTTTCAATGTAAGAGTTAAGATGTTTAAACTCATTTTCTGTGACTCCCTTGGTTTGGTTACTCCTATTGGTTATCTCTTTTTATTCCTCTCTCTTATATGGCCCCTGTGAGCTGACCCCACATGGATTTCCATACATAAAAAGCTCTTCTCGGATTTGAATCATAAGCCACCAAGCTTTCTCTCAATGCAACCTACGAAACTCTATTTGGAACTTAACTCATCAAACTTTTCATCCTAGTTTTCATGACTTAAACTCATCATCCTTACTAACACATTCCTTTTGTCTTCTCTAAACAGTCTTGATTGGAAGATTATCTTATTAACAAGTTATGTGCAATACTTGTGAATGCCAAATCTATATGGCCAGTCAACTGCCCCAGGTGTAGAATCCTATTGTCAAGAGAGTACATCCATTGAGAAGATCATTTTCAATAACTAGGCATTTGGAATCAAATTTTTGAGTTAAAAATTTTTGTTTTTGGAGACTAAAACCTCTTCCTTCACCGTGTTTGCTTCTTTAGAACACCTTCCCATGGTAGTTGACAACCTTGTTAAGCTCCTTACAATATGCAACAATGGGCTCACTTGACTCAATTTTCTTGACACACTATATGATCTTCTTGCAAGCTTTGTTCTTTTTCTTATCTCTCATCTTCATCTTCATGAAAATACCTAAAGTTTCTCCAAAAATGATAGCCATTACTCATTGTATTTAATAGCATGTAATGGTCTTTACAAGTTTAGTATTCATATTCAATCCACCTTCATGATAGCATTATAGGCCTTAAAATATGAAACAACACTACTATCGTTAGATGAATAATTTAGACACCATTACTTCATTGGAGGAGTGTAGGAAAATCACTTCTTGTCCCTTCTTCATCAATGATTGTCAAATATTCTTGCCTCTTATTATTCACCTTTATATGTACTTGTGATTCAATTTTTGTCATCCTTACTTCCATAATATTCATCACCTTCATCCATCATAACAATGGTCACTCCTTGCACCATACAAAGCTCTCTTCAACTCAATTTTTAAAGGGAATTTCAAGGATCTCCTTTCAATCGATACTTACCCCATAGAAAACATTTGATCTCTTTGCCACCATTGCAAAGAGTTCTTGGAATCCATCAATTTGACCGAGGGGGGGAGCCTTGAAAATCAGTCATTTAAAGCCTTCCTTCCTCTTCTACTTAATTCTTCTTGCTCAAACCATAAATCTCTTTCTTAGCTCAGTTTGTACAACTTCAACATTTATCCACTCATTTCATTTTCAAAGTTCCACTATAATCATGCGAAGTCAAGAACACCATCCCTAACATCTCTTCTTCATATTCAATATGGGATACCCTCAAGGGGAATCAAAACTAGGACTAAGAGATCTTCAATAATTTTTATTACTTAACAAAAGTGTCTTCTTTCAACATCTTCACACTAGGAACACTTTCATGTTGTTGACCCTTGTCTTCTCTTAGAGCACTACGCATACAATGAGATTCTATCTTTCCTCTCGTTTAGTAAATTACCAAATTGATTTATGAGGATACAACCCCTTAATCTTCTATCTCAACACAATACTAAAATCTTCATTTTCTTTCCACTCATGAAGACAATGATGTCTTTTCTACCTACACATTTGGAGATCACTTCTGATGTTCTATGCATCACACCTTCACAAACTCATTGTTCACCCTATCTTTTCAACTTCTCTCATTCTCTTTCTTTCATGGACTTCATTTTATCTTTAAAATGGCTTGCACACATGCTCTATATCAACTCCTTAATCACTTCTTTCTCACACTCTCATCTTCTGTCTCTTACAAGTCTGTTTCACCTTCATACTGTTTCTACACTTCACACTTTGGGTCACTGAGTATTTTTCTCTCTCACTTAGCTCTAGATCAAATCTCTAAACTAAAACATTCACTTTATACCCTTATCATCTCAAAAAATAAAGCAAGTCATAAATCCAATTTCTCGATCATAAAAACTCAAAAATATTACAAACAATTCGTTACATACACAATGGAAATGTAGGTCAGCCATTCAAATGCACCAAATATTCAAAAATCAAAACCCCATCACATGATGTAGGTCAGCCATGCTCAACATGCATAAACAAGCTCTAAAAATAGACTCAAAACCCCATCACCTGATTCATCAAAGACCACAAACCTCATCACCATGATTATTCAATGATCAACAAAATAGTTTCACACATGTCAAATATTGACACTAAAATAATCATCCATGGTCGTAGGATATCTTGTAGCAATCAAATTCTTCATAACACTACCAAGAAGGCTCATATCCTTCTCAAAATAGTTGTTTCACTAGGAACCAATAATCACCTTATCAGTGCCTCAAGACCACACCAAAAATAACTTCAACTATGGACATTTAACCACTCATTGTAAATCCATTGTGATCATGTATATAACATTCATGTTTTCTCCCCATAGATCTCATGAAACATTGATTGTGCAAATCACACCTGAACTTTCCTGTGATTCACCAAATTGAGCTGCCCAAAAGTAGTTTTGAGGAACTCAATTGGTTTGTACAACCTTGATTTCTGCCAATTTCAAGACCTCTAAATTCCTTCAATAGGAACAAAATTCATCCTCTTCACTCTATAACTGAATAATAAAATCATCAAATAATCCATCTCATGCAGACTTCTACCTCCATCTTCTAGCCAGATTAATCCTGTCCTGGAAAACAAACAACCTTCTTCTTAATAAATTGAGTTGGATAGCCTATCAAATATCATAATCATGAGAAAAACCATATACCATTGGAAATACATCTGAATCTTCTTTCTATAACATTGTACATTTCCTTCCAACTTTAAGTGGAAGGCCTTTAACCAGGTCAATCTCTTAAACTGCTCCAAAAGTTCCCCAAAACTGGCCTTAAGACTAGTATTCATAAATAGGGCACAATTTTTTCCCTCTAGAAGCTAAAAAATGATATGAAACATACATCATGGAAATCAATTAAAACTCCCATAGGATGAAAATAATGTCAATTTATTTCATATCTTCCTTTGGACAACTTTGTCCTCAAACTTAACTTCTTCAGAAACTTACCTATTTGAGTGGGGTCCACAAATCACCACATGATCTATCATACCTTTATGGAAATATAGAGGAGTCCTATAAAACCTCCAATCATCATACTATCAATAAACATCAATTCTAGGCACTTACCAAGAATATTTCCTCCATCGCTCTAGACCTAGGATTTCAAACTCACAAAAAACAATTTACTTTATTAGCATTCGTTCATAAAAATGTGATGATGAAATGACACAATTATTTTTGTGAAATGTTCTTAGATCAATTAAAAAACATCATTCCTAAAATATCACAAGGTCCCATGAAAATCACACACAATTCATGGTGAGCAGGTCAAAATTTGCAATTCGACTCTTGGAAATCACCTTCTTCTCAACTCTATTTTACCAAAAAAGATCATTAACTTGCAAAATCTTATGTCATAATTACTTGAATTTTTTCTCACACCTCTAGGAACACCTATGCACTATCTCTAATCATCAAGTTAGCTCAATTATAGTTTTATCTTCATATCCCATCTCATTTTCATGACTAGCCCTTAGGGTTTTACATGTTCTAGGCCATAGGACCAATATTGAACTCACAATATAACTCATCATGAAACCTCTGAAAACGTTCCTATAAATGATGAAAATAAATATAAAATACCTCCATGAGTGATCTCAATAGCTCAAACACACATGCAAGTGATTATCATGCCTAATTAGGCCTCCAAACACTAGGATTAAGCCTAGTGTGCACCATGACCAAGTAGAATAAACCTCATGATATATTCTTGTCTAGCTCTGAAAAAATGACCTAAAATACATTTATCAAACATATCTAACTCACCTAAGCATCTCATGAGCTCACCTGGCATCTATACCTCCTCATTGGTCCTTCAAGCACCTAGACTAGGTCTAGATGAAGATCTTGCAAACTAAGTCTTCAAACCTTTACATGCACTCCTGAAACTCATGTGAGTGCCTAAAAGATATCTAGATAATTTTCTCCATGAACTGTCATACCATAGTTTTTCATAGCCACGTATCTCCATGCATTCATGCACTATCACCTAGGCTAGCTAGGTCATGTAGGTTGGACTTGCAAGACCAAGCTTTGAATCTCATTTTGAATTCCCTCATGCAATCACATGAACAATCATGAAAATCCGTTGTCATCAACCGATGTTAATCACCTCCTCACACTACACCTCCATCATCCTCTTTTTCATTAATTATATTTTACATCAATGAAAACTCACAAACTCACACATGCCAAAAAAATATTGTGAATAAATCTTCTTGTAAATTTTTCTCTATGAAAACACAAAGTGAAGATTGAAAAGAATATGTAAAGCCTTCTGAAAGCATCAAGCATCACAGATTTTTTGCTTTAGTCCATTTTATTAAATTTAAAGGAGATGATGAGGGTATTTATGAATTTTCTCTTCCTGGTATCACTACTGCTAAAATAAAATCCACTAGAAATGTTCATAATGAATCACATAATTTGGTAGAAGTCAAGGAAAAAGAGGTTAGTGAAATGTCTATTTCATATTTAAAACTTGGTTAAAATGAACAAAGAACTCTAGATAAAATCAAATCCTCTCAATTATGTATCATTGGTGATGAATTATATAATTATTTTAATATCACTTTGTTTTTTTTCACACCTTTGTATAAATATCATGATTTAGTAGAGGTTGAAATAAAAAACTTAGTAGTTTTACAAAGAAATAATAATGGATTCCCATAGTCATTACTAGAAATATGGAAACCACGAGAGAAAAATAATGTGAAGATCATGATTACGATCTATTCAATGGTCAAATAGTATGCCCCATGGTATATTATCATACTCTCATAGATTAGATCGTGAAGAGAAAATCACTATTGTTTCATGCCATGAAGAGATGTATGATATTCAATATACTACAAAATTTAGTAAAGATTAAAATGTTTATGGTAAATCCTCAAATCAATAAAATCATTAATTACGTTAGCAAAATGAATGTTGTTTCATACCTTATCCCATAAAAATGGGAGATATGAACTTGGATGGTGATGCGAATGATGGTATTCATGATAAATAATTTATGCACTCTTTTTCTTCATTGATATGATAAATTTGTGAATGTGTTGTTAAATAACAATTGGAGCTCGAAATTGCACCTTTCCCATAATCATGAAGATCTCACATTTTGAGGTATCATGGGACTATCTCCAAGTATGGTACTTGCAGCTTGAGATTGACCTCCATAGAAAGCTCGACTTCCTTGCTATGTGGATTTGGGAAAACCTGCATAACACAACCTACTTCTAATGCTAAAAATACTCTACAACTAATCCTAATCTAACTGATTCCAAGGGACCATGGAGAGAGAGATAATAAAAGAAAAGGTAAATCCTAGCTAAAGGTAGTGATACACCAGAAAGAAGGTGGAATTTTCCTAAATCCAGATGATGCACCAGATACAATAAAGCGTGAGGTTGGGATCGTGAAAATGCACATAGTTTAGATGTAAATAAATAAAGAACATGAAAAATATGTAAGATGGGAAATATTCACATCAACACAATGTGTATTGAAGGAAGGATAAGTAAACCACACTTGCATTAATAAAATCTTCAAGAGCTTACATACATATCTAAGGCAAAGAAAATCACCATTCATGAATTATAGAGGTTGATAACATGAACATTCAAGTTTCACAGAGAAGAGCTTAAAAATAAGCCAAGGAAGGAAAAAGGGAGAAGAACCCTTACAAAGTGCGTAAGCACTTGTATTTATACAATTTCATGGCATGAAGGAAAGAGAAGAAAGAGAAGGGAAAAGGACCACCGAGCTAGAAACTGACCCTTTGAAAACGTGCATTGAATGAGTGTGGGCACCATGAAATCTTGCAGAGTTTTCTTGTAGTACAGGCATGGACACCCCCAATGTAATGACAACAACCATATCATGACCCCTTAAGTCTATCACATCCATCAAATCACACATAGAATGACACCATACTTCATTAAATTTTGGTGGTTGGGGTGGTTGGCTCTCTAGTTTGAGTTTGGTGTGACCTTTTCATAGCTTTTACTGATGTTCCATGACTTTTGCTTTGGTTTTCTCCCATTTTTCTACCTTGAACTCTGTTTTTCCCAGTTTTCTTTGAAGACAAATACCCTCATCATCCCACCAAGTATCTAATCCTTTATACCCAGCTTCTGACCCACAGCCATTTCCCTTTCATTCCATGTTGTGTTTAGTAGAAAACCCACAAACACTGTAAATGATTCTAATCCATGCAGAACACTATGTTAGTTCTGGCACGTGGCTTTTTAACTTGTCCATTTCTTGACTTTTGTAATTCAATTTCCACTGTGGTGCCAATACTTATTTTGCACACCTCGTGCTAGGGACTTATTTAATTATTTCAAAAGTTGGATGTGAACAACACCAAAAATAATTTTCCCTAAGTCCTTGAACTACTCATTCTTTTGTTCTTACAGGTTAGGAGAACTGTGAAAACTGAACATTCCATGGTAGACTGAACTAGTGTTGTCATGTTAGCTTTTCTAGAGCATGAAAATGTTAAGTCCTTTTGATGAGTTGTTTCAAAATTACATGGGGTGTAATTTTGGACAACATTTTGGTGACTTTTAGGGGACATCTCCTACTAGATGATGAAGACCAGCTTCCTTGAAGCATCCATTGGGCATGGAGTCAAGCTTAATCCTTGAAGAAAATTGATTTCATCCTTGAAAACTATCTCCTGAATCTGCATAAACTTAACACTGAACTGAGGTTGATCTATGGAGTTTTGAAAGATGTATGCACTGAAAATTACTCTCCAACTATCTGATTTTCACCATAAAACATTGGCTCTGACATGATCCGCACGTGTATGACTACAAGTGGCCCAAAACTTATGTAAAAATGATAAGGTCATACATGTCTTAAGTGAAACATGCAGAGAGTGAAAAAAAAACTTATTACAAATGAAGGGATCACCACAAGGACTGAGGAAAAGGGACACTAAATCAATGGTGATCAACACATGAAAAGAGGAGAAAATGGCCAACAACACAAAACACAAGTATTTACAAGATGCAATGGAAAACTTAATGGGAGTGTTTAAGATAAATCCCATTGAATGGGATTTGCAATACCTCTTCCATCAAGATTGGATAACTCAAAAGAGTTGGTTCTTTGCAAGGAAGTGATAATATATGGCCCACTCCAAATTGCATCAAACTTGGAAATGCCTTCCCCTAGGTTTAGCTCTATCCACATCCCACTTGAGGACCAAATCTCCTGATTTAAAATATGTGGCTTATCTTTCTTATCAAACCACTACTTGGTTGATCTTTAATGCTTTTCTAACCTTTCCATGGAAGATTTCCTCAAGTTCTTCAAGCTCAATCAATTGTTCCATTCTAATTTCTCTTTGATTTGCACCTTAAAATTCTAATTATTGGGCTAGCTCCAATGAAGGTAATTAAAGTGATAATGGGATCCTAGCTCTCTACCATATACAAGGACAAATGGTGAATTTCCAATTTCTTTCTTTGGAGTGATTCTATCAAGCCCAAAGAGCATTCTTTACTTTAGTGTTCCATTGTCTTTTTGATTAACCTGCATGGTCCTATTCATGAATTTAATCAAGGTTCTTGTTGGTTGATTTTGCTAAACCATTACCTTATGGGTAATAATTAGAGGAATCCTTCAAGTAAAATCCCTTTCTAAGAGCCCAATAAGATACTTTTGATCCTAAAAATGCTTTAGTATTATAAAAAATGATGGTTTGAGGAATCCCAAACCTTCATTGCAATATCCTCTAAGAAAGTCAAGGATGATCTAATTTCAGTATGCCTCCTTGAGTGGTATGGCCTCAGTCCACTTGGTGAAGTAATTTGTTGTTCATTAAGACCCATTTTTGACCTGCACTTGGATGGAGGATTAATCATGCCTATGAAATCCAATCCCCATTAAGAGAATGGTTCATCTACCTGAATAGGATGAAGGGGGAAGGATGTGTCAACCTTTTATTACTGTGAAGAAGGAAGCATTCCTATACATTTCTTGACCCATTGATATGCATTTGCAAATAATGTAGGCCAAAAGTATCCTGCTCTAAGGATTTTCATTGTAGTTAGCCTTGTTTGAGAAATGTCCACTAGAGTAGCCATCATGAAATTCTGCAAATACTTTATCTATTTTTTCTTCATCAATGCACCTTAACAAGACACCATCTAAATTCTTCTTGAAAATAATACCATCAATTAATACATAAGGAATTGATTGTAACATGAGGTGTCTTCTTCTTTTTTTATTAAACCAAGAGGATAGCCTCTAGTTTCTAAGAAAGTTGTTACCATATTTATCCAACTGTTGTGACTATTTTGAGTTCCTTTTTCCTACGGGTCTTCTTGTGTCCAAGTCTGGTCTATTCATTTTTGTTCTAATGTTCTTCCTCCATGAAGAAAAAATATATCTTGATTCACTTTGAGCATTTAGCAAGTTGCTCACATAATGCTCTCACTCTCACCAATTTTGTGGTTTTGATGATGACATCAAACTCCATTATTTTGATTACCCATCTAACTCTCTTTTCACTAGATTTCCACCTCCCCATGATGAAATTCTCTCACATTAGGATGTGAGAGACTAGAAATTTTATGCGGTTGGTGTCTAGGAGAGCTTGAATTTCTTGAGATCCCAAGATGGATGGAAAAAATTCCGTTTTTCTAAATGGCTATACTTGAGTTCGAATTATTTCAATGTTTGGCTAAAGAAAGCCACAAGTTGCTCTATATATTCATTATTCTTTTGAGTGAGAACTACTACTATACTAAGATCTCTTCCATAAGCATAAAGGATGAATTACTTTGTGAAATATCGGTTGATGAAGGTTGTCACTTGAGCTATTGCAACTTTGATCTTGTTAAAAATTTTCTTTCCATTTTGTGGTCCATTTGAAAGTAGTGTCTTTCCTTAGCATCAAGGTGATAGGCCTGACTAATCCCGTGAATTTAGGAATGGATTTCCTAACAAAATTGATCTTTCCAAGAAGAAATATTGGAGAGCCTTCTTATGAGTTCGCAAAGAGAGGAAAATAACAACAGAGATTCTTTTTGGGTCAATTATAATTCCATATTTTGAGACAACGTGACCTAATAAATTACCTTGTGGAACTGTAAAAATTCATTTCTTGGGGTTCAAGTGAATACTCCAAATTCTTTTCACCTCTCGAAAACACTTTCTCCAATTCTCCATGTGTTTTTTCATTTCTTAGAGAAAATAGTGATGTCATCTAGATACACAAGGAAAAAAGTTGATGAGTTCATAGAAAAGCAATGTCCATTGCTTTTGGAATGTGGTGCCCATTTGATACAATCCAAAAGGAATTTTTTGATATGCATATGTTCCCCATTTGGTTGTAAAGTGTGGTTTAATCTAGTCTTCTTCTTTAATCTTTATCTAATTGAAGCCTGAATAACCATCAACTTGGAGAAAATATTAGATCCAACCACTATTTGAAGGATTTGTTCCATAGAAGGCATGAGATGATGATCCTTTAAATGAATCCTTTGTTCAAGTCCTTAAAATCCACAAAAAGCCTTATCTCTCACATTTTTCTTCTAATTGGAACCAAATTGGCCACCCAAGATATGTTTTTGATAGGAAATATTATTTTTGATTCAATGAATTTGGATAACTCCATTCTCATAAGTGGTTCAATCATGGGGTTCACATGCCTCTATTTTTATCTAACTGACTTGGCATCAAGATCTAGATTAATAGAATGTTGAGTAGTGTTGGGGTTCGAAATCTTTTAGATCCTTATCTCTCCATGAAAATATATCAAGAAATTTTTGATCACAATGAGATATAAAACTTGTTCTTCTTTAGTACTACATACCTTTCCTAACAAGATATCTTTTCCTTCTACAATGGTAATTGGCAATTTTTTAATCATCTTTGACCCATGGACAGGCATTTTTTCCCCTTAATCCTTCATCGTCAAAATTAAATATTCCTTCAAGAGCGACTACCTTTGGATAGTTTTTTTTTTATCAGTAATTGAATGATCTAATCACCATAACTATATTTCAAAGTGGGTTGTAGGTTGGAAGAGATTTCAACTTCATATTTAATTAACTAAATGATTTTATCATCATTCTCAAATACTTGCTAATTGGGTAAGTGCACGAAGTTGGGGGGCCAAAAAGTGGACAAAACCCAAAAAAAAGCAAAATGCGTACATGTTCTATTATAACATGATCACGTTTTAAATTCTTAGGTTTTGGATTTACCAAGGCATAACATGTACATGTTATAACGTGTATGCATTATGCCTACTATAAAGAAAAAAAAGAGGCCCAAGCCTCTATCATTTTATCTCCCTCAAATGTGAGTTTCAGAGCTTAACCGTGCCCTCACATTTTTTCATTCAGCTAGATCTCAAGCTCAAAGGATCATTTCTGGATCACCGGGAAGATCTGAATCGACGATGGTACCATAGAGAAGAGGTAAGCACAATTATTTTCTCAAAATTGCATTGAAATATGATAATTATAGATTAAAATTTGAATTGAATACATATTTTTTATTGTTACAGTTAGAGGTCAAGGGAATCAACCACAACCAAACCAACCACAACCAAACCCTGTTATTCCTGTCATCCCTCGGGTAGTCAAGAAGATTTAGCATCCCACATAGTTAAAAACAAAATTGAAATTGAGGATTTAATCAAAACAATGAGGGATTCACAATCTACAAACCCCCATCGTGCCTCTCTTGCAAACACATTGGAGGCATTACTTGTTCAAGTTGATGCACGGAAATGGGGAAAATTGATCATTGGACAACTTACAGAGAGGGTTTATAGGGTTTATTATTCCAACAAATTGTCATATGCAGATGTAAAGAAAAAAGAAATTTCAAAATACCTCATATGCACCTTATTCACAGATCCCCACACTAATTTTCCCATTCTGTTTTCATGTAAACGGTTTCCCATCCATTGGTGCAATAATAATTTGATTAAAAATAATTTTTGGGAGCGATGGTGGATGGTGTTTGATTTTCCACCTTGTAATAACAATGAGGTGCCACTAAACATTATGAGGAAACTCTATTGCGAGTTTATCCTCAACAAGATCCCAAATTATTTTGATTTTTGAGATTTCCAAGGCTGAGGAAAAGGATCCGCACAAGGATCAACTAGGTGCACAACGTGCACCTATTTAGTAGGGTAGATTCCCCGACATAGAAGCCTCCTCACCCTGAGATTGTCGCTCAAACAGTGAAGGAGACAGTAGAGATTGATACACTCCACACGCTTCAGGGGCTATCTACGACCCTTATTTGACATACGAGGGAGATTTTTGAGCTAGATGCTCGTGGAGGTACACAGAGTATTCCCTCAGGGAGTACTAGCATGAGGCCACATCTTTTCTTGTCATGTGGTAGCATATGTTTGGGGCCCGAGGAGGACGATACTTTCATGCGTACTAATTTTGGTGCACCTGGTGCTAGGGGTGCACATGATAATGTCACTATGTCAGATGTCCTTTTGAGTGAGACATTTGGATTACATTCATCGGCATCACCTTCACAGGTAAATTTTTTATGTGTGTTACAAAAAGTTTGGAGTACTTGATTTACTTATATATGTTAAATTTTTGAAATAATTGTATTTGTACATGTATATGCATTGATATTACAGCGCGCGGGAGGTGCATCTTCATCCCGACCACAGGCGGTGAGCACCATGCATACACATACATTCACAGAGGTAATTTAGAATGTTAATTATGTAAAATTATCACATACATGTATATATATATGTGTATGTGTATATATATATATATATATATATATATATATATATATATATTTTGAAATCAAATATATGTATGTTCTTTTATGTCCATCTAACTCACGTGATATACATGTTTGATAAAGATGTTGACTTCACTAGACACCCCACCATCTCTCTACAAAAAAGTAGATAAAGGTGTTGCCGCTATGATTTCATCTGCATGCAGCAACTCACTGAGGTATTCAAACAACACGTAAATTTTGTTAAATTTCTCATGTAATTCATATTATGTTAAATTACATGTTAGTAATGTCTTTCATTGTAGAATTATTAAATTATGTTAATAATGTCCTTCATTGTGTATATGCAGGAGTTACCTGTGATAGGTAGCAGCCCTGTTCATTTGATTCACAGGTGATGGCGGGGTAAAAACAATAGTTCTATATTGATAAAATTAGTAAAATATTGTCATTATGTACATACATGTACTTAGATTTATTTTGGCTAATTCTGATGTTATATTTTTTTATCTTATGTGTATGTAGGGAACTTCAACCCCCTTGATTTTTACTTTGAGGTCATGGACTCCTCCATCTCATCGCCTTTGTACCCCCTTTCATACTGCAGGAGCTCCCAATGACTCATCTGAGCGTGAGATGCAAATTCGGTGTGATAAAAAACTTGTGGTAAGTTTGTGTATTTATGTAAATACTTTCATTCTAGCATGGTCTTAAATACATGTTGAAAACATATATAAATTAATTTTTGACAAAAAAATATTGTTTGCATTTACAGGCTCATCTACAGGCAAGTATTCAGTGGAAGAGGACTCGAAGCATGGGCTCAGATGATCCAAATTCATCTCATAGATCTCCATCTTCATCTAAGGGAGGGCCTTCTTCGAGCAAGGCCAAGAGAGGGATAGATTTTGATGAGTAGGAAATATATATGTCTTACATGACATTGTTTTTGTATGCCTATGTGTATGGCATTGTATGTACGCCTATATGGCATTTGAACTTGATGGTATATGACCTATTTGGGCATTTTTGTATTTATTATGCACATTAAAATACTATTTGGAACTTGATAATTTTGTATGAGACCTTACATTTCTGAGATTATTTTTGCATGAAACTAATATGATGTGCACTTGACAATATTTAAGACATTATGGATTATTTTTTCATTTATTGGTGATGTACATGTACTAGCATTTTCAATGTATAATATGCATCAAACTTTGGAAATCAATATTTATATAATGTATGTATATAAAGAGTTACCTAATCTAAGTAATTATTCATTCAATTTATCAATGTGTATATGTGTATTTACCTTACTTGCGCTTCTTCTTGCTCATGGTCTCTTTGTATTGGTTCCTATATTATCATGCACTTACTACATTCTTCTATGCTTCTTAGTCTTCTCCCCTGTTAAAACACCCAAGAGTCATCACAATTTGATGCCTTTCATCTGTTGATATTTTGAGAATGTCTCTCCATATACATTACTCCAATGCTTGAGAATGTCTCCAGATGCAATGAAATTCTGATTCAGACACTCAATGATTCTTGATTGTCTAATCCTGTCCAATTCATGTTATTACCTTTAAATCTGTAGGCATTTCAAGTTATTTGGAAATCACATCACACCCTTCACTAGGCTTGATGACTACCCCTATCCTTTTGAAGGATGCTTTTGAAAGCATCCATGGGTTTATCATAGCATAAATTATCAATGAATGGAAGGTCACTAAGCCATAGGCCAGCTAACTCCCATCCAGAACTAAACAAGAAAGATTTACTAGGTGATTGATAACTCCCATGTGTTCTTAGACATACCCCTATCAAATTCATTCTTAAGCCAATCTAGTCATTCAAGACTCTTAAGGGACTACACCCGGATGAGGTATCCCGAAAGCACGGGTAGCATAGGGTACTAAAAAAAAGCCTCCACTAGCATTCACCTCATCCACCCCGATGTGTTGGCATAGTTGGTTTGGTCCCACGAGCTTCTATTTGCAAAACTACATTCTGGGAGCCCTACATTGACTCAGACTCCAATATTTCACACATTTGCAAACAATAGGACAGTGAGAGAACCAAATGGAGATGGAGAAAAATGGAGAGGATTTCATATAGGGCTTCAACATGGAGGTTTTAGATCTGACGAGACATCTCTAGGTGCCATGGAGTCTGAGAAATCACATGTTGAAGATATAACGTGTTTTGGTCTCAGGGCTCTTAAGAGACTACGCCCGAACGAGGTAGCCCGAAAGCACGGGGAGCATAGGGAACCAAAAAAATACTCCACTAGCATTCACCTAGCCACCCTAATGTGTTGGCATAGTTGGTTTGGTCCCACAAGCTACTGTTTGCAAAATACAGCATCTAGCAGCCCTACACTGACTCAGACTGCACTATTTTGTGCGTTTGCAAACAAAAATAATGAGAGAACCAAATGGAGATGGATAAATCTACGATAGCATTTCATAGAGGGCCTCGACGTGGAGGTCTCAGATTTGACGAGACATCTTTAGGTGCCGCAGAGTCTGAGAAATCACTTGTCAAAGATATAGTGTGTTTTGGCCTTAGGGCTCTTAAGGGACTACGCCCGGACGAGGTAGCCCGAAAGCACAGGGTAGCATAGGGAACCAAAAAAAAATCCTCCACTAGCATTCACCTGGCCACCCCGATGTGTTGGTGTAGTTGGTTTGGTCCCATGAGCTTCTGTTTGCAAACTATAGTGTCTGGGAGCCCTAAACTGACTCAGACTGCAATATTTCACACATTTGCAAACAATAGGACAACGAGAGAACCAAATGGAGATGGAGAAAAATGGGAGAGGATTTTTTATATGGCTTCAACATGGAGGTTTCAGATCTGACGAGACATCTCTAGGTGCCATGGAGTCTGAGAAATCACATGTTGAAGATATAGCGTGTTTTGGTCTCAAGGATCTTAAGAGACTATACCCGAACGAGGTAGCCCAAAAGCACGGGGAGCATAGGGAACCAAAAAAATCCTCCACTAGAATTCACTTGGTACATGTTGGCCATAGTTGGTTTGGTCCCACAAGCTCATTTGCAAAATATAGCATCTAGCAGCCTTACACTGACTCAGACTACACTATTTTACCGTTTGCAAAAAATAGGACAGCGAGAGAACAAAATGGAGATGGAGAAAACCACAAGAGGATTTCATAGAGGGCCCTATTGTGGAGGTCTTAGATCTAACAAGATGTCTCTAGGTGCCACAGAGTCTGAGAAATCACCCATCGAAGATATAGCGTGTTTTAGCCTCAGGGCTCTTAAGGGACTACGCCCGGACGAGGTAGCCCGAAAGCACAGGGAGCATAGGGAACCAAAAAAAAGCCTCCACTAGTGTTCACCTAGCAATCCTGACATTTTTTCCTAGTTGGTTTGGTCCCATGAGCTTTTGTTTGCAAACTATAGTGTCTGCAGCCCTACACT
This sequence comes from Taxus chinensis, assembly GCA_019776745.2. Lineage (NCBI taxonomy): Eukaryota > Viridiplantae > Streptophyta > Pinopsida > Cupressales > Taxaceae > Taxus > Taxus chinensis. The sequence continues at coordinate 216,193 of JAHRHJ020002152.1, forward strand.
GACTCAGACTGTAGTATTTCATGCATGTTTGCAAACAATAGACAACAAGAGAACCAAATGGAGATGGAGAAAACTAGAAGAGGATTTTGTAGATGGATTCAACATGGAGGTCTGAAGATCTGACGAGACATGTCTAGGTGTGATGGATTCTAAGAAATCACTAGTTAAAGATATAGCATTCTTTGGTCTCAGGGCTCTTAAGGGATTACGCCTGAACGAGGTAGCCTGAAAGTACGGGTAAAGCGTAGGGAAAAAATAAAAAATCCTCCACTAGTATTCACCAGGCTATCTCAACATGTTGACTTTATTTAGTTTCATCCCACAGATGCTCATTTGCAAACTATAGCGTTTGGAAGTCGTACACTGACTCAGACTGCAGTATTTCATGCACGTTTATAAACAATAGGACAACGATAGAACAAAATGGAGATGGAGAAACATCATGAGAGGATTTTCCTAGAGGGCCCCAACATGGAGGTTTCAGATTTGACAAGACGTCTCTAGGTGCCACGGAGTCTGAGAAATCACCCGTCAAAGATATAACGTGTTTTAGCCTCAGGGCTCTTAAGGGACTACACCCGGATGAGGTAGCCCGAAAGCATGGGGAGCATAGGGAACCAAAATGAAGACTCCACTAGCAGTTCACCAAGCAATCTGAAAATGTTTTGGCCTAGATGGTTTGGTCCCACGAGCTACCATTTGTAAAAATAAGCATCTAGTAGCCTTACACTGACTCAGACTACACTATTTCACGTGTTTGCAAACAATAGGACAATGAGAGAATCGAATGGATATGGATAAAACTATGAGAGGATTTTGTAGGGCCTTGACAATTTTTCCATGTTAGTACTGAAGAGCTTCAAAATTTCATTGAATGACTACATAAATCTAACCTAAATAGTCAGAGTAATAGCCCTAAATCAACATTCTATTTCTCACATATAAAATGAATTTCTTCCTTCAAAAAAGAAACTATGGGTGAATGCTCAATCAAAAAATAAATTACAATTCTAAACAAGTTTTAGGCTCAATTATCAATACTTCATTGTAGTTTTTATTGTCAGTATGCTGCTTATGGAACTACCTGGTTTGATTTGTGAAGTTGAAGCAGCTAGGATTAATAAAAATAATCAACTTGGCATGTTGTCCTTAAGATTATCCATGATTCTATCGACAACATCACATAAATATTCCATTCCAGTTAATTGTGATCCTTCCACACTTCCCTTTTTTCCTTTTCTTCTGCTTCGTATCTTCTCTTTAAGTTCTTCCAGATGTTTTTGGGATCAAATTGAATCTTTATGACTCTCAGGAGGCATTTCTTCTTGAATTATAGTGACATCTTCGCCTAATTTTTTTTCTTCACGATTTTCATTGTCATCTAAAGTTGAAGACTGAAAATTTATATGGCCTTTGGCTTCTTTTTGGGCACAAACAACCTTTGTAATGTCCAAAAAAATTCAAGCTCTTCATTCTCTATTTGATTGAAGATATTCATTCTTTCAAAATGAATAGTTGGAACATTGGTGGTCTCCCCAAAAAAACTAAGTTCATAGTCTACATAGTTGCATCTTGTGGAAAAATCATTGAACATTGGTGGTTTCCTCCACCCGTGCTTTCAGGCTACCTCATCCGGGCGTAGTCCCTTAAGAGCCCTAAGGCCAAAACATGTTATATCTTCGACAGGTGATTTCTCAGACTCCATGGCACCTAGAGATGTCTCATCAGATCTGAGACCTCCATGTTGAAGCCCTCTACGAAATCCTCTCATGATTTTCTCCATCTCCATTCGGTTCTCTCGTTGTCCTATTGTTTGTAAAGTGCGCAAAATAGTGCAGTCTGAGTCAGTATAAGGCTGCTAGATGCTATATTTTACAAATGGTAGCTCGTGAGACCGAACTGTCTATGTAAACACGTCCAGATGGCCTATTGAACGCTAGTGGAGGATTTTTTTGGTTCCCTACACTCCCCTTGATTTGAGCTACCTCGTTCGGGCGTAGTCTCTTAAGATCCCTGAGACCAAAACACCTTATATCTTCAACATGTGATTTCTCAGACTCCATGGCACCTAGAGACATCTCGTCCAATCCAAAACCTCCATGTTGAAGCCCTCTACAAAATCCTCTCATGGTTTTCTCCATCTCCATTTGGTTCTCTCACTGTTCTATTGTTTGTAAACATGTGAAATAGTGTAGTCTGAGTCAATGTAAGGCTGCTAGATGCTATATTTTACAAACGGTAGCTTATGGGACCAAATTGTCTAGGCCACCACGTCTGAATGGCTTGATGAATGCTAGTGGAGGATTTTTTTTGGTTCCCTATGTTGCCCATGCTTCAGGCTACCTCGTCAGGTGTAGTCCCTTAAGAGCCCTAGAGACATCTCATCAGACCAAAACATGTTATATCTTTGACGGGTGATCTCGTTTGATTTCTTAGACTTCTTGGCACCTAGAGATGTATCATCAAATCTAAAACATCCAAGTTGAATCCCTCTATGAAAGCATCTCGCAATTTTCTCCATCTCCATTCGGTTCTCTTGCTGTTCTATTGTTTGTAAACGTGCGAAATAGTGCAGTCTAAGTCAGTGTAAGGTTGCCATAGTTGTATTTTACAAATTGAAAGCTCATGGGACCAAACCAACTATGCCACCACATCCAGGTGGCCTAGTGAATGCTAGTGGAGGATTTTTTTGGTTCCCTATGTTCCCTGTGCTTTCGGGCTACCTCGTTCAGGCATAGTTTCCTTAAGAGCCCTAAGGCCAAAACATGTTATATCTTCGACGGGTGATTTCTCAGACTCTGTGGCACCTAGAGATGTCTCGTTAGATCCGATACCTCCATGTTGAGGCCCTCTATAAAATTAATCTCATGGTTTTCTCCATCTCCATTTGGTTCTCTCGTTGTCCTATTGTTTGCAAACATGCGAAATAGTGTAGTCTGAGTCAGTGTAGGGTTGTCAGATGCTATAGTTTGCAAACGGAAGCTCATGGGACCAAACCAACTATGCCAACACATCGGGGTGGCTAGTGAATGCTAGTGGAGGATTTTCTTTGGTTCCCTACACTATCCATGCTTTCAGGCTACCTCATCCGGGGGTAGTCTCTTAAGAGCCCTAAGGCCAAAACATGTTATATCTTTGACAGGTGATTTCTTGGACTTTGTGGCACCTAGAGATGTCTCATCAGATCTGAGACCTCCATGTCAGGACCCTCTACAAAATCCTCTCACGGTTTTCTCCATCTCCATCCGGTTCTCTCGTTGTCCTATTGTTTGCAAACACGCGAAATATTGCAGTCTGAGTCAGTGTACGGCTGTCAGATGCTATAGTTTGCAAACGGAAGCTCGTGGGACCGAACCAACTACACCAACACATCGGGGTGGCTAGGTGAATGCTAGTGGAGGATTTGTTTTGGTTCCCTATGCTCCCCGTGCTTTCGGGCTACCTCATCCGGGCATAGTCCCTTAAGAGCCCTGAGGCCAAAACACGTTATAACTTTGATGGGGGATTTCTCAGAATCCGTGGCACCTAGAGACATCTCTTCAGATCCGAGACCTCCATGTTCAGGGCCCTCTAAAAATCCTCTCACATTTTTCTCCATCTCCATTTGGTTCTCTCGTTGTCCTATTTTTGCAAATGTGTAAAATAGTATAGTCTGAGTCAGTGTAGGGTTGTCAGACGCTATAGTTTGCAAATAGAAGCTCATGGGACTGAACCAACTATGCCAACATGTTGGGGTGGCTAGGTGAATGCTAGTGGAGGCTTTTTTTGGTCCCCTACACTCCCCTTGCTTTCGGGCTACCTCATCCGGGCGTAGTCCCTTAAGAGCCCTAAGGCCAAAACACGCTATATCTTCGATGGGTGATTTCTCAGACTCCGTGGCACCTAGAGATGTTTCATCTGATCTGAGACCTCCACGTCAAGACCCTCTATGAAATCCTCTCACAGTTTTCTCCATCTCCATTTGGTTCTCTTGCTATCCTATTGTTTGTAAACGTGTGAAATATTGCAGTCTGAGTTAGTGTACGGCTGTCAGATGCTATAGTTTACAAATAGAAGCTTGCGTGGGACCGAAAAACACTACGCCAACATGTCGGGGTGGATAGGTGAACACTATTGGAGGCTTATTTTTGGTTCCCTACACTACCCGTGCTTTTGGGCTACCTCATCCGGGTGTAGTCCCTTAAGAGCCCTGAGGCCAAACACGTTATATCTCTGATGGGTGATTTCTCAACTTTTTGGCACCTAGAGACGTCTCGTCAAATCAAGACCTCCATGTCAGAGGCCCTGTACAAAATCCTCTTGCAGTTTTATACATCTCTATTCGATGCTCTCGTTATCCTATTGTTTGAAAATGCGCAAAATAATAGTCTGAGTCAGTGTACAACTTCAAATGCTATAGTTTACAAACAGAAGCTAGTGGGACTGAACCAACTATGCCAACACGTCAGGATGGCTAGGTGAATTCTAGTGGAGGATTCATTTTTGGTTCCCTACACTCCCCGTGCTTTTGGGCTACCTCATCCGGGCGTAGTCCCTTAAGAGCCCTAAGGCCAAAACACGTTATATCTTCGATGGGTGATTTCTCAGACTCCATGGCACCTAGAGACATCTCGTCAGATCTAATACCTCCATGTCGGGGCCCTCTATGAAAGCCTCTTGCTTTCCCTACTATTTGAAAACATTTGTAAAAATACTGAGTCTAAGTTAGTGTAAGGTTGTCCATTGCTAATCACGTAAATTGAATAATATAGGTGGTGAAATGAGAATTTTAATAAGATATTTTTACAATATAGGTGGTGAAATGAGAATTTTTGTTTGTTGTTCCTTTCTAATATTTAATTTCTCTTAGCTTCACTTGGCTTCAAGAATAATAAATTCTCTACTGACAGTGCCAACCACGTGAAGGTGGAAGCTTTTTTGGCACCACTAACCTACATAAACATGTTAGTAAGAAATTAAATAGAATTTTAAATCATACAAAATTTAAACAAAATCATTTAAGTAAATATTCAAATTAAATTCATGAAGAACATACCTTTGTAAATTCAATCCAATGAACCATAAGGATCAACTCTATTCTTGACAGTAGAAAGAATTGCTTCATGATCTGATTCACGAACCTTCCATAGATTCTTGTTTTATGGCCACCTCGATATTTGAAAAATTTAATATTTGTTACAAGAACCAAATGTGAATAGTGAAGTATCTTCTGATGTACTTCATAGTCTTCAAACAACCAGATGTTTGATTTTTTGATAGGATATCATTGAAGCCAAGTTCCAGTGACCACCACTGACCCAGTGGGATACTCAAGGTCTTCACCATCAATGACTACCTCTATTTGTGGCTGCAATGAGAAATTCTCTACAAATTCAACTAATGAAACAATAGTACCAAGTGGGAATGTTTTCTTACTTAATTTGAATTGTTCATCCAATGATCAAGATCTATGTGTGTGCCTTCCATACACATAAATAATTTCCTTAGTGAATTTGACCATATATTTTGATACAAGTAATTGTTTTCTAAAAAGCTCACACCTCTTAGATTACCTTTTCCATCTTTTAATTGATATGCCACCGATTTATATTTGAGTGAAATCAACCAATTCTTTTCCTATTGAATATGTACTCTCCTCATGGATACAACTTTTTCAGATTTGGTAAGCCACCGCATACATTGCACATTCCATCCAAACATGCTTTGTTATAAAAAAATTGTCTTATTGATTTTTCACAAAAATATTTTCAAAATAAATTCCCTTGAAGATTTTTGTGGGACATTTAATCCACACTCCTGCAACATGATGTCAGTATGCAAAACATGACGTATTTGACAAAAAACATCATAATGCATTAAAAATTCAATATGATGCCTGCAACAACAAGTGGTACGTAAGTGATTGATTTTCACATAAAAGGGTTTTCTCATTTCAAAGAATCTTTGGCTAATGTTAATTTATGGATTTTCATTCTTAAACTTAGAGAAAAATTCTGTTTGAGTCATATCTAAGAAATGTTTTGCACACGATTCACGATTACGAGAACCTATTCTTCTTTTTACTATATCTCTTCTATTCGGTGACACCCTTGTGTTCTCATTCCAAAATTTTACAATTAATTCTTTTAGAATATCAGATGTATTCTTTTCTTTTCGTGGAAGTCTGCTAGAGAAATCCCAATAGTTAGTGTTATTGACTGACTCAAGACATTTACGTCTCTCTATTTCTTTCATTAGTGTTTTTTTGTTTAGCTTCAAAGCACTGCTTGTTTTTCTAATCAAGTGTTTATTAACTGTTTTATCACTTACTATACAATTAGTAAGTGCACATGTCGTGTAACATTACTATCTTTGGTGTGTCTTTTGCCACCTACAGTTTGGTATGCTTTATGTATGTTTTCAACAGTTGACGCATTTTGATGAACAACTTTAGATGTTCTTAACCCAAGGGTATTCATTATAGGTCTCATCTTAATTAATTTCATCAATGTAACAAATAATTGACATCTTTGTGTGTCATTTAAATTCTTAAAGTAATTATCCCAAATTCCACTAGCTTTTCTTCTCACATTTCTTTCAGACATTTTGTTAGGCATTGGTTTTATAATGTTTTCATCAATTTCAATTAAGTGAATTGGTTTTCTTCACAAAATGGAAGGAGGTGTTCTTAGAGGTGAAGATTCATTTACAAGGTTACTTGTCTTCATTCAGTGTTTTCATACAAATTTCGGGGTTAACATTTGGATTCTCAGGTAAGGGTTCAACAATTGGATTCATATCAATTTCTTCATCCACACCAACATTATCATTCAATTAAATATCATTATTCATTGCAAAATCATTATTCATTGCAAAATCATTATTCTCTACATTTTCATTATGTATTTCATCCCCATTTTCTAATACATTAGCTACATTTGATATAGCAGATGTACCTTTCCTTGCTCGAAGTTTTTGCATTCTCTTCAATTTCTTTATTCTCTTCTCTTCCAATTTCTTCAGTGTCTTGTTCTTGACTTTCCTCTTGTCCTTAGCTCGACGTTTATCGCCCATGATTAGAAAAAATCAACTAGTGGGGTAGGGGACAAAATGAACTACTAAAAAATTGTGCAAGAATGTAGAGAAAATTGCAGACAAAATAGAATGTTTACAGAATTCCTGTGAAAGAGATGAAATGGATGTTGGGGGGCCACAATATATAAAAAAATAAAAACACGTTATGTAGCACATACGCATTATAACATGTACACATTTTTTATTTTCTCTTTTTCCAAGCCATGCCTCAAGGCTTGGGATCCGGTTTGGATCCCCAAGCCTAAGGCATGGACCTGTACAAACACAACAAACAACATGTTTTTGCAAGAAAATGTAAAAATGCCACTTCCTCTATGATAAATCAAAATAAAACAATCGATCCATTTTTAAAAAATTATACCATGATGTAGAGCAGAGTTTCTTCTTTCTAAAAATATAATTTTTCAATTTTTTTGACTAATATAAGGTTTCCATATTATTTATTTTCTAACTATGCCTTTTTATAGCTATTTTTTGAAGTGTAAATATGTCTATCTTTCATGGTGTATCTTTTTTTTGGGTGATCAAAATTAAAAAAAAAAAAAATTATACTAGCCCAAACTAGGCATAATTCTATACATATTCAAAAAAAAAAATCTAATTTTTGATATTTTTTGAGGTAGTTAGGGGGGAGCACTGGAGCTCCGTTATTTTTCAAAACATAAAATTTATGTACTAGAAAAATCATATATAAAAACATATTCACTATAAAAATATAAAAAAAATGGAGCCCAAACTAGATGCTCCTAGCTATCTTTCTACCAAAGGGTTTTCAAAAATACTAAATGGTGCTTAAAAATGGTGGGGGGCACGAAAGTCACTCTATTATGTTTTTTTAAACAAAAATAGGAGCATCTGTTGGTATTTTAGTTATTTGACCCACTTAAACTTATCCGTTTTCAATAAAATTTAGTAGATTAGAAACTAGACTCAAAATTCTACGATTCATATTTCTACAACATCTTCCAATTTTGAGTGTAACTATTTCTAAAAACTCGTACAAGTTGAAGTTTTTTTTTTTTTTTTTCAGAAAAACGCATCCACTTAAGACCCCCTTTTGGCCCCCCAACTTGGTGCACTTACCCAATTCACAACATTATCTGGAATTTATGGTCTTATAACCATCTTTACATGTTGATTTCCTTACATAAGACCATTCATGGGTGAAAATTGAGAACTAATGGTTTTCATCCAAATTGCCTCCTTATTTTGCTTCCACGACAACACCTAAAGGTTGAAAACTTCAAATCTTTGTAGAGTATCAAAAAATTGGTTCCTATAAGCTCTCAAAATATTTTTCTTAGCTTCACATTTTCCTCTAACTTGGTGAATGACCAACTTGATGTCCTCAAATATTTGCAGATCTTTGAATCATCTTCTTTCCTCAGTTAACAAACCATGAAACAATGCCTCATACTCCACCACATTGTTGTAGTATGAAAATTACAACCTATGAGTGAACAAGAGTTTATTTTTCATAGGAGAGATAAGAATTACACCAGATCTAGCTCCATTTCTTCACCTAGAACTGTCAAAATACATATTTCATAAACCAGAAGAATCATTATATTATTTCTTGTGTGGAATTGGGGTAGTGAAGTGTTCCTCATGGATATAATAGGTACCCATTCTATTTTTCATAAATGTATCATAAGGTTCAAATTCATAGTGATATTTTCCCCATTCATCTAATATAATATTAGGGATATCTACTACTAAGTGCAATATTTCAGTTGGTTCAGGATCACTTCTTGTATCTTCTTGGTTCATATAATTTACATTGATATGAATTGGATTATAAAATTCCACATGATAAGATGCAATGGGTTCAACTTTGATTGTAAAACTAGTTCCATATCTTGTCTTGAGTAACATATGAGACCAATTTGAAGATAAATATATGTCCATCTTTGATGTGAAATATGTAGAGAGGAAAAGGGTGAAAAGAGGTGGCAAGTAAATCACTAAAGCATCATGCATTATGGTTAATCTTGGACAAGCATGTAAGGTTGATTTAAGATCTTTTACTATACCCAATACTTTCACTCTTGATCATCAAGTTAGTTAACACCCTTAGAAGTTGGATTGTACTCAATCGCCAAAATGTTTTTTATTTTATTTAGCATGAATGAAGTCCTAACACCAAACTATATCATGTAATTATGAAAAAATGTGATTTATAACTATGAGAGACATGTAAAAAGGAGGGGGCTTAGCCATTTAACTCACATGTTTATCCTTGGGCTAACAAATGTTAACCGCGACATCTAATTTACTCATGGTGGGTTCCAAAGGTGGAAGCCACTTCAATGCTTCATGCAGTAAAGCCCTAGGAGATGGGATAGACAAAGCATCCCAAATTGTGAAATTGATATTTTTCTTCTTCATTTGTTCTATAATATTGAGAAGAATACTTGTGTATTTTTACAATAAAGGTACAACATGCTATTTGTTTCTCTGCTCTACCTGCGGAGGTTATTTTATTGGCAGTTTTGGAATGTTCCATAGTTATGTAGTGTTAAGGGGTTTTTCTATGTCCTGTGTAACTTGTTCATTCTATGGCTACTGAGTGATCTATAGAAAACTAATGAAGCTAGAATTTTACTCAAATTTATGAACTGATTAGAAGTGTTAAATGGAACTAGGGAAATAAGAGGATGAGGTATCAAGTCGATCTTACGCTTCTTATATATCACACGATCTTACATATGAAGTTGTATCATGTCTAAGATTCTCACGACTTGATTAATAACACTAAATTATTTAGTTTCAAAGAGCATGAAGTTGGGTTACAGAGGAAACTATTAAACCTCACATGTATTACTCGTTGAAGGAACCGTGATCTGTTCTTGCAAGTAAGATGGAGTTTGAACAATAATAGATTTTTACCGCAAGGATTTCATTCCCACATCATATGTATATTGATTTTGGGGTTGATCACATGGATAACACCATTTAAATCCTTATGGCATGTTATTTTGAACTAGAATAATGGCCTTACTAGAGTTATGGGTAGGAAGGGGTTCTGGATTTACATTCGGTAGTTTTCTTGAAGGGTAATTTTGTGGGAACCCATGATTTGGATAATTAAATATTTGTTTTGGATATCCATGAGAAGGGTTATGATCAGTTTTGGGATATTGAGTTTGTTGCCTCTTAAGGGAGATAATCTCAATTGTAATATTTTTAAGCTGGACATTAAGACTTACAATTTCATCATGTTTAATAGAGGAATCAGATGTGGAAGTAGAAGATGAGGTAGATGGTTGATGAATATGAGCAAAAATAGGTTGGGTATCATGCACCAATTTTGGGAAAATGGGCATATGAAATATAGGAGCTAACTTATTTTCTTGAATAAGATAATTTTTATCCCTAATAGCTATTGCATATGAATTTGGTTACTAGACAACACTCATAGATTGAATCATTACTATTATATACAAATTTAGAGCTATAAAGAAAGTATAAGAATGCACCTTGTTGAGTAAGTCTTAGTAGTAATGAAATTATGTCTCATGCTCTCTGAAATATGAAGTTGAAATCCACCATGAGCTCATTTGGATTTCTATTGATTGATGTAATTTTCTTTAACAATGATATGTTATCTTCTTTCTCCTCGAATTGTTAATAATGAACTGTATAAAGTTCATCCCATTTTTGAATAGAAGGTCTCAAGATTCTATACCATCAAAGTGTTTTACCTCTTAATGAAGAATCAAGAATCCTAACTACAACATCATATTTTATGACTAGATGAATTGAACACACATTTGTAACATATTGAATATGATCAGTTGGAGTGGTAGAATGTTTTTCCAGTGAAGGAAGGAATACTTGTAAGGTCAGATATTGGTATATCATGTTGGAAATTTAACGCTAAGGGACTACCACCATTGAAGCTAAAAAAGGATTTTTTCTCTATTTTTCCATGAATGGAATAAGACTTATAACCCTTGAAGATAACAATAAGGGCCTACTAGGAGGAGGACTAGAAAGATTCTGGTTTGGAGGAGATGGTGATCTCTGAATTATTTTTCCTCTTCTTCTTCTCCTTGCTGATAAAAAAAAATACTCAAAAGAGTCACTTCCCACTGCATTTTGTATTATTTGTATTCTTCTCATGAAAAGGAGGAACTAAGTTGTTTTATCAAAGATTTGAACTTTGCATTTGTTAGATGTGTTGAATAACTACCTCAAAAGGTAGAAATCACTAATTCACACAACAAAATTAGTAATAATAAATGTTAAGCTTTATCAAGTTACTCTCATTCGGGGTGCCAAAATTATACCCTACCCTAAATCATGAAGATCCCATATTTTGAGGAAACATGGGACTATCTCTAAGTGTGGGACTTGTGGCTTGTGACAATCCTTTGGAGAAGGTTAGAATCCTTATTACACAAATTTGGGAGAACTTGCATAACCCAACCTACTTATTACACTAAAACTACTCCTACAACTACCTTCTACTCAAAAAAATTCAAAGGGACCAAGGAGAGAGACACAAGAAAGGTAAATCCTAAGCTTCATGGTGGTGATACCAACAAAAGAAGGTGCATCTCTATCAAATACAAATGAAGAAGATGTAAGATGTAAGGTTGGGATCATAGAAATCATATAGCTCATTTGTAAACAAATAAAAGAAACTGAAAAATGTAAGAGGGAAAGGCATTCACATCAAAAACTATGTATTCGAAGGAAGGAATTAAACCACAATTTCATTAATCAATCTTGAGATCTTACATTCAGAGCTAAGGTGGCATGAAAATTTGAGTTTCACATAGAAGATATTGAAAATATTCTAAGGAAAGAGGTAGAATAATCCTTACAAAGTGTTCAATCAATTTTTTATACAAATTCATATTTAGGAGAGAGACAAGGGATACCGCCAAGTTGGAATTAACTGCTCTGAAAAAATCATTGAATGAGTGTGGGTGCCATGAAATCTTATAGAGTTTATTTATAGTATAGGCATGGAAACCTCTAGATGCAATCAATAACCATAACATGACCCCTTGAGTCTATCGTGTGTCACTAAAATACATAGAACTATGCCATAATTCATTAAATTCTAATGGTTTGGGTGGTTGTCTCTTTGTTTCCATTTCAACGCAGCCTTGAGACCATAAGATGTGTTTCCTTCACTTTGTGGCCTCCCAAAATGTTTCCCCACAAAGATACGTATGCCACCCATAAGTGTCTAATCCTTTGACCTATGGATTTTAACCCGGTGACTAATTTCCTTTGTTTTGTGGGTTTGGATAGGAAACACATGGAGCATTGTAAACCATCATACCCTCATAACACTATATTAGCATTCCATGGATTTATAAATTGGTCACTTTATAAATTTTATTACATTACCATGTGACCAACCAAATGTGTTTACACACCTCATGGATTCCTTTGACTTAATCCAACCTTTGGATTGATGATCTAAAAATGTCTAATTCTTTGAAATGCTCATTCCTTTGTTCCTACTTTTCGTGATAAACTAAGCTAGTCTTCTGCGGCTTTTCTAAAGCATGAAAATGGTTGTGTCCTTTTGATGAGTTGTTTAGGATTACATGGGATGTAATTTTGGGCAAAAAAACCATTTTGTATTTATTTCACCTCCAACAAAAGTAAGTGATAACACTTGGTTCATCCCACACATGTGTGTATTCAATTAAGGGATGAAAATGAAAAAAAGAGTGTGTTGTGGTGGCCATGTATTATCATGAGAAGAAATTTTAAGAGAAATAAATTTTTGGATATCAAAGAGATGATGATGAATTCCCACACAAGTCAGTGCTTAGTGTGATCCAAAGTTAAAGTAAAAGGTTCATTTCATCACTTCCTCGTTACCAAAAGAGAAAAAAAATGAACAGGCATTGATGTGGTCATTGGATTCAAGAAACTTCTTGCAATATCAATTTGAGGGTGGATTTATGATTATGTTCTTCTTCTCAAGCTAATTGTAGTTGTCAAATTTTTTAGGTATGGTCAACTAACCATCTTCAATCGGTCAAAAATATCATGTATTTAGTCTTATGTGTCGTAATTGTACCAACTTCTCTCATCCTTTTTTTGGGTTTGTAAAAACTTGTATATTACCTTCCTTACCCTTGTACATGGTTTCCCCAATTTTGGATGTCTTCCCTTTTTGTTTTTATGTGTGTATTTATGTGTGATTTCAATAAGTGAAACAAGAGAGATTGGTCACCTATGTAGTTATGTTGAGCCTCAGTTTGTTTCCCAATGGATAATGCATATATTAAACACCAAGATATTCTAGATTCCAAATTATTCCCTATTTTTTCTTCACCCGATCTAAGTGATGTCCCTAATAAGAGCCAGTCATTATCATGCTAAATTTTTATGCTCATTTTTTTTAAAAATATCAACATGCTTTCCCTTATCATAATTCCCGCAATTCAAAAATATTACATTCTTGTATTAGCTTTATGTTTGTCTTGTTCCTCATCTTGATTTATACCTTGTAACTTTCCTTTAACTTTTGAAAAGTTATTCCTTGTATATACAAGTGTATCCAACACCTTGTCAGTTCCCGTAGTGTAATGGAATCCCACATCACACAATTTTTGCATTATTATTGAAGTTTTCAATAATTATTAAGCTAATTTCATTCTAAAACTTCATCTTAGGAACTTTTGTTCTAAAACCTCATTCCAAGGTCGCCCATGCACTTAAGTGATTCCAAAATATGTAATTTTGTTCCCAAAACCTCTCCCAAGTCTAGTTTTCTAAGTTTTCTTCCCAATACTCATACTTGTTGGAAATTGTTTTTTTCCCTAAAACCTATCCCAACTATTATTTTATTCACTTTTGTTCCTAAAAGCATATCACATAAGGGTTTTGGGAACTTTTGGTTTCAAAAGCACATCACTTAAGTGTTTTGGGAAATTTTAGTTCCTAAAGTATATCCTATGTTATCCAAACATCAAAACATATTCTAATATTCCATCCCTGTTGTGCCATGAAGTTTAATTTGTTCCTAAAGTGCACCAAAAGTGTTCCTAGTGTACTAAAGTTCCCAAAGTCTCTCAAAATTCCACCCATGAAATGGAATTTTGGAACATGACTTGTAAGATCATAACTTTTGTATCCACACTCTAATTTGAGTGTATTTTGAATAAATAGAAATATCTTGAAGAAATTATTCATCTTGTATTAGATTTAGAATTTCAAAACTTGTATACAGTTTTCATGAGAATCATTTCTCAAGTGCTATTTTTTTTGCCTTCATTTAATGAGAAAGTTTCACTTTTTGGTTCTAAAATCTTGTTGAGAATGCACCTATGACTTGATTTGGTTCCCAAAATGTTAAAAGGGGGTTCTAAAGGTTGAAATAACCACTCAAAACTTCACCCAAGTTTTTAATGAAGTCAAAAAGTGTTCTCATTACTCAAAGGTGAGGAAGTTCTCCTGAGATGGAACTCCAAAACCAATATTATATTCATTATAAATTTCTCATCCAAAATCTAATTTGAGTTCCATTTGAAGTGTTGGGAATATATTTAATTAAGGATTGAACTTGTTCAAGTTTGTTTTAGAAACACCTCGTACATAGAAAGTAGCCAGTTTAACAATAAAACCAACAAAAATCCAAAGAGGAAAAGTCAAGAAATCTTGACAACAGACCACCACAAAATAGAGCCATACAATACCATGTCTATATATTAACCATTAAATTTTTTGAGAGATAAAAAAACTAACCAAAGGAGACAAAGCTGCAAAACCTAGGAATAAAAACAACAAAAGGATAAAAAAAGGCCTTCCATTAGTTCTCCTTAGCCTTATTGTGGGTTCTAGCACTCATCCTGATATCCATCCTACCTGTAAATTTGATGATCAAAATTTTTGGTCTTTTATCCTCCTTTTCCACAATGTGAGTGTCCACAATCTCAGGTTCTTTAGGAAATTTCTCCTCCTTATCCTCAATTTGGGTGTTCGATGTCTCTAAATCAGTCTCAGAATCTGACATGTCTTTACTATCAGAACTACTAAGGACCAACCTCATATTGAGCTTGTTATTTTCCACTTTTTCCACTTGTTCCTGAAGGATAGATAACCTCTGATCCCATGAAAAAGTCTACTTGTATTCCCCATATTCTTTTGTTCTGGACCTCTATTTTATGGTGGAAATCCTTCAATTCCTAAATAAAATTCTTATTGACCATGAGAATGGTATCAATAGTCAACTCAACACGCATAATCCTAGCCTCCTAGTCCACAAATTCTCTCTCCCTTCTAGAAGATATTTCACCCACATTTTGAACACTGGGTTTCAGATTACAAAGAACAAGAGCTATCCCTTCGGGGGTGTCTTTCCCCTTCATTTTTTTTATGATTTTAAAGGTATATGCAATGGTTTCTTGGTTAGACTTAGAGTCACTAGCATTCAAAGGTTGAGAAGGGATAATGCATTTTCCCTTTTTCACTAACATGACAATCAAACATTGATGTAAAGGAACATCAACTTTATTTTTTTTTAAAGTCAACAACGGTGGATAACAGGGACCTATAGAGGAAGAAAGAAAGACTCATATCTTGGTTCCTATAGAAGATATTTAGGATGGAGAGATGATAAGAGAAAATATTTATAAATTTACCTTACAGAGTCAGGTATTTCATGACAACAAGACATATGTCATCCCAATGTTTAGGGAGATAAGTACATGTAATGCTATCATCATAAGAAATAGTATACTCTCCAGGTTCAGAAAAAGTGGTTATCTCATTTTTTTGTGAGTTTTGTGTTTTTAAATTTTGAGACCATTCATAGCAAGCCCAATTATATAAGTTATGGATTCTTCAGTAACCCTAATTTAAACCCCCCCCTAAAATTGAAGCCCCCTTCAACCCAAACATATCCAAAATCAACAGAGAGTGTGGGGTCGTTACCTTTTAGTCACCAAATATACTTAAAGAAGCCCCCTTTGCACACAAGCTTCCACAAAATGGTGTCATTTTGCAGGTGAAGGAAGTGGGTTAGGTTCTGACCCTATGGCCACCCAATGTTTTCCAAATACACTTTATCTCTTCGATTCAAACAGAATGTAATAACCAATTTCAAAACACTTGACTAATTTCCAAAGAAAATGAATCGTAAAATTTCCCAAAAATATTAGGATCTTTTTGAACTCCCAAGCATGTGAGCTTTGGTTTTCATCATTACACTACCTTTGAAGACGTTTTATCATTTATCAATTTTATAATGCTTTCCCAAGGAATACGTGTCCCTAGCCACATCATCAGATTTGACATGTTGTTTCTTTTATTAGAAATAATGTACACATTTTTATTACCTACCCTGAAGGTGTGATGGATGTCCACCTTGTTCAAGTTTCATAATATAGTTTTGCATAGAATTTTCTTGATAATAATTTCTCAAGTGTTGTTTTTGCCTTCCTTCTAAAAGTATTTTTTTCTCATAGTTTGAGTTTTACTCATTAAAACTTGATCAAAATTTGGGCATATCATATTCACTATGCAATCACCATTTTGGAATGTATTTATGATTATTTTCTCATTGGTGAAGGAAAATTTTATCATATAAACTTCAAAAACATTGTAGCAAGAACGGTAAGTTGAAGGTGAACTTATATCAGAGAAAGATTCCACCATAGTGAATTGTATCAAGCAAAGAGATTATTCATTTTAATAAAAAAACACCAATTTGGAATCCATGTGTGTTGATGATTTTTATGCTTCATAATCATACATATGAATTTTTTACATAACGCTCTCATCCTAAGAGAGAATAATGTATATGAGATTGTTCTCGAATTTAGGTTACACGCAATGAAGATGAAATTTCGAGTTCCTCTCTGGCTATTCCTTCAAATATTTTGAGATTTTACCTTGGGAACTAAAATTTTCATGGTGAATATGGATTTATATGTGTAAACCGTTAATAATTGATCAATACAATTGTGGTTTTCTTCTTTCCTTTAAATGTTTTGTGTTTGGTGTGAATATATTTTCCCTCTTGTGTATTTTACATTATTTCCAGTTGCTCACATTAGATTTGAGTACATATTTATTACATTCATTCTAAAAATGTATCTATGTCAATTTGAACTAGAGAAACTCCACATTTTAATCTATTGCTATCACCACCCCTTTTAGCTTAGGATTTACTTTTATGCATCTCTCTCTCTCTCTCTCTCTCTCTCTCTCTCTCTTCTCTCTCTCTCTCTCTCTCTCTCTCTCTCTCTCTCTCTCTCTTCTCTCTCTCTCTCTCTCTCTCCCCCCCCCCCCCCCCCCCCTAGTTCCTTAGATGTGTTAGTGTAGGATAGTTGTAGGAGTAGGTTTAGCATTAGATTAGTTTGTGTTCTAAAGATTATCCTAACCCATGAAATAGAGTATTTGGCCTTCTCTAGAGGTTTGTCTCAAGCCATAAGTCCCACACTTGGAGACAATCCCATGTTGGCCCAAAAATTCTTAATCTTCCATGATCAAATATAGGGTGTAATTTTGATTGCCGACATGAATCAAGAAAGGTAATTCCATGATTTGTATTCATCATTCTTATTCTCTTGATCATTTTAGGGACTTTATTTTTATCTATTGGGAAATTTTATTTCAGTCACTTAAGTGAAATTTCCATTTTTTCATTAGTAAAAGTGATTTTGTAAAACTTAAGTGACTAAAATATAATATCACTTTAAGTTTTAACTTAAGTGAAAGTGAAAAAGATTAAACTTATATTATTACTAGGAAGTTGGTTATGGGATAAAATTATAAATTTATGGATGGGATTTACATTGTAAGTGTTTCGTTCAATACTATTTTTTCCCTCTATATGCTAAAGGCATTTGTTGCAACTTCGTGTACACAAATTTTTTAGTTTCCATGAATATATATTACAATGATGATGTGTTCCTTTTTCCCTATGGTTTTTAGTCCCTTCAATCATAACACTTTGAATTTATATTTTATAATTTAATTAATTTACAAACATTATTTTTATCCCTTTTTATGCAATGCCCTAATACTCAGACTTTGTGTTGAATGTTTGGGCATGTGAAATATTTTCCATATATATATGGTTTGGATATTATTAAGATTTTTTGATTCATGTTATTATTATTCAAATATAATATTCTATTGCATTCCTTCATATGTGAGAGTGAGATATTTATATCTTTTTAGTTACTTAGAGATATCTAGGAAAGACTCATTTTCTAGTATGTTGCAAGGTTCTCCCTTCCTCCTCTCTTCTCTCCTTTCTCATCTCTTTCTCCTCATATTTTCCATTTTATCATTTTAAATTATTTCTATTTAAAAGCACAAAAAATAAAAATACCCCCATCATACAAGGGAACTACCCCTCTCAAACATATAGGAACATCACCCTATCATTAAGTGTTTTTTCCTAGCCATTAAAATTTTTATACCTCCTCCATTGGGGCATATCTAAAAATATAAAAGTGACATAAAATATTTCTAAAAATCATAAATGTAAAGTTTATTCAAGACCATATCATGAGCCATATTAGCATCATCAAAAGTAATAACTGACTATAAAAGTGGTATAGTGGTAATAAAATAGAATAAAACATCAAATGGATGATCATAAGGAGGACTAAGTGATGATCATGGTACACTTCTGATTTATAATTAGTAGTTTTGCGGTCATGAAGTTCATCATTACATAATTTTATCTTTGTATTTTCATTATAATGATTAGATTATTCGTTGGGTGTGTCCCATTCAATAGAATTTGTATCAATAAGGTCTTGTATATCATGGTGAAGTTTAACACATTAATTAGTAGAATAGAAAACACATTTATAATAATCAATATAGTCATCAACATCAAATTACTTACTATGAGGCTTTTTATCATTGACATTAAGTGGTGAGGGAGATATACAAAGTTGGACTTCAAGTAATAGTTTAAGAACTAGATGAGGTGTAGAACAATTGTGTGAATTTCTAGTGAGGATCTTATAACTGAAGCCTTGTACGTTATGATACAACATGAGAAACAACTTTAACACCATCCTTATTGTCACTAGGATTTCCTTTGAAATTATGTTTTCATTGAAACTTAGAATTAGATGAAAATTGGTAATGTAGTTGATATTTTTCATGATTAGGATCTTAGCTTCACGCTCATTTAGTAAATGAAATAAATTTAAAAATGATTTAAAATTTTCAAAGATAACTAGTTTTTGTAAAGGGTAAAGAATGATGTGTGTAAATAGATCTTGAAGCTCACTACTATCTACTAGAATATTGTTCATCTTGGTAAGCATAATCTTGTAATGTAGGATATAATAATTGATTGGTTCACTAGAACCTTTTTGCATTTAATCCATTTGAGAATAAGAATCTATACCCAAAGATTTGATATATATTTGTGTAATGATTTGGTTAGCTACAAGGGTAAAATCTTAAATAGAGTGAGTAGAGAAATAATATAACTGTCGTAATGCAAAATCCTTAAGACTTCTAGTAAATATCTTGGTAATTAATGTGTCATTATAAGCATAATCCAAGTAAGTGGCATAGAAAGCATGTATGTATTCTTAAAGATCACCCTTACCATAAAAAATAGGAATATTAGGAACAACAAAACCTATAGGAAATGGATATAAATCCACTTCAGGAGTAAGTAGGGTATGAATAGATTGAGTATAGTCCATGATATGAGCATATGTGGATGAACCTTGCTATAATTGAAAATTTTAATCTTGTAAAATATGAATAAGGTTTTCAAGAATTGATGTCGGAGCATCTATGAGAAGTCCTTCAAAATTAAATCTCTTTTTTAGTCATCGTGAGTGTGAAAGAGCTTCAGGATGTTCTAATGGTGCATACAAGTCCTTCAAATCTAGTAGTGGAGTTGGGAAATTTGAATTATTCCTCTTGTGTGTTTTCCCTCCAAAAAGGGAATTTAAAAATTCAAATATATGTAATGAGTGTATGGTCTTAAAAAGGGTGATTCATTGTGTTAAGTGTTGTTACAGTCTTATAGGGTGTCATATTATCATGAAGGACATGTTTTTGAGTCCTTTTGTGTGTTTTTGCATCATTTAGATGCTTAAAATAATGCATGGAATGACAATTATAGGTTTAGGAGAGAGGTAAGATGAAGAGTCACAAGGTAAGGGGAGTTACATTGCTTGTAATTGTTGCATGCATGAGGATTTTGAGTTTAGGATGAGGGAGAGGGAGTTTTTTAAAGTATTCCTCATGGGGGAAGTGGATGGAATGAAATTATATAGCAAGGGAGAGGTTTGAGTTAAAATGGGAGGAGAATTAGTGAGAACTGAACCTAGCAAAGTCTCAACGATGCCTAAAGAGGTGGAGGAGTTGCTAGAAAAGGTTGGGCTATTAAAAATTTTCAAAATATTTGATGGGTATGATGAAAATATGAGTGAAGTAGTTGCTAAAACTTGGGAGGAAGGTCATTTTTGGTTAGGGAATTTCTCTTTCACTATCTCAACAAAATTTATAGCAAAAGTGTCAAACCTATCTCAGGAAGAAAGATGCGCCTTAAAACCTAAGTTTGACTACAATCTAGAGATCGAATGCTTCATGCAAGGTAAGGGTGTGCCTAGAAATATTCATAATGGTTATGCTAGAGAGGATTTGCCTCATCCTTTCAATGAAATAACTCAGTTAATCAGGGCATATATAGCTCTAGAAGGGAGATATAAAGTGATTTATGGGTATCACTTTCCTATGCTCAATCATATTAGAAATAATAGACCCTACAATTTCACCAATTTTCTATATTTCTCTTTAGCTAAATCAATAGCTCAAGTTGGGAAAGGAACTTTTACCCTTCCACTACATTAAGGGTTCATCAAAGCCATGCTTAAGATGGGTGCCCCCCTCATTGGTAAAAATAAAAAAATTGGGGCTAATTCTAGGAATTTGAATCAAGATAGTTTGGGGGAAAAAAAGAGATCTTGGAAGCTAATGTGGTTGTTCGTATTATGGAGGAAATGGGGAAATCGGTGGTTAAAAGGACTAGGTATAATTTGGCCAAAGAAAGTGTTAAGAAGTAGAGGTGGGAGAGTGTGGCTTTGGAGCCTCAGGAGAATTTGGAAGTTCTTTCAGATTCAGGGGAGAAATAGGAAGAGGAAGCTTACCAATCTGATAGTAGTGAGGAGTTGGAGGCTGGGAAATATCCAAAGAAATCTAAGGGTAAAATATCAAAAAAACATGAAAGAATTTATTGAGAGTTTGCATGCTCTCAAAACTACTCAGAAGAATTTGTTCAAAGCCTAGGATACGACTGTCAAGAATCACTCTTTCATGCAGGATTTTGAGCATTGTAGGCTTGATACTGACATTAATAGACACATGGTTAGTATGGTCTCCATGGATTTTAAAGATTTAACTGATAAAGTGGAAAATATTTCCTCATTTGTCCTTAGTGAACAACTCAAGAATGCCAATGAGAGAAGCCTGGAAATGGCCAAGGACATGCTGAAGATGAAATTAGTTGTGTTCCAGATTCATGACGTCCATCTTCTCAATGTTAAGTTTACCATCCACCATCTCAAGCTTTTAGCTTAGATGATCCACTCTATGGATCTTACTAAGGAAAGGGGAAAATAGGGTAAAGGCCCCAAAGTGGAGGTCCCTGAGCCAAACTACAAGGTTTGGAAATATACCATTGAATTCCTGGTCAAAGAATGAAATGGGTGCATACACATGGTGGGACACCTGATTAAATAATGATGGCTTATATGCAATTTTGGATGTATGGTTTTTTCTGTGTTTGTCTTGTTGTTAATTCCTTGGCTCCTGATGTTAATTATTTTATGTTGGGATTTTAGGATTGTGTTCTTAATATTAGATTTTTAGTTTTAGTTTTTGGTACTGGTGAGGCTTCAATGGATACTCCCTTAGAACTTTTCTCTTTATCTTGCATACTATGTATGGGGTAGGGTCCCCTCAACCATATTTTACCTCTTACCAATTAAATATAAGAAACATATGGCATGATAATGAAGCACTTTGTTTGTGAGAATACATGTATCTTTCTCGTAGAATGTTGTGGATTAGTATTAGGTAATGGATGAAATTTCAGTGTTATTCTTCAAGATACTTCAAAGAAGTATTTACAACTCCTTGTGTAGATTATAAATATCTTAGATAATGAAATTTGTGCCAACTTGAGAAGCCAAGGTATGAATTGTGTGTGAAAACTAGATAACATGGTCCACACTAGTCATCACAACTCTTTAATTTTCCAACTCCAAATTCCTTGAAATTGTGTCCACAAGAATATGATCTCTTTTGGCAAAAATTGGTTTTAAACTTTTTTTCTTAATTCCTAGTCATTTTTTATTTATAATGTGTTTTCCCATATGTACTGAGAGTGCATACAAATTTTTCGACAAAATATCTACCGAGTAAAATTAGCATAACTCACGTGTTTTGAAGAGTTAGTAAATTTGGAGATCATGATAATAGTATAATTTATAAAGCGGTTTTTTAATATTTATGTGATTTTACTCTTATGTGAAATATTTTAATAAAACCTCTTCACATTGTTTTTTGTAAGAAATAATCCATTTTGGGCTTAGAAAGGATCCTCGTATGCAAAAATGGAGTCGAGTTATTGTTTTAAATCCCATTTATAGTCGGATATATGATTTTTATTATTTCTCTCTAAGTCATATTGGCATTAGAGCATGGATTTTGTATAGTTTGCATATTGTTATTAATAACCACAAGTTATTTGTGAGCGATTGATGAGGATTTTAATAGGAAAGAATCAAATAAAGAGGAAGTGGAAAATCCCTTGACAAGATAAGAAGAAAGTGAGTGAGAATAAGCAGAGAAGAGAGTGAAGAAGATACCAAAAGACCTGGTGAGGCCAAGGTGAGGTGTACGGAAAGGGAAAGGTGAAACATACTTGTCAAAAAGAGAGAAGATGGAGTGAAAAAGAGAAGAAGTGATTAAGGGATTGATAGAGAAGATAATCCACCAAAGGAGAGAAAAATATAGGATAGAGAGAAGGGAAATAGAGAAATGGAAAAGAGAAAGAGAGAGGAAATTGGACTTATGATGCAGCAAGAGATAAGTGAGTTAAAGAGAGAAGTAGAAAATTTGGTTGTGTTGATGAGTGAAGAAGAAAATGAAGATATTGGTATAGTGTTAAGAAGAAGGTCAAAGGGCCCATAAAGAAACTTCTAGAGAGGAGAGAGAGAATGTAGGTAAAGTTACAGCTTAGGGAAGAAAAGAAGAGACTGAAGCAGTGTGAAAGAGAAGTAAATAAGAATATGCTAAGAGAGAGTGAAAAGGAGGTGAAGAAGGAAGTCATTCTTGAAGAAAGCATGCAAATAAAAGATGAAGAAGAGATAATGGAGAGGTTTCTAACTTCGATAAGAAAACAAGAATCTAAAAAATGAAGAATAAATGAGTGAAGAATTTGGTAATGAGAGAGATAAAGAATAAGTAACAGAGGTAGGACAACTTTAGATCCATTTTTAAGGCTTGAAAATGGAAGAAGAAGAAGAAAAGTAAGAGTACATGTTTATCTATGAGAATGAAGAGTAGGTAGAAATCTAAATAAAATATCTTGAAGAAGCTTTGTTTGGGAAAGGAAGAATAAAATATGATGAAGAAGAGGTTGAGATAGTAAGTTAAGATGCAAAAATTAAAGAAGTACAAATGAGCGATGAAGAGGAAGAAGACCAAGATGAAGAGAAGAAAGAAATGATGGAGGAAGCCTTGAATGAGACCAAATAGTCTCCAAATTTTTCATCTTATGCTATTTTTGACTATGTTTGTGCAGATTTGGTAGATAAATAAATAAAGGTGATTGAATAAAAGGCTCTTGAGAGAGATTACAAGAATTAGATGTAATAATAAGCTATCATTTTGGATAACAAGACTAAGAACATGAAGATGAAAGAGAAAGGAAAAGAACAAAGCAAAAAAAAATGGAGCAGGTAAGAAATGTCAAGGAAAGTGGAAGGAGAAAGAAAAATATATGAGACCTCAGAGGTTTTAGAGAAAAAAAGGACAACGAGTGTGTAGAATAAAGACTAAAGGCAAACAAAGACAATGAATATGTAGCTGGAGACCCAGCGGTGCAAGAAAAGTACATGAAGGATTCTTTTTCTCCACCATGGGAGTATGATGTCAGAGAATCTATGAGAAGACCTTGAAAATCAAATATCTTGTTTCTTGGAGTCATCATGAGTGGGAAATATCTTTAGGAGGTTATAATGGTGCATACAATTCCTTCCAAGCAAGTAGTGGACTTGGGAAATTTGAGTTATTCCTCTTGTGTGATTTCCCTCCAAAAAGGGAATCTAAAAATTCAAATATATGTAATGGATGTATGTTATTGAAAAGGGTGATTCAAGTGTGTTATGTTTTGTTAGAGTATTACAGGTGGAATTTTATAATGAAGGACGTATGTTGAGTCCTTATGTGTGTTTGTGCATCATTTATATGCTTAAAATAATGTAAGTAATGGTAGTTATAGGTCTAGGAGATAGGGAAGTTGAAGAGTCACAAGGTAAGGGGAGTTACATTAATTGTAGTGGTTGCATGCATGAGGATTTTGAGTTTAGGATAAGGGAGATGTATTTTTTTCAGGTATTCCTCATGGGGAAAGAAGATTTAATGAAAGGAGAAATCAAGGGAGAGGTTTGAGATGTTGTAACAAACACATGGCATGATAATGAAGCACTTTGTTTATGAGAATATATGTAAATCTATTTTAGAATGTTGTGCATAGTATTTATTAATGGATGTTTAGTGTTATTATTCAATATCCTTTAAATAAGTGTTTATAACTTCTTGTGTAGATTAGAAATATCTGAGATAATGAACTTTGTGCCAACTTGAGAAGCAAAGGTATGAACTATGTGTGAAAACTAGATAACCTGGTCTGAACCAGTCATCATAACTCTTTCATTTTAACTCAAAATTCCTTGAAATTTTTACCAAAATAATATGATCACTTTTTTCATATGGGTTTTCAACATTTTTTCTTAAGTCTTAGTAAGTTTTTTGTTATAACATGTTTTATGAGTTGTACGGAGAGTGCATGAAAATTATTCAACAAAATGTCTTCCTAGGAAAGTGAGCATAAGTCGCGTGTTTTAAATATTTAGTTTCTGAAATTTTTATATCATAATAATAGGAAAAAAATTCAAGTTGGTTTTCAATATTTCTTTGATTTGAAACTTATGTGAAACTTTTTAATAAAATATCTTCGGATTGTTTTTTTTGCAAGAAACAAGCCGTTTTGGACTTGGGAAGGATCCTCGTATACAGAGAGGGATTTTAGATCTTATTTGAAATAACCTCAATATTTAGATATATATTATTGTTATTATTTCTCTTTGAATCAAGAACTTAGCTCTAGAAGAATCATGAGAGCCACTATGGGTCTATAAAGGAGATATAGGAGTAGAATTGGTCATAGGAATATACATAGTAATATTGTGAGGTGGGGCACTAGTTTCCCCAAAAGATATAATAAATTTAGATGTAGGAATATTGGATCTATAAATAATAGAATATGTATGAGGAATACCAATGATGATTTTCTCATTAGATGATTGACCACAAGATAATTTGGTTATGAGAATAATCTTGATAAAAGGCGCAATATTGTGAGGGTTATTATGAATTTGTGTATGAAAATTAGATAATAATTCAAATTTTTCTTGATCTAAATTATTTTCCTAATCAGAATGGTGTTCTCTATTTATATCACTATTTTTGTAAAGGACTTCACTGGTAATTTGGATCAATGAGAGAAGGGATTCCTCTAACATGAGAAGAAGATGAATCTATGGAGACACAAAACTTGTGAGTGGGAGGAGAAATTTAAATATGATCAATAGGTTGATGATTAAGCCTATTACTAAACCAAAAGGAAATGTAATAAAATCATGCATAAATTTGAAAATTAAACCCTTGGGAAATGAGGTTTTAAACAAATTGACAAATTTGATCAAGATTCAAGTTCCCCAAATGTTTACACCCTACAAAATATAAAAGAGTGTTATTATATTATTAGTATTAGGATGAAAAGGTTTGTTACATGATATTATTTAAATTAATTCACAAACATTAACCATGTACATTCATAATAACACATTAATACTTGGAACAATTCTAAAATGATAATATGATTACTCAAAATACATAAATGGATAATTACTTATCTACACAAAGAGGTACAAGAAGAATATGGGTTTGCAGACTAGATGAAAAGACTATTTTGAATCTTTAAATGCTTTGTCTCTAGAATTATAAATGAAAACTACTCCTATTCAAGACCATATATTTATTGTACGGTATTTACCTGTTATTTTATGGTTCTTAACTCTTGTGTATGGTCTTGGTTTTGTTTATAGTAGGAATTTATATGTATGGTTGTGATTGAATATGATTAAGTTCACTCTGCAACCATAGGTGTTGCACATTTACAAAACCATTTTAATAATGTGATCCAATTTCAAACCCTAACCTTGTGTGGGAGACCCTAAAAAAAGGTTAGTGTTTTTTTTGAAGTGCAATTTTTGCATCACCTAGATCAACACTACCCCGAAGAGGCCTCAAACTACACATAGTTCTCCACCTAATATATGATATCTATATGGATGCAACTAGTTTGGAAAATTGATCATTTTACAATGATTTGAGTGACTTTGACATTGTTAATACATTTCTATTTTCCTTTTAAATTATTTATAATGAAGGAATCTATTATCTCGGACTTGGTTGAGTCCTTCAAACCTATTTTGGTGGATTCTCTAATTGATGTGAAACTATTATTCAGATATTTCAAAGAGTCTCGAGTGCTTTAGTATTGAGATTTACAAAAGGATATCATAAGAGTATTATGTGAATTATGAAGTCAAATTGAATCTCTGATATAAGGTTATATAGGTTAGATATCCACATTCTGTCCAACATAGGAAAATGAACTAACTTTCATAATGATTTTAAAATTCAAAAAAGAGTTGTTAGATGGGTGGGTGCAAGACTGTATAGGATGGGCTTGACCATAATTCACTGTGGACTTGATATGTAAATTTTTTCCTAGGTAAAAAGTGATGCAAAAGCTAAGGTTAAAGAATAGTTCCTAAATTTTAATTACTACTTTGGTTGATTAAAATTTCCTAAATGAATGACATAATAAAGTGTAGTGATGAGCAAGTTGAGAGAGAGAGAGAGAGAGAGAGAGAGAGAGAGAGAGAGGAAGATACACTTAGCGGGCTTAGAATGTGAGCATTTTTCTTATCATAAGACCAAATAAAAAAATTGTTGCAGAAGGATAAGTTGTTAAATTTTAGTTTCTACATATATTTTCATGTAGGTTTGGATGAAATTATAGTAGTGCCTTGCATGTATAATACATACACAACATATATTTTAGTATGTGGGAAATATATGTTAATGATAATCACGATGTTAAATGGTTCTAACAACATAACTTCCTTGTATACCTAATGCCCTTATCAATTCCTTGAAATATGTCACAAATACACAGTTCATAAAGTTATGGATATTTGAAACTAAAGGCATCTTCCAACATCAAGAAAAAAGGTTGGGCATGGTTTTTAAATAAGCAACATACCTTATAATCAAACATATATAATCACAAGAAATAATGGATAAAATCCTATAAAATAAAATAGGGACCTTCTTCAATCTAAAGGAAATCAATTTAAATGAACCTCATATGCATTTCATCACAAAATTTATGTTAGGTTTATATTTTTCCAATTTTTACTCAATGTCATCATAAAAATCCATCTATAAAAATGAATGCTCCAAAACTAATACAAATTTCCAAAATTTCCTTTATAGAGAGTTTATGTTATATGCAGAGGTGCAATAAAGTGTCATCAAGCTTCTCAAAAAATATCAAGACCCAAAAATTTACTCTCAATGGGTTTGTAAGAAGTTAAATAGTATTTACATAGAACCTGTTCTAAGGGCAATAAACTTATCCTTTGTGTTTTGTACTTTCTCACTCATTCTGTGCAAGTTCTCCTATATTTTCACTTCTAACTTTTCTATATAAAATATCATGGTTATTTTTTTTTTTGATAAAAGGTGAAAAAGGGTTAAGGGGACCCTACCCCGTACATTAGGAGGAGAAAAAGATGACACAATGAAGACCAAACAAAGATGCCTCTACCAGCGGTGAAAAGATAAACCAACAGTTGAACCATGAAAAAGAAAACTAACAGCAAAAGTATAAAAACCCAGCAAACTATCTTGAACTTTTAACCCCTTCCCTTTGGATCTTAAGTGCATCTTGAGGGGTGAGATATCCCTTTTCTTCTTCCTGTTCACAACCATCCAAACCTCAGAAGTATTTGGATTTACATTTTTAATTTGGGTAGGAGTCAAAACATCAATCTGTTCCTTGAGATTAAGAGGCTCAGAAAAAACAACCTCCTTTTCTGTATCATTCAAAATCATAGGGTCGAAATCAGAGTCACCTTTTGAAGTATCATTCACCACTAAGTGTCTTGGATTAAAATTCTTCCACCATGAGCTATTCCTTTTAGCATTCTTCCTAATCACTTGACAATTTGAAGCTAGATGGCCAAGAGAAAAGCAATTTCTACATCAAAAGGGAAACCCTTCATAGTCTATATTTTGTAACCATGTTCGATCCTCCACTTTGAGTTCAATAGCAGCAGGGAAATCAACAATAATATCCATATCAACCAAGATTCTAGCATACATTGTGTGCTCAAAATAATCAGTTTTTTAATCTATGAATAAATATTTCCCTAAAGTATTTCCAATAGTTGTTACACAACTTTCTAACCAGAATTGGAGAGGTAGATACGAAATATGAATCCACACCAGTTTAACATGGAGGGAATCCGAAACTGGGTTAAATAAAGGAAACCATGGTTTCATCATAAGATATTGGATTCAAAATCCCATATTTTCCCAAAAATAAAATCTCTATCCGCAGCCGATGCAAAAGCAACAATAAAAAAACCTCGAGCACTGGGAAAAATATCATGGTTATTGTTTCTAGATGAAATATGGATTCTTATTGATTCAAACCCCAAATTTGTGACCTCGACCTAAAAAATGACTTAGCTGATTTAGGTCAGAAAATATTAGTACATCCCCTTGATATGGTGAGTGTTTCCTACATACCAATACTCTAAAGAGGGATAAAACCTCACATAATTATACCAAACCAAGGTAATATTACTCAAATTATATAATAGAAAATTATCCCTGATTCATCCCTAACACTTGGCAACACACACCAATACTTTACAATTATCTCAATGCTTAGTGTAAGGAAGCAATATATATGACTTGATATTTTTAGATTGTTTTTTGTGGAAATTTTTTGTAAGGGATAAATGTTTAAATAATTTATCTTTATATTATTATAGTATTCCTTAGGTTAGTGTTAGGTTCCTCTAATAGGTGAGGGTATGTTAATACTTATAAGTGACCTTTCATTATTTTTCCCTCTCAACCGAGTCAACAGTATCACTTATTCCAGCTAAGAAAAGAAACCATTTTGAAGATGTGACTATACGCCGGAAAAATGACAAGTGAGCGTGGGAATCTACAAGTAACTCTTCCGCGTACCCAACCTCCCGAGGTCGTGCCGAGACAGCCGGTGGGGATGGAATATGCGTGGGATGCAGACAAACTAGTTAGGAAATCTAATGTCTTCAATACGCACTAGTGGAATTTACGAATCTAAGGCAAAGAAGGCCCTTCTAACCTGAACTGGTGTGATAGATCGGTCAGCAAGGATGACTACTCGAAGGCTCCAATCAATATCGAGCTCTGGCGTGATTCGATCTATGGGTTGTGGAATATGTGGAAAATGACCTAGGATAGTTTCGTGTATGTCTCCAAATAAGGTCACATGGTGGGTAGTGAATACAATCGACTCTACGGATGATTCTCTGGCCTAGTCCAGAACTCTCTAGCTTTGCTAGCTGCTATATCTAGTAAGGATAACTGTTCGACGATGGTGGGTGGAAGTGGGGTAGATCTGAATACTAGTGTACGTAGGCCAGTGTCTATGTCTAATTCACCTATGGGCTCGTTAGGCTGCGGGATTTGTGGGTCACAACCGTAGACTCTTGGTTGTTGCAGTCCTGCTATGGTCATGTACAAAATCAGTCCCTGATCCCTAGTATCCAATAATCATATGCTTTTTCAGCCTCTATATTTAAAATTAATAGATGTGTGATCTTCTCAGAGTACCTCACAGTCGTTCTTGCAACCTGGATTCTTAGGCTGGTATCTATATCTAGAAGAGTGTCTCTTGCATCTGGATGTGGGACCAAAGGATCACAACCAAAGGTTTGTTCTCTTTCGAACCCTTCTACAGTCATATGAATGTTTTTCTGGGGTAATCTGTAGTTCGGTTGATTTGACCAAAACGTGTGTGCTTGGTCATCTTCTATATTTAATCCCCTCAACTGAGAGCTGATCTGTCGTAAATCTGTTGTTTGGAAGATTTGGATTCTAAGATTCTAGTCTATGTCAACTATTGCTGTGACGAGATTGGGTTGAGGCACAATTGGCTCAAATACGTATTCTCTGGGTTCCCTAGGTCCCGTGATTGTCATACAAAACAATAATGTAAATCTAATTGCAACAAAGTGAATTTAACTACGTGGAATAAATCTAGAACATATATAACTTCTATTTTTGTATTTTCTGAGAAACCTTAAGAATTTAAGAAAGAAGCTATTTAAAATATCTAGAACTGACAACTAAGATAAAAACTTAAAACAAACAAAATAATTGAGTGTATTTATTTATCTGTGCAATTTGTAGATCTATTCTAAATAATGAAATAACTTTCCTAATCTATTTGCCAGACTCTCGATCCTACATCGGAAGTGAGGAGTGAATCATAGTTTCTTAGAAACTATTAATCCCCACAACTTCCCTGGCAATATCGAAAGTAAACTTGACAAAAAATAAGTGATTATCTACTCTATTTGATATATTTCTAACTTAGAACTTTGAAAGCTAGAACCTGGATTCTGCATAACAGTGGTGAATCCAATGGTGTGTGTGATCTTGTCCCCTCAGTGTGATCTCCTCGTTCCTTCGTGTTCACGTGAATCCGGAAAAGCGTGTAATGCTAGCATCAACAGAAGTAGATATTGGGAAAAAGGAAGCTCAGAATACAGACTGAATATAATGCGAGTAGGAGAGGGATAGTGTAAGAGTACAGAGATTGGCTTATGCAATTCCTAGCGGGATCTATTGCGATTCATGCAACATAAAGCGTCCAGAACCTAAAACTATCCTGTTTTGAGGAGCAAAACCTGCAACTTTAATGGCTTCCTAAGCTATTCTACTCTAATGGATTGGATGAAATAGCAGCACTGCCTGCACAAGATAGATATGTGGCTTACCAACAGCTGAACAATGCTAACTAAGCATGTAAAGAATTGAAACTATGGCTTCTAAGCAAAATAATAGACTGAGCTACTAAAATAGAAGATGAGAGAAAAAAATGAGAGGCCAATTGAGGGGCCTGAAGTAATGACAACACTTGCACAAGATGGATATGTGGCTTTCTAACTGCAAAACAATGCTAACTGAGCATGTAATGAACTAAACTATGAATCCTAAGTAAAATAAAAGACTGAACTACTGAAATGAGAAAATGAGAGGAAAATTGAGGGGCCTGAGAGGAAAATTGAGGGGCCATTTGCTTGAGCATAAGCCATCTATTTATAGCGTTTCATTCACCCAAAGATCAAAACCAAACTGAACTCTAAAACTATAAACAATGGCCAAATACTATTCCAGGGGACCAAAAACATAAATGCAAGCCCAAGTCGGTAAAAAAAGCTGGTGAATCATTGATTTTTACGTGAGTCGTGTTAAAAACACTTTCTGGAAAACACGTAAAGGACCGCCACTCTGATCAGGGCGGTAGTTTCGTAACTGAAGGGAAAAAATGCTAAGAAAAGAGGGGAAAAAGAAAAATAAAGCACGCGAGGGCTAAGCGGGGCATGCGTGATGTTAACGCACACTTGGAGATCTTTTCCAGATCCCGAACACCTTACGAGGAGACCTGTATCATCATTGGGGCACTTGTTACGTTGTTCTGGCAGTACAGTACCTTACAATTTTGGGTACGTACAGTGACTATTCAAAAATATGGGGACAAGTTCATAGGATGTGTATAGGTTTGGATATAAACTAGTGTAGGACCCATAGACTTATCCAAGGTGTGACATAAATCAAATCTAAGATAAGTGGAGGTTTATAAAGATGTTAACCAGTATATGTAGTGATTTATAAAGAGTTGAGTTGGAAATCAGTTTTCATCTAACATATACAGAGTATGGGAGTGAGTAGGAAGGTTCATTTAGTTGATAAAATAGTTTATAAATGAAGTGTGAATCATATAACTACAAAATTCCATATTACCGATTGTCGGGACCTAATTTAGGGTATTAAAATCTATATCACTTTAGGTATTATATAGATCACTTCGGACACATATTATATCTATATTTATATTTTATTTTTAAATTTGAGGATTGACAACGAGAAAGTAGTACTACCCTACACCTTTGGGTTGATATTTGTTTGTAGTTAATGATCCAAATTTCAAGAAAATGATACATGGTATGATATTGAGGAGAAAATGGAAAATATTTGTTCAATTATTTGGCCATTAGGAGGGTAAACATAGATTAATTTTCACCATGAAAAGTGTGTCAATTAGGACCCATGTCATTTACACTCTTCAAATAAGCATGAGCATAGTTTAATGGAAACTTGGTTCATATATGATAAGGTGTATTCATTCCTTAGCTCTTTCAATTTAAATATTTACAATTATTTGGATTATTTCAAAAAATTCATCATGAAAATACATTGATCTACAAACGATTTCTTACATATTTTACATGAATAAAATGGAATATTACAGAGACACTTGTCAACACACAATGTACCTATATCATGAAAATTTTTTATATTATTCCTTATAATTTAGAATTTCTAATAGTATATTAAAATGGGACATTTTTAGACAACTAAAATTAGCCTTTGGAAATTTGGCAACATCAATTATGGCATATTGTTATACACTTAGACAAATCACATATATTTTACTTTTAAATACACTCTCCCTCTACCAATATTCCAAACTTTTTTCTAAACCACATCTATTTTCTAGTCATATCTATTTAGGATCAATTTAGTATATAGGAAAACACCTCATAATCCTATAAAAATATTATCCATACCTCATATTCACTTTTTGCACTCCCAAGACATGCACTCCCAAGAAAATACTAATAAACCTAGACCATTTTAATTTCATGAGTTGGCTAAGGAGGGAAATTAAGAACTGTTCTCATATATATATATATATATATATATATATATATATATATATATATATATATATATATATATATATATATATATATATATATATTACATGAGGTTATTACTCACATTATACACACCTTGGATACCTTTAGATATCTCACACTCTCTTGGAGCACTCTCACTACATTAACGATCATTATTAAAGGTGTAGCAAATCTAAAGTCTGTGAAGTAAAAACCTTAGCTAAGCCCACATAGACAAATTTAAAGTCAAAGAGGTAAAAGTATAAATGAAGGTACATTATTTTAACATATAATTTTTCACTCTCTCACCCTGAAGGGACAACTACATGCGGTTTGATCCCTATTCATAATATTTGCATATTTTAAATTCTCACCACAGTAGTTATTACTAGGGTTGTCCAAACCAAAATGATAAACCCTTTTTAAGTGACCCTTATAATATTGCAATCACATTAGCCATGTTGAGAATAGAGAAATCATATCCATCCCTTCTGAGGAGGAGATAAAATTGATTTTAGATGCTATGGAAAGTGACAAAACTCTAGGGTCGGATGGTTTCCATGCCTTTTTCTTCCACATGTACAAGGATATTGTTAAGAAAGAAGTGTATTTAGTTTTCCAATATTTTTTTCTGATCTGGAAGCCTACTCAAAAAAATCAATCATACCTTTATTGCTCGCATACCCAAAAATCTAGGATTAAAATATTTAGGGGACTTCAGACCCATAAATTTATGTAATACTATGTATAAGCTAATCTCCAAAATCCTGGCTTTGAGACTAAGGGAGACTCTTAGTAACTTAATTTCTCCTAACCAAGGATCCTTTATGTCAGGATGAAAAATTCTAGACAACATAATCACCATTAATGAGATGACCCACTCTATTTAACTTTCATGAAGGGAGGCTATGATTGTTAAGTTAGACATGCAAAAACCCTATGACAAGATTTATTGGGATTTCTTGTTCTCCCTTTTAAATTATTTGGGATATCATCCTCACTTCATCAAAATGATCCAAGCTTACTCTAAAGACCAGAGCTAAATTATTATTATTAATGTTAATCCAAATGGTTTCTTCATCTCGGAAAGGGGTTTGAGGCAAGGAGATCCCTTGTCACCCTTATTGTATATTATTGTTACTGAAACATTAAGCAGGTTATGCTCTAGGACCCAAGTTGAAGGTAACATGAAGGGTATTAAAGTGGCTCATGGAGTTGAGAACCAATTCTTCCAAAAAAATTCGGATGACATGGTTATCCTTGGATAAGTTGTTGTTCAGAAGGCTTCGGTAGTCAAAAACATCAACAAAAAATATGAAGAAGTTACTGGTTAGAGGATTAACTTCACAAAGAGCTCCTAATTTTTCATAACTGTGGGGGAGGAGTAGCAAAATAGGTTAGCCAATATTTTCTATTGCAGCATTAAAGGCCTCCCAAAAAACTATCGTGGAATGCCTATTTGTGGGAAAAAGTTAGAGGAAGGAGGTTGGAATAAATTAATACAAAATTTTCATATAAATCTTACCTCTTGGAAAGGATCATTGTTATCATAGGTTGGAAAAGCTCAACTCCTTCAAAGTTGCTTACATGGTATTTTTCTTTTTATCATGTCCATTTCTACGCTACCAGTAAGAGTTAGGAAAGATATTGAAAGTATATAAAAGATATTTTTATGGACTGGATTAGAGGAAAATAATATAATCCCCTTAATTTCTTAGGACAAGGTTACTCAATCCAAGGAAAGAGGGGATCTTATATTGAAGAATATTCAATTCATGAATCAAGCTCTAATAGCAAAGGTTGGATGGAGATTGCACAGAGAGGAGGGAACCCAGATCAACATTTTGAAAGTGAAATATTTGTGTCCCTTTTGCAGTACCTTGGCTCTTTTCTCTAATTTGGAGCTCCCCAGAGGATCTATCTTCTGGAATAATATTTTTCATTCTAGAAAGTTGCTAATTAAAGGAAGTAAATGAAATCTTGGGGAAGTTACAAAGATAATTTTTGGGAAGATCCATAGATTAAGGAAAAATCCCTCATAACTAAGGAACCATGGGGTGAGCTCTAGAATTTCTTTAACCAGGAAAAGGGGGAGCTGGTTTGTAGATATTGGAATGAAAAGAGGAAGTGGATCCAAATCTTATGCCCCCCTCACTATCAAGGGAATTTATATCCCTTTCAAGAACTTAATCATCTACTTAAATACTTCCACATACCCCAAAATAGAGCTCATGATGAGTTAATTTAGAGAACCATGAACACTTGGGAGTACGGGGTAAAGTCGGGATACTTGTTGAACTTTGAGCATATTGAACCAATATCTATTGGAGGAGGATCTACAATAAAAATATTATTCCCAAAACCAATATTTTTCTCTGGGAAGTTGTATAAAGAAATATCCTAATTGTGGATAGGTTAAGAAAAAAGCATATGATCATCACTAATAGATGCAGTATTTGTAAATGTAATGAAGAGCTAATCCAAAATATCTTCCTGGAATACTCTTTCTCCTTTCAATTCTTCTCTGTGATCCTCAATTTTTTTAATATACATATGGTCCTCCTTGGGGATGTGTCCCTTCTCCATAAATAAAGGAGCTTAAAGTTCCAAAATGAGTTGATCAAAGAAATATAGAAAATTTCCCTCTCATTTTTTCACCGAATAGTATGCGTATGTAAAAGAAAAATAGATAAGGTAAGAGTGAGGAGGAATACCTCTGAATGAAGTTGGAAGGTAGAGTACATGTGTTCTAATTTTCCGATCCAATACTGGTTGTGAGAACTTAATTTTTGCTAGGAGGAACTACTTGCGAATACAAAACAAGACCAAAATAGGAATATTAAACAATATATGACAGTGGACTGCCTAGCGTATGCTAGATCTAGGAAGTGTGATACTTCTTAGATGGCTATCAATCCACTGTTTAACAACTTAATGTAAGAAATGATGTGAACCAATAATGTCCTACTGTAGTTGATATGATTTAGGTATCTCATTCAAGTATAATAAGACAAATCTAATCTAACAAGCTAGGTTATGATCAGATTTAAAATTCAGACAGGTAAATAAGTTGGTAGGGACTGGTTAGGGTCAATCTTTAAGTGATTTTATTTTTTCAGGTAAGTGTTATAGGGTTGTTATTATAGGCAGGTTTACTAGACACAAAGACCAACTTTGGTTTGGTATGACCGATGTTGGTTGATTATAGACCAAAAATGGTTTAGATTAACTAGCATTGCTAGGGTCGGGCTGATAAAAACTTAATGAAGTTTGGTTTTGGTGATTCTTTATGATTGCACATAGAGAATGGTGAGAATGGTGAGGTTGATGACAATTTGAGAATACTCAGAGATGTCTAGAGGTGGGTATAGAGGATTGAGAGGTTATAGGTGAATAGGTGAAGGATTGAGCAGGAGGGTGAGAGATGATGGGGTGCAAATGATACTAGAACTCCTAAAAAAAGATGAAGAAACTGATCTAAATAAGTATGGAAAGGTGCAGATGGTTAAATGTACTTAATTGTATTTTGAGGTGGTTGGATGAAGGTGATGGTTGATATGTGGAATAGGTGGTCAGGTGCCATGACAGTGCTTCCCGAAACATTACCGTAGATGCTTGCCCTTCAGATCAGTGCTTGGTTGTTGGTTCAGGATGTCTGGATGTGCAGGAGTTCTCTGGTGCATGCTTGCATGCAAATCTCTCTTCTCCAGAACTTCAATAATTCTTCCAACCTCTCAAACAAGGTTACCAAAGTGAATATATGGTAACTGACGATGGTTTAGGGTGATCGACATCAGTTTCGGGTTGACCGTGATGTTGGTTAAGGTGAGAAATCCTAGGTTTTCTGAAATGACAGATCTTGGGAATCTTTTTGGCTAGCTCTGTCCATTGTTCAGATCAAAATGGAATGTTGCGCTTAGATAAGCGGGCATGTGGTTAGAGGAAGAATAGGCATGTGATTTTAGGGTTGAACTAAGTCTTAGTTAGTTATAGGTAAGTAGTTAGTTACTGAGTGTCTTAGTACGTTAAAAGGAATCATGCTAAGAATAGGTCTGTGATGAGGTTTTTAGGTGGGGTGCTGGGGTGAGGTGGAAATTAGTTTTAATTAAGGTAATTAAATAATGAATATTGTGAGAATGGGAATTAATTTGATTGTGGGTAATTAAATTAATATACATGTGGGGGTAAAGGGGGAGTAAGTTGACCCAAATTTGGTGTCTATATTTTGCCCCTTTTTGTTGTGTAGCTTGTATTGGTAAGAGAAACTGACAAAAATAAGAAGTGATTGCCCCATGTGTGGGTGAAGGTGATCCCCCTCAAACTAGGAACTGATGAGGTGTTATACAAAATCAGTGAGTGGTTTGATAAATGTGTAGTTGGTGTAAGTTAAGGTAGGTGGGGAAGGATACGAGTATTATGGGAAAGGGTGATGGTCAACTCAGGTAATAGGTAATAGGTCGGGGTCAAAATTAGGGAATGGGTAATGAAATAAGGGTGAAATCAAATAGGGCACGTAATGTATAGATGGGGCAAATTGGGTAATAGGGTACCATGGTTAGAGCTTGAAAACTCTAACATCATCCAAGGTCGATAGGTTTATCCAAACAAGGGTGAAGTGATTCAGGTATCCAAGGTATAGGATATGGTCTGAAAACACAACGTAGGTCAGGTGCAGGAATTTAGGTATGTTCCGGTACACCAAAGGTTTGGTCAGGATAAACGGCACGGTAATAGGCAAGGTATGGTTGTTAGGCTAAAACAACATAGGTAACAACATCGCAAGGTATAGCGAGTACATAAGGTCAATGGTCACACCAAGTAGGTCAGGTTCAGGTAAATAGGTCATGGCACGGGTAAGGCCAAGGTATAGGTAAAATAACAAATCTTGAGATGCAACTAAGGAATTGTAGGGGTAGGTTGGGCTTGATGGAATAATGGAGTCAGGTAATAGGTCAGTTTAGGCATGATGGATTTAGGTCTTGTGTGGGAATTTTGAGTTAGGTTTTAGGCAAAATGAAGATGGTAGCAGGAAAAATAGTTATAAGGAAAAATAAATGATGATAAATATGTATGTTATGGTGTAAATATTCCAAAATTGGTGATATCAGGTTGGGAAAAATAAAAATGATTTTACATAATCATTGTTTTGATGATTTGTGATAAAATGATAGATATGTTTTGACCTTTTTTATCCTTTCCAAGAGAGAAGGAAATGGAAACTAAGCTAAGGTAGAATGTACAATGGAACAGGAGCTGGGGAAGATGGGTCCAAGAGTAAAGAGTGGTCGAGCTAACCTCCAAGTTGGCCCCATGCCCTGAGGAGTGCTGGCATACGTAGCCCTGAGAGAGCAAGGGGCCTCAGGCCAATGTAGTTCTCCCATAATCTAGGGAAGAATAAGATGAGGTAGAAATGGGTTGGATTTTAGGCATGATTGATTCTAGGCCATAGGCATGGTTGAAAATAGGTCACTTAAGCATTGGTTGAGTAGAAAGGTTTAGGCATGGTAGGAGTTAGGTGATAGTGGAAATATTCCTAAAATGTAGGTGTCGATGGTCTAATGTCCTGTATAGGGTAATCAATAAGTAATGAATAAGGTGAATGGTAAGAGGTGGTTAAAAGGAGCCACCTAATTGATAAGAACCATAATGAGTCTACCATACCATAGAATGGCTTATGAATGTAAGACCCTAAAGGTCAAATTTCATAATGGACTATTCATAAGGGTGAAGAAAGTCACATGATCACAAAATGTCACAGATTTTGCAGAAAAATCCCTTGAGAGATAGAAAATTAGGGTGAAAAGGCAATGAGGTGAAAATGTAAGTGGTTTAGCATAACTTAATGTACAACGGCATGTTTACCAGATAAGAAACCCATGATCAAAAAATAGGCAAGTCCATGACGAAAAATTTATCATTTTCTTTTGTATTTTTTTTTAATAGACTGATCGATGTACGGGAAGTCTATATGGGATGAGTATATTATCTCCTTGAGGTCTTTGTGAAGCTGATCAATGCGGGAAGCTTCTGAAGTATTTTATTTTGTTTTTTGCAAGGATAGTCTTTTTTATGATAGACTATGTGCAGTATTAGAAAGCTTTGTATAGTTGTCCTTCGAGGGAGCAATCTATTTATAGCGGTGAGATAGAGAAAAGAGATGTCCCTTTTGAGGGAGTCATCTTTTTGCTGGAAGTTTGAATCAAGGAGTTGAATCCCATTTTGCTTTGGACTTTTAGGTCATGGACAAGACTATAGAGGAAGATTAGGTTCTTGTTTAGAAGACAAAACCATAGTACACAGCATAGGTTAACTATGAAAGAGATGGTTTCAAGTGATGAATGACCATGGGATTCCATATTTGAAAAGATGAAAATTATCCATGAGAATCATGCCATGAGTAGAGCCATGGTACTCATATTGAATATAAGGATGAAAGGTGACGAATAATCACATGATTCTTGTTTAGTCATTGATCCTCAAAACTAGGTAACATGGAAGGTGAATGACACTAGAAGGGATGAGTGGTCAATAGACAGGCTAAGGTGATATAGGAGATAGATTTCAAAAATAAAATGGCGTGAAGATGCAAGGCATTGAGGGGCTCAAGATTTGGGTTTACCTTCAAGTGAAGACAAATGATAAGCACTATAGATCCATAGGTATGAGTAACGATATAGGTTCAACAAGCTAATTAGGAGAAAATTTGGTCATCCTAAGTTTACTGTTTTTGGATTCTTTGGTTACATGTTTATTTCAGATAGGTAATGATTGGTGAATATAAAAAAATATTGTGCCAAGGTAGGTGAGGATAGACTCATCATCCTAACATTGAATGACATGTTAATAGAAGGTGTATTGTCATCGATCATGTCAAGATACATGAAGAGAAAAGAAGAGGAACCTCGCCATTGTGTTGATAAGTCAGAGGTCCTAGGGAAATCATGTGTTTACAAAAAAAAGTTAGGAGGAATAGATTCAGGGATCTATGGACTCTGTGGGTGAAGGTGGTGATGTTGGTGAATGGGGTGGAGAAGGTTTATCTTTCCTCAATGAGGTCAATGCGGGCCTTCTTAGAAGATGGTGCATAAAAGCCAATGCCACTATGGTCATTGTGCGTTTATGGGTGGTACATGAAATGACTCTATGGTGGCCTTGTTCATAAAAACCAAAGCCAAAGAATTTCCATGTGCAACTGTGAAGGAAAGTGTGGGCAAAGCGGTGGTTAGTTAAATATTGGAGGTAAGATGAAAATGGTCATGTTTAGGATGGAGGTTTGGGTGAGTATGTGGTAGTATCAAGTCCCCCATACATTAAGTTAGTATGAATGTGGGGAGGACCATAAGGGAAAACCTCTCCTATGTAGATAGTCATAATGAGGGTGCTGGAGCAGGTTTTCATACTCTTACAGAGTGAGGAATTTGTTAATATTGTAGAGGCAGTATTCCCCCAGTGTGAGGCGTTAAAAAACACCTTCTAAGGGATCGGTAGTCAATATGTGGGTCGCAGGGATAGACGAATCACTAGATGATTGGGTAGGAGGGGTATCAATTGGCTAGATGTGAAGTAGATGGGTTAGCTGTAGAGGTCTGCGGCAGTAGTAGGAGTAGTAGAAGAGCTAGGTGTGGGAGAGGTGGCATCATAACATTGGTGGATGAGGTTATGGGTGAAGGAGAATTAGGGGTAGTAGAAGATTCCTTGACTAGTACAAAGACATCGTTAGGTTGGTACAACATGTTACAAGTTTTGAATGGTGATGGGTTGGTTGGGATGGTATAGTTATGCCCTTCATGTTGTAAATTTTACACAGTGGTGTAAAGTTTAAGGGACACAACCCATGACATGCAAATCCAAGGTCTTCTGAGAAATAGGTTATACTGGAACTCTCCCTCTAAGACGTAGAATAATTCTGGGATAGTGTGAGGGCCTACACGAATGTGAATAATAATGGTGCTAAGGGTGGAGGTGATGGCATTGTTGAAGGAGCACAACATAACTAGGTTATTATGCATACAATTGGAATGGATGTGCATTTGATTGTACGCGTGGGAGGAGATGATGTTAATGCTAGCATCACCATTGATCATGATGTGTCGTACGCATATGTTATTGATATAGACGGAAACAAAAATGGTGGGATCAGGGTCATCTGGCAGGAGAGGTACAATCTCCTCATTATAGAAACTAAGTGGAAATGAATTCGGAGTAGGTATGGGGTAGAATAAGGAGATGATTTAGTAAGTGAGGTCCATGTGGCGAGGGGTGATAATGGAGGCCATTGGTGGGGGGTCATCGAGTAAAACTTCAATGGATTGTAAAACCTCCATAAGGGCTTGTCTATGAGATTCATAAGTTTGGACGAGATCGTACAAAGACATATTTAGAGGGGATTGATGTAATTGTTTTATCATTGTACGATGGGTGACCCCATCATAGATAGGGTATGTGGGTCCTTGAATGGTGATTTTTGGCGTGGGTGCAGATGGTATATTGGGCAGAGGGTTGGTTGATGGGCTAGTTGCTTTTTCTTTTCCATTGTCTTTCTGGGCACGGGTGGAAACTTGGACAATGTTAATATGAGGGGAGGTAGTAAATGGAGAAGGTGTAGGATGAGTAGTTTAACAACATGATGGGAAAAAGCCTAATGGGGAGGAAAATCCATGTGAAGTGAGCTGGGGACACTAGCATTTGGGTGGTGGTTTGGCTAACTCTCTAATATGGACCATGTTGATCTCAAATTTTGGAGGTGTAAAAAAGGGTTATGGGGGTGGAGATGCAGGTCATTGAAGAAGCAAGGGAAAATTATGTGTGGTGATAGGTGAAGGTGGAACATGGTCCTCATCAAGAAGTTCATTGTCGAAGAAATTTTGTTCGGGAGGACAAATTTGGAGAAGAATGGTTTTTAGAGCCTTATAATTTTCTACATCACATCTTGACACACGATGATAGGAAAAAATCTTGGTTTCATCAAACCCTTTTGGTTTGGGTTTGAGAGGATCGTAAGGTCAAAGTGGTGGTAATGTGATGATGGAAGTATCTAAGAGAATGGTTAAAATGTTGGCATAGGACCCTCCTAATGGATCACAATGGGAAGTGAGTGTGGGTTTGGGTAAAGGTGTGGATGATCATGAAGGAAGAGGATTTATAGGAGGGGGAATGGGTTGGCCCATTGGTCTGGTAAGTGGTATTGTCTTATGTTTTAATGGCATCTTCTTGGGTAAATGTGTGGTAGAAGAGCTAGTGAGGGAAGGTTTTTTGGTTTAACTACCTTATTGGAGGGTAGTGGGTTCTTATCTTTGGGTTTCACCTTCTTGGGTAAAGGAACCATGGGAGTACAAGATGTAGAAGGGAAAGTAGATTGTGGAAGAGGATGGGTTACCCATGGGGACAACTAAATTGTGGTTGAAGTATTTGGTAGAGATCGGGTGGATGGTATGGGTTGAAGTCATATGGGAAAAGTTGGGGTTATAATAACTAGTGGAGGTATAGGTGGTAAGAAGTGCACAAGTGAGGGAAAGGTTGTTTGGTTTTTGGGTGAATGAGGTGTAATGAAGGATCGTGATTAAGTAATAGGTTACTTAGATTTGGCCTAGCCTTGGGTAGGAGATTTTTTGATCAAGGTTGATGGATGGGGCCCTGGGATGGATGCAAGGGTTGAAGGTGACAAAGGTGTGGTAGGTGAGACCGGTGTATGTGACCTAGAAGGTTGGGTCTTCCTTTTAGGTGGAGGAATAATGTTGGTACGGGTTTGGGAAGATGTGGCTAAGTCCAATTTGATAGGTGGGTGAGTAAGGTTTGTTGTCGGCATGGCACCTAACGTAGTGATGAGGCTAGATACGAGTGAAGATATAGGTGTGGGTAGGTGTTTTAGGTTTTGGAATGGTTTTAGTTGTGGGTAAAGGTTTGGATGTAGGTAGAGATGATGAAGAAGAATCCATTTTGATAGGAGGCATGGTCAGGGTTGATTGGTTGACTAGAAATTACCTTTGGGTAGATCGTGGAAGTATCTTCAAACAACATTTGCATTTGAGTCGAAAAGAGGAGCCGAAGACGTCCCCAGAGCATGGAATTATAATTGTAATCCAAGAGATGGGCCAGATGTGAAAATGGGACTTCTGTAAGAGGAGGTGTAGTTGGTTTGGTGGCAATTCCTGTAAAATATGTCTATGAGATAGGGAATTGATAACCTCAGACTCTGTGGGTAAAAGAGCAAGATATTGTCCAATGGGGTCCTGTGATGTTGAGGAGAA
Organism: Taxus chinensis; assembly: GCA_019776745.2. NCBI lineage: Eukaryota > Viridiplantae > Streptophyta > Pinopsida > Cupressales > Taxaceae > Taxus > Taxus chinensis. The sequence goes on from JAHRHJ020002152.1 coordinate 259,871, forward strand.
TTGCCCCAACAGGTAGTGGCATGTCTGTGAAGAAAATCTATGGGTAGGAGAGATGGTAGGTGGGGTTTGAGTAGTAGACTTCTCCCGTGGTAGAGGAGGAAGGTGATGAAATTTTTTTTTTTTGTTTTGGGAAGGGGGATTCTCATGTGGATGGGAAAATTAATACTATTGACTGTTCGATAGGTTGCGAGGTAGATGGTGGAATGGTATCAATATAAAACATGGGTTCTTCCATGAGATCAATGGGAGGTGAAGGGGAATCCTCTGTGGATGAAGGAGTAGAAGAGGTATGATCCTTTATGGGTAGAGGAGCTCATGCCATAATTTCTTCAATAGATGAAATAGGTGGAATTTGAGGAACAACTAGTATGATATAAAAAACCACGTGGACTTCAGGAACATTGCTGTCACTGGATGAAGGTTCACTATTTTGATTAGATGATGGTTATGGTTAGGGAAATGTCTTCTAAAGATGTGAAAAAATTTTTATTTGCTAACGCATTTGGGTTGTCCACAATAGTCTCGTAGTACTATCATCTCCGGATAATGTTCTTAAAAGTTATGTAGTTACATCAAATATGGCCTTTTGACACGTAATAATTTACAGTATTTCATGTTCATTATTACATGCAGCATGGATGAGAGGGATGGGATTGGATTCAAACTCGTATGAGGTTTTATTGGGGGAAGTGTAATGGCTCCAGCTTTAAGAAGGTTTTCCAAGACTGAAGAATAGGGCTCTTTAATTGAAGTGTACTTCCGCTACTTCTGTTGATCCCATAGGAACTGAAAGTTTTGGATAAAGGAAATATTAGAAGAAGGTTTGGCTTGATTAGAAGGATGAGATGGAAAAAATTTGAGGACTACCACATTAGCAGATCCCTTGGATTTTGAATAATTATTTTTGGGTTTTGAAGATGAAGAAGAATTGTTTGATTTGAATGGGGCATTCTTGTTTCGTAATTAGATTTTATTTTCTTCATTGGCACAAATTTCCATCTTCCTCCATGAGTGAATGCTTCTTTAAAGGTATGGAAGGTTTGTTACCGATAGAGTTGGCGAAGATGTGTCTGGTACAAGCTTCTAGTGAACAACTCAATAAGTTCAGTTTGAGGTTCGCTGGAAGGAATGTTAATTGGTGATAAGACTTCGCCAAGCGCAATGAAAGTGAAAATCTATGATAGATTCATCTTCATACTGTCATTTTGAATATAGGTCAGTCATGGTGAATTTTGTGATTACATTGATTGAGAAGTGGTTAAAGAATTATTGAGCCACTTGTTTGAAGGAGTACATGTAATGTCTATGTAAACTACTGTACCAATCTAAGGTGGGCCATTTTAGGGACATGGGAAATTTTCGTAAGAGAAAATCATCGTCATGGGAAATTAGGTGGTAAGCACCATGTTTGAATGACCACAAGTGCTATTTTGGTTCCTCTTTACTGTTGAAACAATTGAACTTGGTCATTTCCCAATGCATAGGGTATGGGTGGATAGGAATGTATGGATTAATAGGATCATTATATATTTTTTCATAGGTCAAGGAGTTACGAGAGCTGGAAATTGAGGCTATAAGGTCCTGCATATTTTCATCATCAGCCTAATTGAGGTCATTGGTGTTGTGAGGATGGTCCTCTACAGTAAAGGGAGTGTGAAGATGGGGTGTACTGAAGTGGATGGCATTCCCGTACAGGGGGGTGCCAAAGATTAAAATGTGAAGGGGGGATAGATCGTTGGAATGTAACCCTGAATAAATGATAGAAGAGATTGGGGGTTGCTAGTGATGCATGTAAGTAGGTGGGGTGGTCGCAACGACTCTTGTGGTAATGGATGGCAGAGATTGAGGGATAAAATGAACTAAGTTTTGGAATGGGGTGGTTTGGGTTGCCGACACTCAAGGTGGTTGTGATATAATTGGTATATACATGGATAAGGGGGTATATGGGGCCATGTTCAAGGCGGTTGGTGAAGGAAAAATTGACACCATGGTGCCAATAGACATCGTGGGGAAACAATTATGACCGAAGAGTGAGACCTAATAAGAGGACCACAGGGGGTAATGGGATGAGGGTTAGGGATGAGCTAGTGGTAGCTGCTGATGTGGAACGTGGGTGTGAGGGAGGAGAATAGATACAAGGGCATGCCATACACTAGTTTTTTCATGAGGAGTCTCGAGTAGATGAGGGAAAGATAGTATTGTAAGGCAGCAGGATTATTAGTCAAGGCATGTCTTGCAAATCCTAATCACCGGAGAAATGGTGATAGGAGAGTTAGGATCCATAGGCAATAGGATGGAAGGTGATGGGCTAGGTGGGAGGGTTAAAGACTAGCGTGAAATATAAAGGGCATTGTGGGTTTGGTTGTAAGTAAACCCATGTGAATTAGCCTGATTAGGTTAATTGTATTTATGTAGCTGGCACAACAAAATAATATGATGAAAAGAATAGAGATACTGGTTTAGGTAATTTGGTAAAATGTTTCAATTAGAATTAAATTAGGAAATTGATGCCGGTTAAGATGACGATGACGGTGATAGTAAACCGATACCGGTTTACTATGGGAAAACACCAGTCTTGAGCAAAAGGAGTAGAAATGATGAAACTTAAATGGGGAGGAGGAGGAAACTAAATGATAGTGATATCAGAATGTTGGGAATATGATGATGTCCAGATGACTTTAAATAGAACAACGAAGGTATGAAATCCTTTTTGGGCTAAAATACCCAAAAGAGCTGGTAACCAAACCCAGTCAGGTAAAATGATGATGATCACTAGATTGACACCAGTTACTGTGAAATGTGAAAAAGTGAAGGAAAAATGGATTTTTTGTGAATTATATCAGATGAAGAAAAGAAGAAAAAGGAAGAAGAAACAACCCAGAAGACCTGGGGATGATGATATGAGGCCCTTGTGAAACACCCTAGAAAAAACTGATATATTCCTCTTTGCAGTCAAGTGTTGGAAATGTGATTTTTGATAAAGATGTGTTCTTTTGACTGTTGAAGATTGTGCTTTGATTGGGGATAAATATTCTGTCTTAAAAATCATAGACTGAAATTATATGGTTGTCAGAATCAATTTCACTTCGGAAAGATGAGTTGCATCGGGATTAAGAGTTTGCAAAATTATTTCTTCTTCTGGACTCAACCTTGGATCCATTTAGTGATCCAAGGAACGTTTCAAGTCTTCTCATAAAATGAATGGTAAAAATTGACACAGTAGTTTAAGAACAGTAGAAGACTAATTTTTCATGAACTAATTCTGACCTTGTGCAACGTGTTTCATCAGTGTAGGTTGTGCTCGGGTTCTTTGGTGATTGATCTTGGTGGACATTATGGACTTGAGAAAAATTCAATTCTATTTGGAGAAGTTTTAGAGTCCCTAAAAATCTAAGACTAGCCTACGGTAACCTACGCTAGGCGAGAACAACTAAGTTCTAGCTATGTTTACTTATATGGATAGTCTGTTCTAACCTAAGTCCTCTTCTTCTATTATAGGGTTGTACATCCTAACCTAAAGGGTTATGCTTAAGAAAATAAGGAAGATTATAAGGGGGATCTAGCTCTTTGTAGATCCTACCTATTAAGGGTTGTGATTTGAACCTAACATAAAGGTGGGATGCCTAATGACTAATGTTCTAAGAAATGTGTTGGTAATTTTGAAATTACCTAAGTTCTATTTGAATCTAACCTAACTAAATGTACCTAAGGGTCACATGACATAAGGTGATGGTTCCAATGGAGTTTAAATGATTTGAAAGGGGGTTTAAATGAATAAGACTCCCCAGATTTGGTCAGAGGGCCAGTGTACTTGGTGGCATCCTACGTGAAAACTCCACTAACGATGGAATTGTATTTTTGTGGTTGATTGGAATTTACAAGATTTAGGAGGTGGTGGTAAGGTAAATATAAGTGAGAATTTTTGGATTGATAGAATTTATTGCATTTATGAGCCTCAGTCTTCGCGTGCCAAACCGTCTTGGAAACAATAGAGGTGGGTTTGCAAGAGATCATTTGGTTTTCTTGCATGTTAGATTGCTCTGTTGGGCTAACGGTTCTTCAAACCAGCAGTTCGACCTTCAGTTCAAAGATATTTTTTGTTTTTTATGATCTATTTTTGATTGCAGAAAGTATATGACGCTTGGAAGAAAAGATGTTTTGTTGTTGTCTTTTGTGGAGGAGAAAAAGGGCTAGAAGCTCGAATGGAGTCTCCTCGCATTGGTGGAAGTGCATCAGGCATATATGCTCCTAACTTTAAAATTCTTTGCATTCTTCTAAATGAAATTCATTAGAACAATCGGGCTCTCATGAGAATTCTTGTTTTTCTTGCTATCTGGTTATTTTCTTGCTAGTTTTTATGGATCTTATGTGTTTGATTTAAATCATGAACAATAGATTGTTTGGAATGTCCCTCTATATTTGAGTTTTATGCGGCATCAAGTGAACTTGTTATGCGGAATGTTTCTTTACCTCTTGGCTTTGCAATATTGGATCTGTATTCAATTTTAGGAGCTTGATTTGATTGGTCGTAAAATTAAATAAGATGGAATGAAGGAAAAATCAGTTCTATTTTATCTTCTCTCTGGGTTGTGTCTTGGATGCAGACTCGATTGGAACTTATTGTTTTGATTAATCGTTTTGTTGAAGCGTCGTTTGAATGGAACCAATATTTTGGAAACTTATGGAAATTCTTAATTGTTTCTTGGAGTTCGTATTTATCATGTATTTGCATTAAGTTAGTTGTTGAGTCCTAACCTTGTGTTTGAAGCTTGGGTTTTGAACTCTGGTACTCTATTCCTTATTGCTGACTAGCTTATAACTCTTTCGTGAATATTCACCAGGTCCTATGTGGGACTTTGTTTGGGTCATTAAAAACCTCTTGGGATTTGAAACTTAATGTCTGGCTTAAAAATGTAGAACTTAGTTCTATGATTGAGATAATTCCCTTGAGATTGTACTTGGTGTGATAATAGAACGGGATTTTCACTTTTCCCACAAATGGAAGAACCACGTCCTGGTTGACTGTATATTTGGTACTATCACCACTGTCTCTATTCGTGTTGTGAAGTTTGTTTTTCCTTTACTCTGTTCCTATTGTTTTCGAACTATGACTGAAACTCTTCTATATCTAATGTTGGGGTTCTTGCCTCCCCTCGGTTGTCGCTTTTTAAATGAAATCGGGTCTTTTTGAAATATTGTGATATTAGCCTTGGACACTAAAATACTAGGAAGATTCCTTCTCTGTTTGTTGTATTGAGTTTGTATTCTTTGAATCGAATTTTTTCTTTTTGTATTAATGGTAAGCCTTTGCAGACTTCCATTTTGGGTTCATGAGTAATTTCGACACCTATCTTTTTTGTTTTGGGATACAATTCTCGACTGAAACAATGAGTAGACTTGATTTCTCTTGTAAATGAAATATGTATATTCGTATTCTTTTGAGATCAGTTCTGGTTTGGGTCTACAGTATGCTTCAATCCTGAACTTGTTTGAACTGGAACTTCTTGTACATTCAAACTGTAACGATTTATCTACTTTCTTTCCTTATTGATTACCAATTTCCTTTGTCCTTGGATAGGCTCAGTTGTTAACTTTTCTTACTCGTTTCCATTTTCGAAATAGTGATTTCTCGTGACTTGTTGTCTGCCTTGTTTTGAGTCTTGATGGAAATAGTGTTGAGAGCAGTAGACTATAAGGTTCTGCTATTAGATTACATTGATACTATGGTTTGGCCGTTGTTGACTAGTCTTGTCAAGTTTTTATGGAAAGGAGTATTTTTGTCTCTTGTAATAATTTTAATTTTAAGAAGAGAATAACTTGGTAAAGATTAACTCCTTTTGGGACTACTTTTGTTTGTGAGCATTATTTTTGTATTGTTTGGTTGTCTTCATGGAAGTTGGAATTTGGAGTTACAGTTGGATTGTTTCTGGTTTTTCTTACCTTCTTATTTGTTTATTGAATCGTGTTTGATGTTATATCTAATGATTTGTGTGATATTGTTATCCCAGGACAGGAACGGGGTAACTCTTGTTATTATCTGGTCCAGGGTTTTCTGATGTGATAAGTCGGGCATGGTATTATAATGGTTCTTGCTTGGATATAGAGTTTCATCCTTGAAGGAACACGTTGTTTCATTTATTTTGATCTCCTTAGAAGATAAATGTGTATTCATTAGGATAGAATTAAGAATAATGGGATGACGGATTATTGTTTGTTTACAAGCATTGATAGTATGATAGAACTTTAGATCTTGGGTAGAATTGTTTGTTTAATCCTACTTTTCACTTAAAATTTGAGTCTTTAATTACTAAGTGGTTTCCTTTCTGTTCCTTATCACTTAGTGCTGATTTTATGATTTTTTTACTTAATCTCGTTAAAGCAGTGTTTGTCTTTACTGAAATAATTAGTGGATGCACTTTTTTTAATGATTATTGCTTATCATGCTCAGTTCATCGAACGGACCCATGCATCTATTTGCAAATGGAGACTTAAGGTAAAAGAGGCCAAAAAATCATATGATTCTTGGCTGATATATGCATAATTCTTAGTAAAGATTCTAATTCAATTCTTTTATTGAATTGTAAAGAAATTGTATACTTTTTGTATTAAAGGCTGTGATATGCAGTATGTCCTAAAGAGCATTGTCTTGTTGATTTTTATAAGTTGTATGGATGAATGCAGTTGTGTTTTATTTCATAATTTGTAAAAATTATCTGGTACTTTTTATAAAGAAGGATGAAGTTCCATCTGTGAATATTCTTTATATTATTTTATTGCTTATTCTTTATCTTTGATAAATGGATAATGGTAATTCTTTCAATTTCCCTCCTATAATGAACTGTCAACTTGTGATTGCATAATTATGAAGTCTACTTTAATTGGATATATTCAGATGTTGAACCTTTCTTAAAGTTATTGTACTTTTTAAATGAAACTTATGATAAAGTTGTTTTGTTATGGTTAATTGGAAGTTTAACTGAGAAATCTAACATTAAAAGAAACCATAAGTATAAAAAATTTCTTCATGTACTAAATGAATCAAATTTAGGAAAGAAATTATTGAGTGTTGGATTAGGGTTTGGTAGGGTTGCTGTAATCAAGAAATAATCCAAACTAACAAAGAATTAATAATCTCCTTGGGGGTATGTACATCTTCATGAGGCAATTTTTGTAGGATTTTAGCACATGCAAACTACAGGAATGTAATTTCGAGAAGGCTTGGGTCTTCTCAAGAATACAACATTGTAGTTGACATCTGGCATCACCCTTCCGCATTGATCATATAGATCTACACATAATAGGAACTCATACTTGAACTTAGTTTCTCTCTAGGTCTAGATAGGAGCATATTTAGGATAGGTATGTTGGCACATATGATCAAATAAGGTCAACCGAGTATTCCCATTTACCCTAAGCCATTGTGAGTGTCTTCCTATAATAGTTTATGTTTCTATCTAGGGCTAGGGTTAAACCTGTAACAAGTGGAGTGACGGTAGTCAGTAAAGACCAATCATGATAATAGAGGAGTGAGGTGAAGGACGTATTCCAATATGACAAGTATGATATCTAGGAATAGTGACATACACAATATGTTATAAATATTTGGCCAAAGTATCACAAGATGCTAGTTGCATTGTCCTAGGTCACCAAGTTTAAAACAATGTGATATTAGATGAATATTGGTAACAGATATTTAGATATGTTCTTTAAACAGATCACATAGTACCCGATGTAGGGTAGGAAGACCAAGTATACAAAGTATACAATATTTATTCAATACATAAGATAACATAAATAGATTGGTAACTTACCGAGTTATGGAATGAATAGATCAGTGAATCACCGAGTCATTACAGCTGCATATGTTTATCCATTGAATTTGATTGGCATGGAATGTTTGTTCTAAATAATGCTTTATTTAGAATAGTGAAAACTGTAAAAAATAAATTCCCTTGTTTCTAAAGTCTTAAAATGGGAATGTTACATCTTGGTATCAGAGCTGAAGGTTACAATCTCTTGGACCTATTGTGTCCATAATCTGATGAAACCTAAATTTTCTTGTAACAGAAAATGGAGAGAACAAGAAGAAACATTGCAAATAACCCTCCGCCTGAGGAAGGAGTAGCAACTACCTAGAAACTCGATGAGATCCTTGCTGCCCTGTTGGACACAAGAGATCATTTGGCTATGCTTGAACAACAAGTAATGGGTAATGAGGAGGAAGAAGAAGCTGATAACAATAATCAGCCACCTCCAGGGGACAACGCCAATGTGGGTGTTGATAATAACAATGTTAACATACATGTTCAGCCTGAGAATAAAAAGGCTAGGCTAGTAGCAGAACTCACTAATGACATAAAAAGGATAAGTCCACCCAAGTTTGATGGCACCACATTAGGAGATGGGGCTGAGAACTGGCTCAGTGAAATGGAGAAATACTTTGCAATAAGAAATTTCTCAGAAGAAACAAAGGCGATATGGGGAGCATATCAAATTTCTCATGAAGCATCTTCATGGTGGGACAGCCGCAAGGCTGAGTTGAACATTGATGAATCTAATATCACATGGGACCAATTTAAAGGTTACTTTAGGCAACGATGGCTGCCACAACTCTACTATGATAAGAAAATGACTGAATTTCAGAACTTAGCTCAAGGAAAGCTAACTGTAACTGAGTATTGGGAGTGATTTACAAAACTCCTTAAGTATGTGCCTCAGTACCAAACTGACGAGAAGTTTAGGATACAAAAATTCATCATGGGATTGAATCCCATTATAGGGGGAGAGGTGGATGTTCACATCCCAACCACGATGGAAGGGGTTGTTGAAAAATCCATAAGGTAGGAACAGAAATTAAAGGCAATTTCTACTCATAAGGAGGAAGTAAGGAAGAAGAATCCCAACTCCTCTTCATCATCTCTTGCACCCAAGAAAGGACCATGGAAGAAATTTCAGAATGAAAAGTAAGTTTTCATCTGATACAAATAAGAAAGCAGCAACAAACAAGTTTGCTGGTAATGCACAGAACAACTTTGCCAAGAACAATAATAACGGACAAAAGTCCTATGGGGGTCAGAACGATAACTCTAAGGCTGGAAATAAACCTGAGCCTAGGAAGGGACCTGTAGGAGGCTGTTATAACTGTGGCAAAGATCATTACACAAATCAATGTCCTTTGAAGAAGGATGATCATAATCAGCAGCACAAGATACACATTACAGTAGCTGACAAGCAGGCTGAGAAACATGCCACACCCATAGAAGTTCTGGGTAAGTTATTTGGCTTACCAATAACTATTATTTTTGATACCGGAGCTACTGAATGTTTTATTTCTAGTAAATTAGCATCAAAATTAAAAAGAAAAGCTGGAAACATGGATAAAACATGGACTGTATAGTATGGGAATAATGTTGTTCATACGGTTAGTATGTGTCTTTTTGGAGCAATCCTTGACTTACCTAACTTTTCCACTGAGGTTGATCTTTATGTTGCACCCTTGGGGTCTTATGATGTAATCATAGGTGTTAATTGGTTAGTAGAACATAAGGCTAAAGTGGACTATTTTGAAAAACACATTAGTTGTTTAGATGACCTGTAGAAAACAACAGAGATTCAGGGTGTGAAACGTGAGATTTTTGTTAGAAAACTGTCAGCTATGCAACTTAAAAAGGCAAAAAATAAAGGATGTACCTTATATGCAGTAAAAATTACTGAATCAACAAAAGAGAGCAGTGATATTATGGAATGATATCCACTGTTACGAGACTTCAGTGATGTATTTCCAAAAGAATTTCAGGTCTTCCACCCAAAAGGGAATTTGATTTCATGATTGAGATCAAGCCTGGAACTGAACCTATTTCTAAAGCACCGTATCGAATGACTACTATAGAATTAGTAGAGCTTAAGGCTCAGTTGCATGAAATTTTGTCTCAAGGTTTGATTAGACCAAGTGTTTCACCTTGGGGAGCACCCATAATTTTTGTGAAAAAGAAAGATGGAACACTTAGATTGTGCATTGATTACAGAATGTTAAACAAGGCAACAATCAAGAATAGATATCCACTCCCTAGGATTGATGATTTATTTGATCAGATGCGTGGAGCATCGGTATATTCCAAGATAGATCTTTGATCTGGATATCATCAATTGTGAATTAAGGATGAGGATATTCATAAAACAACTTTCAGAACAAGGTATGGACATTATGAGTTTACGGTTTTACCTTTTGGATTAACTAATGCACCGGCGGCATTTATGAATTTAATGAATAATATATTTCAAGAATACTTTGACAAATTTGTGCTTGTATTCTTGGATGACATTCTCATATATTCTAAAAGCATTAAGGAGCATCATGAGCATTTGAAAATAGTTTTGGAAATTCTGAGAAAGAGACGGTTGTTTGGTAAGCTATCCAAATGTTCTTTCTATGACACAGAAGTCCACTATTTGGGTCATGTTATAAGTAAAGATGGGATTGTTGTAGATCCTTCAAAAATTACAGCTATAACAGAATGGCCTGCACCTAAGAATGTACATGAAGTTAGAAGCTTCATGGGACTTGCTGGCTACTATAGGAAATTTGTAAAAGATTTTTCTAAGATAGCTGCACCAATAACTTCCTTACAGAAGAAAGATAAAAAGTTTGTTTAGAGTGAGAAATGTGAAATTGCATTTAAAACCTTGAAGGAACAGTTAACTTCAGTACCTATTCTTGCAGTACTAGATCCTAATGGAGATTTTATGGTGGTATCTGATGCATCCGGTGAAGGTCGAGGAGGTATTTTGTTACAAAGTGGTCATGTCATAGCATATGAAAGTAGGAAACTTAAGTTACATGAGTTGAATTATGCTCCACATTATTTAGATTTTTCTGCCATTTTTCATGCACTACAAGTTTGGAGGCATTACCTTCTCGGTAAGCCTTTTGAATTGAAAACTGATCACCTTGGACTGAAGTATATCTTCACTCAGCCAAATCTTAATGCAAGACAATGAAGGTGGTTGGATTTTTTGTCTCAATATGATTTTGACATCAGTTATATAAAGGGTAAAGAAAATAGAGTGGTTGATGCTCTAAGTCGTAGGAAGCACATTTCTGCTCTTATAACGTTAAGAACTCAGTTTAAGGATGAAGTAAAAAGTGTTATGGAATCTGATTCTTACTCTCAGCAAGTAAAAACAGCACTTGCTGCAGATTTGAATGATTCGAGGTATAAAGGTTTTCACTTTGATAAAGAAGGAATATTACGATTTGAAAACAGAGTCTATGTACCTTCGCTAAATAATTTGAGAAAGAAATTGTTAGTAGAATTTCATAATTCACCTTTTTCTGGACACCCTGGCATTACAAAAATGCTTGCTGATATAAAACAACAATATTTCTGGAAAGGAATGAAAAAGGATGTTCTAAACTTTGTGACACATTGTCTTGAGTGCCAACGTGTTAAGGTGAAACATATGCACCCAGCCGGTTTGTTGTATCCTCATAGCATACCGCAGTACAAATGGCAAGGTAATAAGCATGGATTTTGTACAAGGGTTACCTATGTCGAGAAATAATCATGATGTTATATTAGTAGTTGTGGATAAACTAACAAAGGTAGCACATTTTATTGCTGGAAATCTGAAGGATGATTCTCCTATTTTGGCAAGAAGATTTGTACATGAAATTTTCAGATTACATGGAGTACCTGAGTTAATCATTTTGGATAGAGATCCTAAAATGACGTCAAGATTTTGGCAAATGCTTAATGCAAGCTCTAGGAACTAAGTTAAATTTCAGTTCTGCGTATCATCTAGAAATAGATGGGTAGACTGAAAGAGTAAATAAAGTTTTGGAAGATATGTTACGAATGTATTGCATGGATCAACAGTATAAGTGGGAAGAGTATCTTCCATTAGTTGAATTCGCATACAATAATACATATCATGCTTCTCTTAAGATGGCACCTTTCGAGGCATTATATGGAAGAAAATGTAGAACCCCTGTTAGTTGGGATAGCATAGAGGATAGAGAGGTAATTGGACCTGAAATTCTTACTGAAATGGAACAACAAGTTAAATTGATTCGTGAACGCTTGAAAGAAGCAGAGATAGGCAAAAGAGTTATGCTGACTTAAAGAGGGTTGATAGGAAATTTGAACTTGGTGAGAAAGTCTTTCTTTGGGTTAAACCGAAAAAGAGTTCTATAACTTTTGGCAAGGCTTGCCAAGTTATCACCTCGTTATGTGGGACCTTTTGAGATAGTTGAAGTAATCAACCCTGTAGCTTATCGTTTAGCATTACCTCCTGCTTTGTCATGAATGCATGATGTTTTCCATATTTCTTTGCTTAAGAAATATGTTTCAGATTTATCACACGTGTTAAATTGGAATTCCTTGCAGGTCCAGGACCCAGGAATAATCGTGGTTAAACCCATACGAGTGCTTGAAACTCACCAGTTGCATTTGAGAAATCAAGAAATAAGTCAATGTAAAGTCCAGTGGGACCAGTTTAACGAAGATAGTGCAACTTGGGAAAACCTAGAGGATATGAAAACTTCTTTTCCATATCTATTTGAATAGAATTGATTCTGTAGACTGTTAAAAAAAATTCTGATTTTTCTTCTGTATATGACTATAAGTATGCCAGTTTTGGGCAGATATTTATATGAATTGAATAAATAGCTATTTAATGCTGATTTCTGGAACTATAAGTTTTTGATATATTTGACTTATGGTAAGAGAAGTGAATGAATTGATTGTCATTGATATAAATTGTTAAAATGAGGTAATCATCGGGACGATGATTCTTTTTAGGAGGGAAGCATGTAACACCCTCGACAATTGTTATATTCCTCTTTTGCATTTCAAGTGTTGACATGTGATTTTCTTCTAAAGATGTGTTCTTTTGATTGTTGGAGATCATGCTTGATATGGATAAATATTTTCTATTCTTAAGATCATTAGACTGGAATGGAATGGCTTCCTTGAATCCATTTTTCACTTCTTGTAGGTGAGTTGCAATCTGGTTTAAGAGTTGCAAACTTATCTCTTTATCTGACTCATCCTTGGATCAATTTCAGTGATCCAAGGAATGTTTTAAACCTTCTCAGTTGAATGAATGGTAAATTGACATTCCATAATTGAGGGACATGGTGGACTGAAATTTGTTATTACAAGTTCTTTAATCTTGTGTGAACGTGTTTCCATTCAGTTGTATGTTGTGCTTAGGTCCTTGGAGATTGATCTTGGCAGTACATTGCTGACGTAAATGAAATACAACCTGTTCATGACATAGGAAGGATTCAGAATCCTAAAACTAAAGGATTATCCTATGGAATCCTAAGCTGGGTAAGAATATTTACTACCTAGCTATGTTACTTAATTGAATTTTTATTCTAACCTAAGCTTCCTATTCTACCTTGTGCTAAGGGAATATGGAAAGGTTGCTAGGCTATCTAAATTAACCTAAAACCTAATGCTATAAGGTTATGAGATGATCTAACCTAATGTTGGAATTACCTAATGTTGGAATTACCTAAGGTAATGTGTTAAGGCCTAAGGTAATTATTCCTAAACTAACCTAAGTTTTAAGGGATCTATCCTAAGATATTTAAATGGGAACCTAAAGGGGTTGCATGCCTCTAAGGTGATGGTTCCAATGGCATTGAATTGTTGATAAGGTTCTTAAAGGCATTAAGTACTACCAGTTTTGGTAGGGGCTAGTTGATTTGGTGGAGGCTTATGTGGAAGCTCCACTAAAGATGGAATTGCATGTTAAATGGGAATTGGCATTCGCCAGATTTGGGAGGTGGTGGCAAGGAGAGTTGAGTGGGAAAATTGGAATTAATGAAATTAATTGGCCTCGGGTTTTGTTCACAAACCATCTAGGAAACCTGGAAGGTGGGTTTGTGGGAGGTTGTTGGTTTTTGCATGCTTTTCAGATTTTTCTCTGCATGGAGCAAACTGGTTCTTCGAACCAGCAGTTTGACTTTCACTTCATTGCTATTTTTAACTCACCTGGTCTATTTTCGATCATGGGAAGGTATATGAGGCATTCTGAGGAAATTTGTTGGTTGGTTGATCTTTCGTGGAGGAGAAAAGGAGTTGGAAGCTCATCTGGAAGTCTCCTTCGATTTGGCAGAAGTGCTATCAGGCATGATAGGCTCTAACCATTAAGATCTCTTGCTTTCTTCTAAATGTTTCATTAAAATGACTCTGCTCTTATGAGATTCTTGGCTTGCATGTTTTATCTGGTTATTTTCTTGATGGGTTTTATAATCTCTGGAAATTTGGGTATGAATCCATGGAAAATTAGTGTAATGTCTTGGAAACTTTCTTTGTATGGGTTAAATAGCGAAGCATGCATGAGAAACTTGTTACTGTGGCTCTGCTTGTCATTTCTTGAACCTGGTATTCGAAGAGTTGTGTTTTGACTGACCTTCGTCGCTGTTTACTTGGTTCTGAGTTTTTGGGAACCTTGAGTCTTGTATGATCTTACATTAGAGCTCATGTTTTGTTTGAGCTTAAGCTTATATTTGAGCTCATGTTTTGTTTGAGCTTGAACTTGTATTTGAACTCGTATTTTGTTGAGCTAGAGCCTGTATTCGGGTTCATGTTTTGTTTGAGCTTGAGCTTGTATTTGAGCTCGTGTTTCATTTGAGCCTCTATTCAAGTTTGTGTTTAGTTTAAGCTTGATTCGAGGTTATTGTTTTGATAAGAATTTGGTTGGAGGTTCTTGTTACTCTGAAACCATGTTTGGATTCTTGAGTAATACTGGAATGTTTTTTGAAGTCCATATGTACCTCTGTACTCGTGTTTATTCTTGTGTTATTCTGGACTGTTAATGGGAGTTCATAATGTACACAGCACCCGTATTTTATTATGTGAATAGTTCTGAACTCTGGTTAGAAGCTCGTGTTTTGTTTTGAGCTGGTATGAGTTTTCTTTGTTTGAAATACAAACTGGAATGGGAACTTGTGGTTTCCCTGAACCTGAGAATATCTACTTGAATGGTTCTGAACTCTTTTGTGAGAAACTTGTGTTTCATTTTGAGTTGGAAATAGGGTTTCTTGTTTATGCTATAAAATGGTTAAGGTTGTTCGTATTATATTCTGTCTTGTATCATGATATTTTTATATATCTGTGCTCATGTTTGAGATTTTGTGATTCGACACTGTACATCTAATTTGGTACTTAGTGTTTGGAATTTATAGTCTGAATGATGTGTTGGTTCTGTTCTGGTAATTGTGAGTTGGTTTTATATTGCATTCAAGTTGAAAGCTTATAACTCTTTTAATGTGAACTAATTACTCCAGGTAGTTTTGGGTAAGTAGTATAACTAAGTTGTTTGAATATCTCTTGGAGATTTAACTGGAAACACTTTCGTTTGATTGTAGGATTTGGAATTCTTTTAAAATGAGTTTTTACTAGTGCTTAAAAATAGTAGTGGATGTAGAATACTTAAATATGTTCAGTTTGATTTTGTTTTATAGTTCTAAAAGAATTATGAATCACCTATGCTTAAGTACATTGTTGTGGAGGCATTTAAAGGAACTTCAGTTTTGAGTTCGAGGATACTCCTGAACTGGTTTAGTTTAAGGTTTCAGGTTTTCTAATCTTGTTGGGATCAATAAGTGAATACTTGAGTCTTTTAAAAGAAAAAGGAAATTGAGAACCCTTAGGGATAGTGTGTTGTTTTAGAACTTTACTGTTATGTTGTTCTGAACTGAAATTGGAACTCATGCTTTTAATGATAAGGATTGTAAGGGGGACTTGCAGTATGTTTTCTTGCAATGAGTTGGTTTTGTTCTCTCTTCTGGGAACTAGTGTATGAGCTTATTGTTTGGATTAGAAATGGGAATTTTTTGTTAAGTTTAGAGAAATAAATTAAGGATTGAATCAAATTCTGATAAGATTCCTTTTCTAACCTGTAGGGATTAGTTCATTTGATTGAACCCTTCTGTTATTAGTTCTCTTGTGAAATGGAGATTTATTATAATTGTTTAGTCTTCCTTGTTCATATCATTTGTTGAAGTGATGTAGGAAGAGATTTGATGTTTCGGTTTTGTTGAACAGAAAATATAATCTTGTTGGCAGACTGTTTAAATTCTATATTCCTTCTTAGATTGATATGGGATTTTGTTCTGTTTAAAATCTTAAATGTTGTATTTAAAGGTAGTTGTCCTTTAAATGAAACAGTTAAATTCATGTTATGAACCTGTTTCTATTTTCAGATATTTTTGTGTTGAGCATAGTTTGGAATGGATATTCTTCTTCCTTGCTTAGGAGCTAGATGAATCATCCTAATGAGAACTATGTTGTAAACCCTTTCTTTGTCTTATAGTAAAGTTAAATGTTGTATTCTATTATGATAGAATTGGGAACAATAAGATGTTATGATCTGTTGTTTGTTTAAAGGTAATTGATAGGATCAATTAAACTTTAATTTTGTAAGGCAGATGTTGTGGATTATATTTTGTTCTTCTCTTAGAAGTGAATTCAGATTGGTTAATGTACTTCTTTTCTGATTGTTATTACTTACTGATATGTATGATATATTAATTGTTTCATTAAAGCAGAGTTGTTTTAATGGAACAATTAGTGGAATGCACTTCATTTTAAGGCTTAGTGCTTATCATGCTTAGTTCATTGAACTGACCCGTGCTAGCAATTTTTGCAGATGGACTTCGTAAGTGATAAAAGAAGGAAAAACTTATATGATGCATTGGCTGATTTAAGTCTGATTCTTTGTGAAGAATTCTGATTCGTTCTTGAGATTGTATTGAAAAAGAAAAGTAGTATTCTTTTTAGAATGAAGGTGGTTGTTATGCAGTATGCCTAAAATGCATAAGTCTTGTAAATGTATAAGTTATAAAGATGAATTGAAAGTTGAGAATTTACTTGTATTGGTTGTGTAAATTATCTTGTACTTGTATGAAAGAGATGGATTTCTATCTTGTTGATATTCTTCATATTATTTATATGCTTAATTGGTTATCCTTTGATAAGTTGGATAAAGGGATTTAGTTCAATTTCCCTAATTAAGATGCAGCTTGTTAAGTTGCAGAATATGATGTTCTTTATCTAAACTATTTAACATAGTAATGTAATGTGTGATGAACATACATTAAGAAATATGGATATTGGGTAGGATATACCCTAACACTTAAACATGTAGATAAAGACTCTTTCTCTTTCTTAATTGAATATAAACCAAAAAGGTTTGGAAATATGATTACAATTTATTAGACTTCATTTTGTATGAAGTCTACTTTAATTGGATATATTCGGACGTTGAACCTTTCTAAAAGTTATTGTACTTTTTAAATGAAACTTATGATAATGTTGTTCGGTTGTGGTTAATTGGTAGTTTAACTGAGAAATCAAACATTAAAAACAACCATAAGTATAATGAAGTTCTTCATGGACTAAATGAAGAAAATTTAGGAAAGAACTTATTGAGTGTTGGATTAGGGTTTGGCAGGGTTGTTGTAATCAAGAAATAATCCAAACTAACAACATATTAACAATCTCCTGGGGGTATGTACATCTTGATGAGGTAGTTTCTGTAGGATGTTGGCACATGCCAACTGCAGGGCTGTACTTTTGAGAAGGCTTGGGTCTTCTCGAGAATACAACATTGTAGTTGACATGTGGCATCACCCTTCCACATTGATCATCTAGATCTACACACAATAGGAACTCAGACTTGAACTTAGTTTCTCTCTAGGTCTGGATAGGAGCATATTTAGGATAGGAATTAGCTTCCAATGGCTCAGGGTACGTTGGCACATCCGGTCGACTTAGGTCAACCGAGTATGCCCATTTACCCTAAGCCATTGTGAGCATCTTCCTATAATAGGTTATGTTTCTATCTAGGGCTAGGGTTAAACCTGGAACAAGTGGACTGACGGTAGTCAGTAAAGACCAATCATGATAATAGAGGAGTGAGGTGAAGGACGTATTCCAATATGATGAGTATGTCATCTAGGAATAGTGACATACACAGTATGTTATAAATATTTGGCCAAAGTATCGCAACCTGCTGGTTGTGTTGTCTTATGTCACCAAGTTTGAAACAACTTGATATCAGATGAATATTGGTATCAGATATTCAGATATGTTCTTTAAACAGATCACTCAGTACCCGGTGTAGGGTAGGAAGACCAAGTATACAAAGTATACAATATGTATTCAATACATAAGATAACATAAATAGATCGGTAGCTTACCGAGTTATGGAATGAATAGATCGGTGAATCACCGAGTCATTACAACTGCATATGTTTATCTATTGAATTTGATTGGCATGGAATGTTTTTCTAAATAATGCTTTATTTAGAACAGTGAACACTAAAAAAAATTCCCTTATTTCTAAAGTCTTAAAATGGGAATGTTAGGTTGTAGGGTGTGTAAGACCAAAGAGAAAGAAAGAAAGATAGAAAAGAGACCCAAGACAACAGTTAATTACTAGTTTTTTCACTTGAAAATCATATGAATAGTAGTATATGATTAGGACCTAGAAATATACCCAAGTGCATGATTTTGTGTCTACAGACACAAACACGTCATTAATGTTATTGAATGTGTCAATAAATGGGTAGAGGCTATGCCCCTTACCTATGTCATTAAAAAACCAATTTCCAAATTCATTATTAACTAAATCATATATCTCTATGCTATTACATACACCCTCCTATCTTATAATGGTAAGTCCTTTAAAAATAAATACATCAAGGAACACTATCATCAATTCCATATCAAAACTAAGTTTTCCACTCTGTACTACCGTCAAGGTAGTGGTAAATTCAAAGCCTAAAAAACCCTTGGCTGCATCCTCGAAAACATTTTGGATAACTCGGGAAGGAACTGACATTTACAAATATATCCCACTCTTTGGGCTTTCTTTACTTACATTCTTACACCCATGGGGGGAACCCCATACTCCCTTGTTTATGGCCCTAAAATCATCATTTTAATTGAGATTGAGCTTCCTTCCCTTTGGATTTCCTTCAATGAATTAGTTATTGATAATGATCATAGTGTCACTCACCTCCATGAGCTAGATTTTCTATATGAAAAGTGTCACAAAGCCGTAGATCACCTCAAATTCTATCAAACCACTTGTGTCACAATTATAACAAACATATCCAACGATGTGAGTTTAAGATCAATGACCTATTCCAAAAGGAAAATCATAGGAATACCACTCAAAACGTGAGAAGAAAGGAAAATTCGAGCCTAACAGGATTGTTCCTTATGTCATCATCACCAAATATGGCTCTAGAGCTTAGAGATTGGCCACCTCAAATGGCACAAAACTTGAAGAACCTATGAACATCATGCATCTCAAACACATCTACTACATAGATATATAAATAATAATAATATACATGTACCATGACGAAAACCAGTTCTAGGCATCATGGTAGGATCATTGTTTATGAGAACCCTACACAGGGGCATGAATCTTTCAAATACTCTATATTACGCACTATCCTCCTCATATTCCATCCATGACCCAAATCACTCAAGGATTATCTTGAACATCATTGGGTTTACAGTTTCCAACCTAATCCGTTATATTTTTACATTTACTGGGGGCATCCCTTCATCATCTTCACTGTTTATAGCATCAATTTTGGCTACCATCCTCAAACACCAAAAACAAACCAACACAAAAAAAAACAACAAAAAAACCTCACAACCCACAAAAAATTACAAAGGAACGAAAACCACAAACAATAGTAGCATGTGATGTCTACTTGTCTATTCTCGTACGTTCTCTATTTTTTTTCATTGTGTGCATCATCTACATTGGTCTTATGTTTAGTATCATTTGTCTCTTATTTATGCATATATCACAGGTGGCATCTTTATCTTCTATATCCTAGTGTTCCCTCTTACATACTCGTCATTTATGTTCCCTCTTACATATCATACAGGGGCATCATGATTCCCTATATCATGGTGGCACCTATCTATGCTCTATTGCATATTACAAGCACAATTATCATTATCATACATATCATGGTGAACCTTGTTCTATGCTACATTAAAATACATATGCTTTTACAACGTAGGTATCTTCATGCATGATCAACAAATTTCATTGCAACATCCTTTTCCCCCATCATTAAATATCATCTCCCCATCGTGAAAACCCCATTCATCTTGGGAATATCACTTGACCACCTTTGCAACATGTGAATCCTACTTGAGGATACTCTTCAAGATGGGTTCACTCTCCCGCAA
Source organism: Taxus chinensis (assembly GCA_019776745.2). Lineage (NCBI taxonomy): Eukaryota > Viridiplantae > Streptophyta > Pinopsida > Cupressales > Taxaceae > Taxus > Taxus chinensis. Next base: position 280,111 of record JAHRHJ020002152.1, read on the forward strand.
CTCCTCATCCACCACCATGCATGACAAGTCCTCTATCTATTTCTCCTCCCTATTCATATGTACTAGCCAACCATATTTCTATGAATCTCCCATATCACCTTTCTCATTCCCTTCCTCAACAATGTGTTGCTTCTTCATTTCTTCTCTTCTCTCCTAGATAACTTTTTTCACCAACATCTCTTCACCTCACCTATCAGCTTGGGAATCTTATTTGATCATCCATCTAGCATGGGAATATTTTTTGAGTTAACCCCTCCAACTAATCCTTTCCATTTGTATAACCCCCTTTATAATCACATTTCTCACAGCACAACCATCACCACCACAAATCTATTTTTTCCCCACCTCTTCAGCTTGGGAATCTTACTTGATCACCACTACATCCTGAGAATATTACTCAAGTATTCCCATCACATTTAGTATTCCCTAATGCATATCTTCCTCCATCCACAACTACTCCACTCCATTTTTCCCAATATTACTCGTAACCATCTCCCCCAATCCACCACTTCATTACAACACACTGCTAATCATATTCTCACATCTACCCTTATCATACTCAATCTTTCAGCTTGAGAATATTACTTGATAACCGCTACAATATATAAGTATTAATTGAGGCTTCCCCTCATATTCATTATTCCCTACTACATATCTTCCACCATCCACTCCTCAACTTAATTAGCCCCTTCCTTCCTCCTCATCAACTCTTTTAATCAATTGTTCCATTCTCATAAACATCGTCCCTTTTTTCCCATCCTTCATCTTTGCCATCTTCTAATTAGTAATATTACTTAATCATTCATGTCACATGGAAATATTATTTAAGGGTTCCCCTTAAGATCAGCTTTTCATTATACACTTCCCCACTTACCCACATTTCCTCCACTCAATCGGTACCTTTCTTCCTCGTCTTCATCTCTTTTAATCACATGTTCCATTATCACAAACATTACCTCTTATTTTTTCTTCTTTCCTCGTATCCATATTCTTCTTGGTAATATTACTTAACCATTCCCATAAAATGACACTATTATTTACGGGTTCACTCTTAAGATCAACTTATCATTCTACACTTCCCCGCATACCCATGTTTCTTCCATTCCATTTGTCTCATCCTTCCCCGTCATCATCTCCTCCAACCAACCATTACATCACCATGAACATCACATCCTCACATCACATCCTTAATCATCACTAGCCTCATCTTGACAATCTTACTTAACCACTACTACAACATATAAATCTTACTTAAGGGTTTCCCTTACGATCAACTTGTCATCCTACACTTCCCCACCTACCCATGTTTTCTCCATACCATTTGTCCCGCCCTTCCCCATAATCATCTTTTCCAACCAACCCTTACCTCATCACATAACAGAAAGTATTATTTTCACATCCTTCATCGCCCCATCTTTAGCTTGACAATATTACTTACTCATTCCTGTGGCATGGAAATATTACTTAAGGGTTCCCCTTAAGATCAATTTATCATTCTGTACTTCCCCGTCTTCCCACATTCCATCCCTTCGTTTGATTGTTCCTTCCTCCTTGTTTCCCTTCCAAACCATCCTTTCCCCCACTGACTACTCTTCTTCATCCTATCAAATTGCAAGTTATTTACACCATATTTAGCATGCCAATCATATTTGATCACCCTCCTTTTGATTGCTTTCATTTCTCCTACTTTCCTTGAAACTTTATTTATCTCTCCATTCCATTCTCTAACATTCTTCTCATATCTTATTTATTGATGTATTTTTCATTTGTACTCGTGTTATGCATTGTTCCTCCTTTTTCCTCTTCTCACATATCCTCACTCGCATCTTATTTAAATCATCTACCTCATTATTTTATCATCCTCCCATATTTCCCCATGTTACCCATTCCTAATGTTTTCTCTATCCTTAACATTCTTTCATCATGATATTTTGTTTCCTCTTTCACTCTCTTTTTCCTTCTCCGCTTTCTCCCCGCCTATACCCCATTTTGTGCTTTCCTACTCACCTCCCCACCCTACATCATTCCTTTCCCATATATTTATTGTCTTCATCCTCCATCATTTTTCATTCTCACTTCAACTTGATATTTACATACTCCTCTTCGTCCTTATCCTTCTCTTAATCTTCTCCATCCTTTTTTCACTCCACGCTCCTCCTCTTTTCTTTCTTATTTTTACATTCCTGATGCTTCCCACTCTCAAACTTAAATATCATCACTCTTGAATCCCTCTCCATACACCATTTCTCCTCTCTTCCTCTCATATATTCCATTTTTATCATTTTCCTCCTTTCCCACTCACTCTACTGCATTTCTCCACCTCCTTTCCTTACCACTACCATTGACAACAAATCCTTCATAACCTACAACTCAATTATGTTTCTCATCTCATTCTCTTCCTTTGTCTATGTTGTCATATTTTTGCACTACCATTCTTCATCTTCCTCATCCCTTCCCTCATCCTCCATAAACATATCCATGTGGTCTATTCCATATTCCTATCCCTTACAATTGTTATCTATGTCCTATGGTTTTAATCTTTTCATCATTTCTTTTCTCATTCTTACACTCTCGTCTTCATCACTTTTTCCTCCGCTTAATTCCGGTTATTTTCTCATCATCTTCTCCCAACATTTTTCTTTCCTTTTTCATTATCTCCATCATTCTCTCAACCATCACCTTATCTTCTAATTCTTCATGATCTATTATTTACTTGCTAACCCATCCCCCCAGTTTCATCCTTTTTAACATCGTCCATTTTTTCCCATTTCCTTCATCTTCCTCATCCCTTCCATTAACTTATTTCTCTCCTTGCCATTATATTTTTTACATTAAAACTTAAATCTTCTTCTTCACATTCCAAACCACTTTCCTCTCTCTTTCACTTTTAACATCAAGGATGATCACATCTCTTTCTCAACATGACTTAGTCCCTCACCACATTCTCACTTTTTCCTCCAACATCATTCTCACTTCACATCAGGGTCGATTGTACACATTCCCTTTCTAATCCCCACACCTCGTACTTCCATCACCTTTCCATTCTCTTCATTTTCAACTAAGCACTTGTCTCTCAAATGGTAATAGTCATCTCATGTTTCATGAAACTAGTTGTTCCACTTTAGAATCACCTTCTTAAACCATTCCCGTCCATTTCAGTCTTATCTTGATTCACCTCTATTTAAGTCCCTCAACACATAATCAATCTTACTATTCTTGTTCCTACCATATCATTCTCACCTCACACTCAAGGTTGATTTAATTCTTTCCACCTTTATCCACCAATCATCCTACATTAATCACCACCCAGTTTTCATCCTCATCTACCAAACATTCATCTCTCGACCTTCACATCCTCGAAAATAACTACATTTCACCCTTTCATCCCTTTCCATTTTATTCCTCATCAACTAAGCCCTTGCCCCTTGAATCCTTATGATCTCTATCTCATCTTTTCGAGAGAGTAGTTATTAATTTCATTAACGCTTTCTCTCTCGAGTGGGAATTATCATATCCATATTTAAAAATTCTATCCAAAATGTTTTTATATGATATTGTAAGCACCCAAAATTACATGGTGCTACATTGACGGAATGGTAATAATACCATATGATGATGAGGTCCATGTCCCATTTCTTTATTTACAACATGCCTATGTGACTTATTCTTCTTTGCTTCTGTTCCTTAGAATTTTCTTATTTCATAAATTATTTTCTCCCCTTTTCCTTAGTGTCTTTCCCTTAAGTTACATAACCACCATGGCATTTGTATAACCCCCCATCTATGAAAACCAGGAGCTCTGTGTGCCTTTATCCGAGACTCAAACTACAAGTTTGGTAAGTGTGTTATAATCTTCTCAGTGTCTTTCTCACACATTTCTTAACCATTTCCCTTTATTTTAATATTTTTGGATATGTATGGAACTCCGCTTCCTTCCTTAATATTCTTATAATGTTGATTACCCCTTCTTAGGATGATCTTGCATTTATTGATTGCCAAGTGTGTTGGACTTTTTCCCTATTGTTTTTATATAAAAGCCAAGATTTTTCCTAAAGCATTGGTTGGAGATTATTGATTTTTATTACACTGTTACTCTGTTTAAATCATATTAGAAAGTACACAAATAACTCATTTTCTTTTTTTATCTTTTACTTCCATTTGTTACCAGTTTACCTACAACCAGTCTGCTCCAGCATTCTTCTTATTTCTTAATTTTCTTCCACAACCAGCATAGCTCCCTGGACCAATTGGACTCATTTCTGGAAAATAATTTAGGGGATAAAGAGAAGAATAAACCATGTTTAGGAATCCTATTAGTTCAATGATAACTAGGTTGGGGATGTTATTTAATTTCATTCAAATATTTTTAATCTAGAATTAAATTTGTTGTTAAATCAATAGATTGTTTTAAGGAAGTAGAATTTATAAGTTGTTTATTTCCTATAAGTAGCTTCTGCTGATATTTCTTTCTCAGCTTATCCCTATGGATTTTCCTAAGAAAGTATTTGGAGGAAGTTCTTGTGCACATAATTTTTTTACTTCTTTACTTTAGATTACATGTAGCTTTCATTTTTTTCATCAATTAGATTTCACATGTGCATACATAAAAAAATCTTCCATTGAAAACTTCCTCCCTACTTATCCCCGTGGATATACAAGGGAAAAAATCTTGAGGAAGATTCTATGTCTATTCCTTTCTGTTGTATTTCTTAACAATTATTTTTCTATTCAACTTATTGTTTTACTAGGGAAGTCTCAGGGGAAGAAGAAATTACTTCTTAGAAAACTTATTTCTTCCCGTGATTCTGAGGTAAAGTAATTAGAAGTAGCAAATCCACAACTACAAATTGGAATATATATGTGTTTAAATTAGATTAATCTTCACAATCTGCAACAGAGGAATAGCCACATCCAACTATTCCCTGTTTATTTTATTTTAGTGTAGAAATAGAATTTATTTAATTTAGAAGCAATTTCCCTTGTCTGTAGATTTCACTTTTTTTAATCAATTTAGAGTAGATAAATCTTAATGTTTGTTTAATTATTTGTTTTCAATTCATTTCCTTTCAGAAAAATAGATTAGATTGTTTTTTCATTTTGGATAATTAATCAGGAATGAATTTAGCTAATTAAAAGATTAAAACACACTTGTCTTTTATTTAAGCTAGATTTAATTTTCTTAATTATTTAAAATGAACTTTCAACATAGTTTATCATTCAAATTAAACCAAATTATTAAACAATAGGGAACTTACGCTACCCGTACATAGCCTCTAATTCCCCTTTGTCCAATTTAGCTCATAGGAACTCACACTACCCATTCTTAGTCCTTGATTCTCCTATAGCTACCTTTCAGCATCCCGTCAATCCTACACATTTAGCTGTCTCAACATGACCTCGGGAGGTCGAGTGCATCTAGGAATCATGTGTTGATTCTCAAGTGTACAAAATTGGTGAACCCTACATGAAGGACTAGTTCCTTCTTATTTCATTTTACTATTATCTCACCTTTCCATTTCTTCCCCTATTTTAGTAGGTATTTTATACCTCCCCAAATATGTCTGGTAGAGATTTTGGTGGGCCATTTGGCTTTGATAGATACTACACCAATTTTCAACCACAACAATCCCCTTCCCTTTCTGGATGGGTTGAAACTACACAAACAATGTGCAAGCCTCCCCTAGCTATGTCTCAACTTCTACTAGCCATATGAGAATAGAGGAGGTTAATCAAACTTTAAACATGCAATACATTCAATCCAATTCAAACAACATGAACTTTATGAGTGAGAACTATACCTTACCCTAGAGTCTTCTCAAGACCTCACATTAGCATGTAATCAACAGAAGATGACATTTTTGCACGAATTTCTAATCCTCTTTGCCAAATAGATGATTCCTTAGATAGGATGAAGATCCATACCTCTGAAATGTTCAACAATAATGTATTAGACTAAAATCCTGAAACTCCTATTTTCAAGGAAAGACAAGAATGACAATGTTGAACAATTCATAAGAGGGTATCACATGTCCTCCTAACCAAACCCTACACACTAGGCACCCAAAAAAGGAACTCAATCATCACCCCATGATGTTATTTCTAATTTATTAGGGAGGATTAGAGAACTAAAAATTCCCAACCTTCACAACCAACTTATGCAATAGGGAAAACATGGGTTATCCCATCGACAACAAAGGATACACCCCTATCAACCCACAACCGATGAAACATCATGTGCAATAAGGTTATCATGTCCAATCAAACCAGGGTGACCTTCTCAAGGGTTGCGACACACTAGGGATGGGTCCTCATCCATCTCACAATTATCCTATGCAGGGGATTTCCAGAAGTGCGTTCTCAAATGTCATTCCTTATAGAAATAAAAGTTCCCTGGTTTTATGCCCACTAGCCCATATCCTAGTGTTGTTCCTCCTTACCTACATATGTACTCAAAATCCCCTTAGATGGATGTGTATACTTTCCCTACTCCTTATACATCATATCAAGGAGCTCCATACGTTCCGATCAATGCCTACAGTGCAGCCTATCCAACTCCTCCTCCTCCACCTCCTCATCAAGGAGCTTCAATGGTGGAATCTTACACAATGGGTACTTACACTGAGTATTTGAAAGAACCCCTTGATTTCATAATACAAGGTGTCATGCTTCCACACCCATTTCCTGATCTTCCTAAATTTAAGGGAGAAGGAGACCCAAATGCTCATATCAAGGCCTATGTTACTTCCATTAGGGAATTGCTTGCTTGGGATGTTGTAGTAGCTAAAATATTTTTGAAGACTCTTGAGGGAATTAATTTAGATTGGTACTATCAGATTCTATAATATTCTATACATTCCTTTAAACAACTTATTTGGAATTCATTAGAGCATTTGACATGAACAAGTTTCTTAGAATAAGGGATTAGGGAGTTTTATACATATTAGGTAGGATCAAAATGAATCTACTGCCCATTTCATCCAGAGATGGCAGTCAAGTTCTTTAATCCTCTGCAAGTGCACCTAAAATGGGCCAAATGGAATTTTTGACCTCTTCCTTCACTCGCTCAACCGAGAGACCAAGGAGGAAGTCCAGAAGTTTCCTTTCCATAGTTACAAAGAAGTGTTGGAAGGCACGCTTCAAATCAACCAAGCCGCTATCGATAGTGGACGTAAAACTTATGGTCTCAATGGGAAATTGGTGTCCCCTAATCAAAAAAATAAATAATCAAAAAATGGAACCAACAACCAAGGACCTAAGGTCTTGAATCATAATTTTGGTACTACCATGGATGGTGTTACCGATCAAGAAAAGAATGTTGGTTTTACGAACAATGGTAACACTAATAATAACAATAACAACATGGGAAATCAAAGAGGCCCTAATTCTATTTCCTATGTCAACATGGTTGATGTCAATCATCCCCCTCCTCAACATGCTCAAACCCAAGGCCTCAACCAATGCCAAAATTCTTGCCAAGGGGAAACGAACTACGGTTATAATAACCAGCTTCAAAACTACAATTAGGGTTATAATTAACAACAAAATTCAAACCAAAGGCCAAGAGACTTACGACCCCAATATTTATTGTGTTTTTTTATGTTATTGGTCATGATGTTATAACTTGTAGGGATTGCAAAAAGTTCATACAAAGACTCCTTGAGAATCAAAGGTAACTCTTTGTGGACATGTTCTTATCAAATCATGAAACAACCTCGCAATCAAGTTATACAGGACCCGTTGCACCTCAAAATATAAACCTAGGAATTTATCAGGACCCATTCCCTAAAAATCTAAATATGTTAAAGCAAATCCTCAAAACATAAATAAGGGTATTCATGTTGGGAACAATGACCATGAGGCCTCAACTTCTGACAACTCTTGAGTTTCCCCTAACCTAGGCTCAAACAACAATACAAAGATTTTGGGATTAGTTGAGTTAGAGGTTGAATCAGAAATTAACACAACAACTTGGAAAAGGGAGTACACTTCACAACCTCTTCCTACTCATTCCCTCTCATAGAATGAATCTCCCATAGTCTCAAAACATGTAGGAGCTTATGATTTAATTTGGATTTGAACAAGACCTTTTCTCACATTTTGTTTCTAGATTTATTGAAGAATTCCCTGTGCATCATTTTGTACTGCTTGATGCACTAGGTCTTGGTCATCTAATCCATGTTAATCCTCCAATTAGGGCTCAAATCAATCATATTACTTCGAACATACATCCTCTAGGATAGAGTGATAGGGATACCAAGTTTGTCTTTGATATAAAAAGATGTCATCTGATGCTGAAATATCTTGAAGAGGATATCCTACTTTATATTTGTAAGTTTGGGTCTATAACAATTGTCATTAAGAGAGATATGATTGATGATGGGGCTGTTGTGAATGTAGTCCCATTTTATTTCTTATAAAATTGGGATATGGGGAGACTAATTTTCCTCTACAAGAAACATGTTGCGAGGGTATGACAGTCTTAAGGCTACCTCAATTGGAACTATAGTTCTTCATGTCTCCCTCAACCAAAAACTATTTTAACATATTTTTACATCATTGACAAGGAAAAAAATTATAACATGATCCTTGGGTAGACCATGGATTCACTAGATGAAGGATATCCCTTCCACTTGTTCTAAGAAGTTAGATTTCTCCATTTGGGAAAGGACTTCGTTCCTCAAGGGGATCCTAAACCCTTTGATATACATCTGGAGAATCTCAAGAAGAAATAAGGGGTTCATTTGAAGTATGAGCTCCCTACAAACCAGTTAAAAAAATGGATTCCATCAAAATAATTAGTCACAACCACTGAAATGTTCTGAAAGTTGAAGTCAATGACCCAAAAACATTCGAAGTGGAAAAAATGGATAAGGGTAAAGCAATATATATGGAAACTGTGTCCAAAAACCACCTTAGAGATTGTAAAACTCTTAGAGAGTGATGAGCCTATATTTCTCCCCTTTGAACCACAAGGAATTAAAATCTCCTTGGTTTATCTCTCTTCCTACCGATGATCTTGGTCTAGACATACATATGATAGAAATAACAGAAGAAGAAGAGGATTTGATAACAAAATGATACCCATCAAATCCATCTCTTTGGATTATTTCATTCCTAACCTTAGTCTAGATACAATATGTCAAAAACCAAGCTCTTCATTTACAAGACATGACCCATAACATGAAAAATGCCAAATGCAATCATTACTCCCATATGTAGGGAGACATAGTTGAACAATATCCATCATGCTCACATGAACATGATACATCAAGAATGTGACAAAGAGGTTTTAAATGTCCTCATAAAATGGATGGTCATACACCCAAAGCTAGATGTTCAAATAAGTATGATTATAGGAAAGGGTTGTAAGTTTAAACCCAAGGTAGTAGGCCCTTATCAAGAAAACAGAAATTTAAATAATCCTTCTTATCATTTGTGTACCTTGGGAGGTGAGGAGTTTTTTGAATCCATCAACTCACTTCACCTTAAACTTCTTCCATATATAGTCACTTGTACATTTCCACATTGTACATTATTGCATTCATACCACTTTTGTCATTTTACATTATCATCTTGTGAAATTGTAAATTGGAAACTTACTTTTCAAGTAACTTTTAAACTTTCAAACATTGGAAAATAATATTAATCATATCTCTTCAACATTCATTTCACATCTTCAAACTATCCAATCTATCTCATCATTTCAGTTCATGAGACAAAATTTTGACATTGATACTACAAGGACTTGTATGCTTAGTCTTCTTCATGGTTTCTCCCAATTCAGGTGTTTCTTTCCCATAGTTTTCTCTAGAAGCTTCTTGATGATAAATATTTCCCCTAAAATATCTCTCTATGACAGAAACATTCTAAACATTTCACCCAAATATTTTTTTTCCTATCTCAACCTTTGGTGGTGAGCCCTCACATCCTACTAGTTGTGTGGGGTTGAGGCTAGGGGAAAATGTTCCCTCCTAAAAGCACAATCCAAAGTCAATTAAAAAAATATAAATAAACAAGAAACAAAAAGTTCTTTCATTTAAAAATAAAACTACACTTATCATCCCCACTAACCTTTGGTGATGAGCCCATGCTTCTTATTGGTAGCATGATATTGGGAAAGGAGGGAAGTTCCCTTACTCATCTATGTTTTTAAGTGGTGATGATCCCATGCTTCTTACTAGTAGCATGGGGCAAGATGTAGGGGGTCACAATAATAAATCACAAGTTACAAATAAATAAATAAATAAAAGTGCTTCTAAAAATTCCCATGAAAATGAATTAGATGTGTATGTTAAGAGAGATTTATTCCTCAAAACCAGATTTTGTCAATCAATAGGCCATCCATGAATCTAAGTCTAGTCAAACTTGCAAGAAGAATTCATTTCAAACTGGGTAGTTAATCTTGGTTAGGGTTGGGTTACAAGTTTCTAATTGGATCTTTGTCAAAGTCTTGTCTCTTGGTCATCATTCACATTCACATTCTTCAAGTCATATAACTCATGTCCTTCTTGGGTTTTGGTGATGAGCCCTCACATCCTACTAGTTGTGTGGAGTTAAGAATGGAGTGAGTTCATCTTTTCATCATATCACATTCAACACATTTTTCCAATGAAATAAAAATGCTAAATATTACTTGAAAAAAAATTATATAAGTTACAATTTTTTGTCATATGCATAGTCATAAAAAATCAATTTTTTACCACATTGCATCATCATCCACATCATACATTCTAAAACATAAAAAATTCAGAAATTCCAAACCATCTAAGAGTACACAGATGAGATAAACCATAACAAAGTCAACTCTTACAAGGAATTCCAAACCAAAAAGATGTCTATATGTATATATATAATATCAAGTTTCTCATGTACAATGTCATCACACTATAGAGTAAGTGTGGTAAAAAATTCTCAATCATGAGCCCAAAATACAAAAAAAAGTGATATATGTGTCAAAAATTGTCTTAAAGAAATAATGGCCTTGGGCCTATCCCTCCCTCCTAGACCCCTAAGAAGGAGAGTGGGAGGGATCTTACTGTGACTCCTATGATGAGAATGGCTTGGTATAGCATGAGAACCTCCATGAGTAGATCTATGTGAATGTCCATGAGACTTCCCAGGTGAGTGACTAGTAGTGATGGTTCTGCTACATGAGTATGCTTGCCACTGTCTCTCTTGATCCTTGTGCAGAGTAATATCAGTCCTCATCTATGTCATCTCCTCTACAACATGCCAGGTTAGCTGCAAACACATCAGTGTCATGGGTTGACCATCCATTAGTATGCCTATGTCATGTATCCACAAGTAACTCTCTCTGTGTCATCTTCGTAGGGATCACAAACATGTCAAGGAGTGTGCACTGAATAAGATCTTCCATCCATCCATAGTAGCTATAAAGTGAAAATAAATAATGACGAGTTAGAAAATTTTGCAAATAATAAATAAAAATTTTTAAAATAGAGAATAGCTTACTAACATCTAATCTAAGAAGTAAATGTAGGAAAAAAGTGTTTTACTCACTCAGATCTCCAGGCATCCAGCTGGATCAATCAATAGTGGTTGGTGCACAAGATATGGTACATCCTCCTCCTCAACTCTCCTCACCCTCATGTTATAGATGCACAGATGCCTCCTCAATATCCTTGTGTATACATCTCCTCCTCCACATCTCCTCATCTCTAGTTCTAGGTAAGGCTCTCCAGTGGCCTTCCACTCTAGAGTCTGTCTCCTCCTCTTGAGTCTGAAATTTGTCTCATCCTCCTCCTCCTCTACATGCTTTACTAGGCCTACCCAATTTGAAGTACCTATCTATGGTCTAACCTAACTAGCTGGATCTGGTGTAGCCATGGTGTACCAATGGGAATCCCAGGTGTAACAATTATCCACTTGTAACTTTCCCTCTTTGGGCATCTCTTAAACTCCTGTATCCCTCTAGTAAACTATAGGAAATGGAAGAGAATTGGAATAAGGTATTAAAATTGTTGAGGTACTCAAAGTACTAGATGGGTCTCTACTCTGCTACTCTGGTCAACTAACTAAACTGTACTGCACAAGTAGTCAATGTAGTCACCTCCTCACCCCATCTGGCCTATCATATCTTGATATGGTTGGGCTATCATATATGTTAAAGTAAATGTAGAAACTAATTTTGGAGGGCCCCTAAGTGGAGCCATATCCACCCATTTGGCTACTCTGATCATTATGTGGATATCCACTATCCCAACTTCCCTCTGGTAGCGGATCATCTGCTCATACACCCATGACATAACTAGTGTGGGATGACTGAGGTACTTAGCCCCCAATCTGACAATCTTGTAAAGGTCATGATAAGTAGTCCCAAAATTTCCACTCCCTAAGCATAAAACTTTCATACATCTTGATGCTCTGAACAATGGGATCCCAACAATATAGAAACTTATCTCTCCCTTGTCCCCGATCAAATGCGAGGCCAAGATACCCATGATAGCCTTAGAGTAGAGTAGGGATAGGTGTGTCAACTGAAACCAATATAACACCCTACTTGGCACCAGTATCAGGTGCATGTGCATCTCCCAAGTAAGTAGCCCAACTATGAGCCTCAACTATCATTGAACTAAAACTCTTCAACACTAACTTCCTACCAGTGACAGGAAATCCAATGATACGATAGATATCCTCTAAGGTGATAGTCCACTCACCTCTGACTCTAGGTAGCCAAAAAGTGTCCTAGTTTGCATCCCAATAACTCAATAAGTCATAGAGTAAGTGACTCGCAAGAGCAACGAGTCATGTATGTGAATTCCTCCAAAGATACCCTCCCCCCAATAAGTCCCTCTCTACCTGGGTCAACCCTCAAGATCTAGGAAACCAATCCTACTTCGCGAGCTCTGCTCCATCTAACATACCTCCCTGCATCCATAAACAACAAGAAAAGAATAAGTTAGAACCTCATAGGCATATAACAAGCTCACAAAAATAGTACAAATACAAGTAAAAACAAAAAAAATCCATAGTCAATAATTTGAAAATTTCCTTGATGGTTATGAAACCACCACTCGTAGCAAAGTGGTGATTGCACAACCATCATAGAAGTTGCACATTTTTCACTTTCTTGAGTAATAGTTGTGTAACTTTCATGGTGGTTACATAACTCACCTCTTTGTGAAGAGTGGTGGTTAACTGCCATGGTAGTTTCTCTGAAAAACTTGGGTCATACCCTAAAGGCTAAAAATGTCAAAAAAATAGAAAAAAATACATCAAAATTAACTCAAATAAATTACATATAGTAAAATGTGCCCCCTTGTGGTCATTTTGACTATAAAATTATTAAAAATTACCCCCTACAGTTAGTTTTAACTAAATCCTACATTTTAGGGGGAAAAAATAAATGCAAATAACTTACCTGATTATGACCCTCTGCCTGCCACTGGTTGCATTGCCATCATCTTTGAGTGCTCATTGATTTGGTTGTACTCTCATGTGAAATGGTCATAGGTAATCCAGAGCTCTAAAAATCACTAAGTGGGTAAGTGAAAATGATTTCTATAAATAGTAAAAAAAGTTGTATATATATGTGTTTCTAATGTCATTTGAGTGTGTGTGTATGCAAGGTTAGAGCGTTAGTGCAGGTATATTTATTATCCTCACTGAAATGGTAAGTACTCTTGTTGTTTTAAGTTCAAATTTTTTTGTCGATTACATTTTATATTTGCACTTGATTTCTATTTTCTCTTATAGGTGGTAGGAAGCTTGGATTGGCATGATTTCAACACATAAATGAATGAGATATAATTTCTAACTTTCCCATTTGGGAGTGCCATACTTGAAAATTGATTTTTAAGTTGTTTCATGGCTAAAAAATTTCTCTGAGGGGGAAATATATACACACCCAAAATTACATGGTGTTACATTGATCAGAAATGGTAAAAATCCCCTAAGATGATAAATTTCATTTCTATAACAAATGATGAGGTCCAGGTCCTATTTCTTTGTTTACATCATGCTTATGTGACTTAATTTTCTTTACTTATTATTTCCTTAGCTCTTCTTACTTTCACAAATTATTTTCACCCCTTTTCCTTATTTTTTCCCTTAATTTTTGTAACCATCATGGTAGTTATGTAACGTAACCAGTCTTCCTAGAGAAAGTCAGTTACACAACTACCATGGTGGTTGCGTAACCGGTGTTGCAGACAGACTGGTGGTTATGTGTGCTTTTATCTGAGACTCAAACTTAATTTTTGTACATGTGTTGCAAGCTTCTCAGTGTATTTTCTCACATGTTTCTCAACCATTTCCCTTGATTTTAAGCTTGTTGGATATGTATGGAACTCCTCTTCCTTCCTTACTATTCTTAGAATGTTGAATGCCCCTTCCTAGGATGATCTGGCATTTCTTGATTTCCAAGTGTGTTGGACTTCTTCCCTATTGTTTTTCTATAAAAACCAAGATTTTTCCCAAAGCATTGGTTGGAGATTCTTGATTTTGATTGCATCGTTACTCTACTGAAATATTTCCAGAAAGTACACAAAAAACTCAGATATTTACTTTGTTACTCTCTTCTACCTACATTTGTTACCAGTCTACCTGCAACCAGTCTACTCCAACATTCTTCATATTTCTTGATTTTCTTCCACAACCAGCACAACTCCCTAGACCAATTGGACTCATCTCTTGGAAAAGAAGTTGAGGGGATAAAGAGAAGAATAACTATGCTTACAAATCATCTCAGTTCAATGATAACTAGGCTGGGGATGTTATTTAATTTCCTTCAAATATTTTTAATCTATATTTAAATTTTTTGTTAAATCAATAACTTCTTTTAAGGAAGTATAATTTGCATGTTATTTATTTCCTGTAAGTAGCTTCTGCTGATATTTCCTTCTCAGCTTATCCCTGTGGATTTTCCTGGGAAAGGATTTGGAGGAAGTTCTTGTGCACAAAATTTCTTTACTTTTTTACTTTCAATTACCTGTAGCTTTCATTTTCTTTATCAATTAGATTTCACATGCATACAAACAAAGCTTCCATTGAAAACTTCCTCCCTACTTATCCATGTGGATCTGTAAGGGAAAGAATCTTGAGGAAGCTTCTGTGTCTTTTCTTTTGTTGTATTTCTTCACAATTAGTTTTCTATTCAACTTATTGTTTTACCAGGGAAGTCTCAGGGGAAGAAGAAATGCTTCTGACAAGCCTTATTTCTTCCTATGATTCTAAGGTAAATAAATTAGAGAAAATAGAAAATCCACAACTGCAAATTGGAAGAAATATTTGTTTAAATTAGATTAACTTTATAATCTACAACAGAGGAATAGCCACATCCTGGCTATTCCCCTTTTATTTTATTTTAGTTTAAAGAACACTCTTTTCTTCATCCAATAACTTATCAATCATGAACCATGCCACTAGGGGAAAAACATTGTGAAATAGTTATATCTTGGTAAATCAATCTATTTATCATTTCACAATTTTTTGAATTATCCCATTGATCATTAATTCCAAGAAAATATCCATCTTGCAAAATCATCCTATCAATCCTTTCATATCTCATTGAAATGACCTATCAAACATCGTACCCAAACCCTTTTCTATTTCTATCAAAATAACTACTAGGTTCATCTTCATTCATCTATCTCTTTTGTATACTTTCTTTGAGAAAGGAACTAGTATTGTAGCACCCTTTCAGAGAGGAGAAAATGTAGACACATAATTTATCACCCCATTCCTTACACCTCACCATCCACATCACTATCAATATCATCATCCACATTACATGACACATCAATTTTCCACTACTAAATTAAAAATTATTATCCATTTTCTAAGTCTTCATATGAATTTTCCATGTCTCCCACTTCCGAATTAAATATTATCATATATTCTCTAAGTCTTCCATTACCAATTTAAAAATTATTATCCATTTTCTAAGTCTTCATATTCATTATCCTTGTCTCCCACTTCCGAATTAAATATTATCATTTATTCTCTAAGTCTTCCATTACCAAATTAAAATTTATTATCCATTTTCTAAGTCTTCATATGCATTTTCCTTATCTCCCACTTTTGAATTAAATATTATCATTTATTATCTAAGTCTTTCATTACCACATTAAAAATTATTATCCATTTTCTAAGTCTTCATATGCATGTATCCTTTTCTCACAATTTCAAATTAGCATTTTGGTCATGTATTCTGATACAAATTTCAATCATCAGAAATAAATATGTATTATGAAACTACTACAAACATTAAATTGGAGGTTCATCCATTGTTTTGGTTGGGTTTTAAGCATTGCAAAAAGATATAAATATTCATTAATAAATTGGAAATAAATTAAGAAACACCTCAAATTCTTGACAATTGTGAAACTACTATTTTATTTAGTGGAATCAACAAAGGAATTCTTAAAGATAATTTTGTGGTGTCTCCAAAGGTTTCTTTTGATAGAATTTAAAAGTGGTAAATGACTTATTTCAACATTTTTTATAGAACTAGACTTGATAGGGGATGTAGATGATGCAAGGAAATGTAGTGTATTTCAGAAAATAGTTGAATAACTCAATATATAAAATTGTGTTTAATACAATTTTGTAGTTCCTTTAACCTTTTTTCCATATTATTTTATTACTATATAATGTTTTTAATTTTATTGTTAGTTATTAATATCTAATTCTCATAACTAGCCTTGAGAGGATTCGACATCAAATTTATATCAATAAAATCATACACTATAAACTATTATTTAATTTATTGAAGAATAAATATTGCGTATTGGTTGGTTTTTCAGATCTCATTCCACATGGAAAGAACTTATTGGTTTTTGGGGTATAAAAATGATATTTGAAGTTGAGTCATGGATCACTAAATTTAGATCGCTAACCATACAACAAGATTTTACATATTCCTGCTACTGATACTTCATTTGTACATTTATACATACATTATTAAGGATATAAAAATAAAATTTTGATATTGTAAAGTTATTTTTATACCTATAATCAAGAGAACAACGTGCCTTGATTCAAAAATTTAATTGGGTATGAAATATTGAATTCATTTTATTGGTAGGGCATAATGCACTTTGAAATTAGCAACAAATTATTAAGATCAAAGTAGGGGAATTTTTTTTTTGGTTTACATAAAAAACATACCAAAGGTTCTATACAAGTACATTTAAATATATGGAGAAAATAACTTATTGTTCATAGGTGAAACAACATGCTTATTTCATGAAATAAATGAGGCCCTTTTCTTTGGATTACCTATAAGCTATAAATTTTATGGCATAATGAATTAATATATAAAATTATTCACACACTTATGTACATGGTTAAATGTTGTTGAACCATGTGCATCACTCTTTGGAAAAATATAATATAAAAATTACTAAGCTTGATTGACTTTACTTGATATTGTAACATTGATTAGTAAATTATAAAAAATTGGCTTTATTTTATAGTCTATCTCATAACAACACATTTTTTACCTCCATTTTATGAAAATAAAATTGTAACCTCTATTTTTTCCATCATTGAAAATCAATAAGGTCAAGTTTAATCATCATTTGGAATCCATTTTATAATTATACTTTTGTCAAATTTTATTGCATTCATAATGTTAAAGTATTTTCAATCCTTACCCAAAGCTTAGTATAATATGGTTCTTGCGGAGGTCAAAAAATATAATCTAAAACTTTACCATTAGGTCAATTTTAATTGTCAATTATAATCCATTGGTTCAATTTTGATCATCGATTGGTTCATAGTAAAAATAAATCACATACAAAATTTACAGAAAACTATATGGTCAAAAAAAGGTAAGGGTGAGTGCAAAAAAGTAACACTTGAAAGTGTGAATAACGAAAAAAGACCACTTACAATTCCTCACACTTATGGAGTGTGAGTGGTCAACTAAAAAGGAACATAAGATAAGTGAGAGAAAAGAAAAATAAGGAAACGCGAGTGTAATAAAAAGTGAAAATGTGTGAGACAATAAAAATTATATCTTTCTTTTTAACATTTTAACCAGAATACAAAATTTTTTAATCTTTCTTTCTCTTTGCAAATGTGATGAATCATACTTAGTAATGTCAAGGTTTCACACTTTACACATGTAAGGAATAACACATTGCAAGTGTGAGGTCTCATACATCGCAAGTTTTCCTTTTTTGCTCTCATACTTTTAATTCTTACCTTCCTTTCCTTTCACAAGTGAAAAAAGAATTTTATTTATACCTTTGAAAAAAAGGCCCAAAATTTGGTCCACAATAACAATAAACCACATGCAAATGAAAAAAACTCCATAGTAGGTCATAACTTCTACAGTGAAAAGTGATGAAGAAAAGAAGGTGAAGGAGTTTTTAAAATTGGGAGAGCGGGAAAGTGATGGTAGGGAAATCCCACCCATATCTATAGATCATGTTGTAGCTATAGAAGAAGGTGAGATCCATGGACACGAAGAATGCTTGGGAAAAGGGTCACCACAACAATTACATCATATTCTTGTTCAAACCGAGTTAAAAATGGAACTCTTTCGATAAGAGACAACAATTTTTCCTCCAGGAAGTCAAGGATGCATCGGGAAGAATTTTGGAAATTTTTGATTCCCTTCTAAAAATCACTACTACAAATTTAGACAAATATTTGGTCGGGAAACTAGTGGGAGGGAGACCAAATATTGATGTTGTTAGAAGGTGGGCCAAACTGAAGTGGATCCCAAAAGGACACCTAGAGGTAAGTTCCCTGTCAAACGGTTTCTTCCTTTAAAAATTTAATATTCAAGAAGATATGTAGAAGGTTCTTGGAGGAAGGACCATGGTTTTGGGGGTAAATCATGGATGGTATCTTAGGAAATGGGAACCAAATTTCAACCCAGAAAAATAAAATCCGAATCAATTCCCTGTGTGGATTCATCTTCCTAACCTACCCTTTGGAATTTTGGCATGAATATATTTTCAAAGGAATAGATAAGTATTTGGGTTCTCTGGTTATTATAGATAATGCAACCCTGAATATGACAAGACTTGTTTGTGAAAGATTTTTCATCTATACTATTGTAGATAGGGATATCCCACAGAGCATCAAGCTCAAGTCTAGCCTATGAATATGGGAGAAGAATATAGAAATGGAAAGTTTTCCAGCTAAAATGTACTAAATGCAATGGATGGGGCCACTCGAACTCAGAACTGTAATTTCAAGATCTCCAAGATGTACATCAACTATGATGGGGAATGAAGGAAAAGAAGAAAAAGGAAAAGGAATAATGTAAAGTGCAGATGATCATAGGAAATTTTTTTAATAAAAAATCATAGGATATAAACCTCTGAGAATCCAATAAAAAGAGATGGCAGAGAGAACCCTTCTAAAATTTCAGAAACAGATGAGGAGGGATTTACCTTGGTGGTAAATAGAAGGAGATCCAAAAATCAGTCATGGTCTGAATCAAAGGTAAAGGAAAAAATGAAGGATCAAACTACCAAGGACTCCCCAAAGGACCAAAATAGGGAGCTATTCATTTCAAATAAAGAGAAGGTTGAGTAGAAAACCTAGTGGACAGGTAATCTCCCTGAGAAAAAAACAAGGGGATATGTTGTTTATAGCCATTATTCTAGAGGAAAAGTGAAGGTACATAGACCTTAGATCAGAAGGGACCAAGAGATGAATGAAGTTTTGATAGTCCAAAGGGAGAAAGGATGAAATAGGAGATTTGATTAATCTCTCCCAAATTAAATCATGAATGTTCAACATTTCTCTATTAATCAAGGATATGGAAATTAAAGAAAGAGGAGCTAACTACTGAAAAAAGGGGGGATTCCCTAGGAATTAACTCCTTTAGGGAAGAGAAAAGTAGCTCAAACTACTAAAAAGGGGAGAATCCTTAAATTTCCCCTCCAAGAAAAGGAAATTTGTAGGAAGTAGAAAATCCTATTAATGTGGAAAGCTCCACCAGTAAACTCAGAAGGCCAAACAAATTTCATTTAAGGAAAAAATCTACCCAGAAGGAAATAGACTCAGGGAAACAACTTGTTTAGATCAGAAGGTTTTAGAAAAAAAAAACCCATACCTTAGAAAATTAATTGCATCTCATGGAATGTAAGAGGGCTCAATAGACCTGTTAAATGGAGGGTTCTTAAAGACTTGATTGAAGGACAAAAAATAGATGTGTTATGCTGTGCAAGAAACCAAAATGAAATAAGATACATTTTCCTAAATTCCTGTAAATCCTTTTGGAAAAACTCTAAAGCTTTTTTTGTTAGTTTGAAAGGGGCCTCTAGAGGGTTAGATGTGGTCTAGAATCCAAACCTTTATGAGGGCACCCTGTTGGTGAAAAGAGATCACCATATGGAAGTTATGATGAGAAATTTAGAAAACAAAAATAATGGATCTTATCCAACATCTATGCTCCTACCCATTACAAAGAAAGGGAAAATTTATGGCAACATCTTCAAAATTTCAAATCTAACATTACTAGTTCTGAGTGGATAGTGATGGATGATTTTAATACCCTTTTGTCTCTAGGGGAAAAGAAGAAGGTTCCAAGGAGTTTACTATTAGTATGGAGGATTTTAATCTCTTCATATCTGATAATCTCAACTCCATGAAATAGAATCTTAAAGGAAGAAAATATACTTGGTCCAAAAAAAGAGCTGGTGTTCATCATATTCAAGTGAGATTGGATCGTGCCTTAGTTTCAAAATAATGGTTAATCTAGGATATAACTCTTTTTTATCTTCCCAGGATAGGGTCTGATCATAACCCTATTTTTTTAATGATTAAGAATCCCTTAAAGAAGAAGAACTCCCTTCGTTTTGAGAAAATGTGGCTCCATAGTGAATATTTGAAAGATCTTATTAGCGAGTGGTGGAAAATGAAGGTGTACAGGGAACTACGATGTTTAGACTTACCAAATAACTCCACAATGTCAAAAAGAATCTCAAATTGGAACAAGAAAAGCTTTGGTAATATTTTCTAGAAGAAATCTGCAATCAAATCTGACCTACTAAATTTCCAAAGGTAAAATGAAGGAGGATTGTGATCTGGATTTGGATGACTATGATAAGGAAAGATCTCTCATTTTAGAATACCACAATATCCTTGGGAAAGAGGAAATCTTCTGGAGACAGAAATCTCAGGTCTCTTGGCTCAAAGAAGGGGACAAAAATACAAGGTTTTTCCACTTATCTACTCTGAAAATGTAGAAGCTTCAATAGAATTATTAAAATTAAGGAAGATGAAGGAATCCTCCTTTGTGGAAGAGAAAAAATAAATTAATCAAGAATCTATATCCTTCTTTAAAAACTTGCTCATGAACCATTGTGTTCCTAATTTGGACAAAGAGCAAGAGTTTCTGAACTGCATCCCGTCCTTAGTCTCAGAGGAAGAAAATAATCTTCTTTTTGTGATCCCATCTTTAGAGGAGGTGGAATTTATGGTAAAACATCTCAGCCCAGATAAGGCCCCTAGTTTGGATGGGTTTCAAGCTTTCTTTTTTCAGCATTTCTAGGATATTATAAAAAGGATGTGTATAACGTCATGAAATAATTTTTCAAATGGAAAAATATGTTAAAAGATATGAATTGTACCTTCCTAGACCTGGTTCCAAAATGTGGCAATGCAATGGAATTGAAAGACTTCTGACCTATAATCTTGTGCAATACTACTTACCAAATCTTCACGAAACTTCTAGCTCTTTGTCTTCAACTGATCCTACCTGATATCATATCCGAAAAACAAGGTGGCTTTATCCTTGTTCAGCCGAATCCAAGATAGGGTCATTACTATCAAATATACTATTCATTCAGCTAAACTTAGCAAGAACGCTTCTTTGTTCCTAAAATTGTATATGGCTAAAGCATATGACAGGGTCTCATGGTGTTTTCTAGAAAAAATTCTTGATAGGTTTGGATTCAATGATTCGTTTAGAAGTTTGGTTAAATAATGTATTTATAATGTCTCATTTTCTATTATTATGAATGGGATCCCTTGTGGTTTCTTTCCCATCTATGAAGGACTTAGGAAAGGGGATCCCCTTTCCCCTTTTCTCTTCATTATTCTGGTAGAAGATCCGAGCAAAAGACTTATTGTTGAAACTTTTAATGGCTTCATCAAAGTGATATCATCAATGAGGGGCATGGAGAAGGTGTCCCACTAGGATTTTTTTGATGATAATATAATGGTGGGTGAAGCATTTATCTTGGAAGTCCAAAAAAGTTAAAAACTCCCTTGGATGATTACATGGAGGTTTTAGGTCAATTGGGAAACTATGGAAAAAGTTATCTTTTCTTCCTTAATTCTTTAGAAAGTAGATGTAAGAAGATTGCTAATATTTTGGGTTGTGTCAATAAATCCTTCCCAATGTTCTATCTTGGCATTCCCCTTGGGGATAAAATACCTTCCACTTCGGATTGGAACTTTCTTATAGAAAGATTAAATAAGAAGCTTTCGGGGTGGAAAGCAAATCTTCTTATCTCAAGCAGGGAAAATCACCCTCCTCAAGAGTTCTCTCCAAATCCTCCCAGTGTATGTTATGTCTCTCTATCAACTTTCAGGGATTTTAGTCGAAAAACTTGAAAAGATCCAAAAAATATTCCTATGGAGTGGTACTGAAAGAAAAGATAGAATCCCATTGGTGGCTTGGAATAGAGTTTGTAAACTGAAAAAGATAGGGGGACTTGGCCTTAGAGACTAGACTAAAATGAACAAAGCTCTTTTGGCCAAAATTGGTTGGAGACTCATAGAAGAAAATGGGATTTGGACGAGAATTCTAAGGAAAAAATATTGGACAGATGATGATGAAAAATGGTGGAGTCTTCAAACCAAGCATCTTTCAATGGGTCAAGTGTTTGGAAAGCTATTAATTAGGCCAAGGACCTCATAGCTAAGGGAAGCAAGTGGAAAATTGGGAAAGGAAATGAAATATTCTTTTAGACTGATAAATGGGCTGGAAATGTTTTCCTCAAAGATAAATTTCCCCAAATCTCGAAATTTCTAGAAGATGAAATATGGGGAAAAATATAAACTATATGGAACCTCAAGAAAGCTTTCAGGTATGGAAACACATAGAATTGGATAGGCATGAATTAAAAATACTTCTAGTTTAACCTCAATGTTTTTTTAAAAAATATATTTTTCTTCTAACAACAAGGAACAAGAGCGGATTGTGTGGCAAAGAGAACAAAGTTGGAAATTTTTCAGTTAAATCATCTTATATATCTTTCTTTGAAGAGGAAACTAGTGAGGAAGATATTATTTCTGGAACAGTTTGGAATAAGAATATAACTCCCAAATTCAATGTTTTCACCTGGCTAGTAGTGATAAATAGGATTCTTAGTAAGATAACCTTGCTAAAAAAGGCCTCCATATAGTCAACAAATGCGTTCTTTGTGAATAGAACTTGGAAATGGTGAACCATATGTTTTTATATTGCCCTTTTGCTTCCCACATATTGTCTCATATTCTGGGAATGTTTTCACTCAAGTGGGTTATTCCCAAGGATCTCAAGTCTTCTTGGAATCAATGGAAATTCCCTTTCAATAGTCAAGGGTTGAAAAACCTTTTTATTATGATCCTTGGCCATTCTTGGTGGGAAATATGGAAAGAGAGAAATTGGAGGATTTTCAATAACAAGAAACTCCCTAGAAGACTAATTATAAACAAGTGTTTAGAGGCTGTTAGAAATGGGCTTTCTATCCTCAAGAATAAGGAATTGGAATTCATGTACTATGAATAGTTTATCATCAATAAATGGAACTTAACCTTTGTTCCAATTCTTAAGAAAATCAATCCTAGATACGGGGTAAAGTGGAAGCCTCCTTGAAAAGGATTTATCAAACTCAATTTTGATAGGGCATCTAAAGGGAATCTAGGAAAGGAAGGTGGAGGAGGAGTCTTTTGGGATCACAAGGGAATTTTTCTCCTTGCTTATTTATTTTTTCTATAAATTCAATCAAACCATGTTGCGGAGGCATTAGTGATGTACTGGGGGGTGAATATTATTAAAGAGAAAGGGTTCACAAACCTTCTCATGAAAGGAGACTCCTTGAATATTATTTCATGCATGAGTGAGGGTAAATGTTCTCTCTCTATCTCTATTGAAGATTTCAACAAAAATGCAAAGAATAAACTTGTCTCCTTTGTTGATATATCTTTCTCTCATGTTTTTTTTGGAAAGAAACAAATTGGATGATGTTTTAGCTAATAAGGGGGTGAAATATAAGGATTTTAAGGTGGTTAAGGATCTATCCTATGTGGATGAAAATTTCATTGATATATTGGATCAGGAAAGAGCCCCTAACTTAAATTCTTCCAATGAGGATGGTAATCAGTAATAAATCCCTCTAGGTGATGCAATTGGATTCTCTAAATCTTACACTCGTGCAAACCTTTATATCCTATCATGTCAAAGTCTAGGTGGTTCTCTTGGTTATTCTGAATCATACCTCCAAGTGTGTTAAAGGGAGCCACAGTAAGCACAAATCATTCTGCATGAAGAAGAATTATGCTAGCACCATGGGTGGTAAACTTGTGAGGATTGAACCTAATAAGGTCCCAGATATGTCCAATGAGGTAGAGGAGCTGATCGATAGGGCTGGCCTATTAAAGTTTTTCAAAAATTTTGATTGTTTCAATGAGTCTATGAGTGAATTAGTCGCAAAGACCTAGAAGGATGGCAATGTTCGGGTTTGTAATTTTTCCTTCACTATCTCTCTAAAGTTTATTTCCAAAATATCGAGTCTGTCTCAGGAGGGAAAAAGTTCTTTTAAACCCAAATCAGATTACAACCAGGAGATATATTTCTTCATGCTTAATAAAGGGTCCCCTAAAGTTCATCACAATGGTTATGCAAGAGAGGATCTTTCCCATCCTTACAATGAACTTTCTTAGCTTCTTATGGCTTATATTACTCTTGAAGGGCATTATAAATTTATTTATGGGTATCATTTTCCAATGTTAAATCACAATTGGAATGAAAGACCCTATAAATTCCCAAAAAAAAAAATCCTTTCTCTTGTGAAGTCTATCGCTCAGGTCGATAAGGGTAATTTTTCCCTACCACTACATCAAAGCCTAATCAAAGCCATGATAAAGTTGGAAACACCCCGTATTGGGAAAAATTAAAGAATTGGGGCCTCATCCAAATGGATGTCTTCTAGTTTTTAAGAGAATCTGGTGATTTCTGAAGCCATGGAGGGTGGTACAAACAAGGTGGAAGTGGGGAAGTATGTGGGAAAAAGAACCAGATCTCACTTGGATAAATTCAGCATTAGAAAACAACATCAAGAGAAAGGATCCTTTGTCCCCTGTGACAATCTGGAGGTTCGCTCAGACTCTGAGGAGAAGTGAGCTGAAGATTTGGGTCAGGCGGAGATAGGGTGTAATTAGGAAACGAAGGCCATCCACGATGACTGTAGTGAGGAGAATAATTTCAATCTTAACTATGAGTCTTCTGAGGATAAAATATCTAAAAATACTGAGGATTCCATTAAAATTTTACATGTTCTCAAAACAACCCAAAATTATATGTTTAATACCTAGGATAATGTGGTTAAGTCCAATGTTTTCATGATGGAGTTCGAGAATTATAGGATTGATGCTGATATTAAAAGACACAAGATAAGTATGGTGAAAGTTGACTTGAGGGAGTTACAAGAGGAAGTGGAGAAGATATCCTCTATTGTGCTGAATGAACAACTAAAAAATGCAAATGAAAGGTGTATCTCTATAGAGAATGATGTGTTTAAGATAAAGGGTATTATCCTTCAGATTAGATATGTAAACATCCTAAACATCAAAATTACTATACACCATCTCAAGATCCTTGTAGAGATGATTGAATCCATGGAAATAGTGAAAAATAAGCAAAAAGAGGGGTATGTCCCTAAGGTGGAGATCGTAGAACCCGACTATAAATACTAGAAATCCACTATAGCTATCCTAGTTAAAGAGTGGAATGGATGTATGCAGATGATGGGTGATCGGATCAACGAATGATGGAGGATTACTCTCATATTGGTGTTTCCCCTTTATTTCCTAGCTATTGTTAGTTCCTTGGTACTTTTTTGTTAGTTATTTTGTTTTGTGCCTTTTGGTTATTCTTCTCTTTTGATGGCTCTTAGTACATTCTTGTTTCTTTGAGACAGTTTCAATGGCTATCCCCTTGACCCTTAATTTCTCTTATGTAAATATGTGTTCGGGGTAGGGTCCCCTTAACTCTTTTTCAACCTTTAATAAAAAAATATACCAATCCTATGTTATATCCAACACCAAGGATGACCTACTCAACATATGAAAGCATAAATGAATAATATATTACAAGGAGAGAGAATATGTAAGACACAAGTCAACACTACATATCCAATATAATCTATAGGACTAAGGGCGTAGCATGTCCCTCCCCTTCAAATAAACATTATCCCCAATGTTGGGAAGCCCATGATGTTGTTGCAAATACCCTTCATCCTCCCATGATGCATCCTCAATATTTATATTCTTCCACTTGATCAGGTACCCAGTAATGACTCTGGTCCTCAACCTTTTAGTGCATGTCTAAAGAATACCTTCAAGTTCTAATATAATCCTTCCTTCCTCATATAGTTTAGGAAGCCCTGACTGGGTGGAAATGTGCTACCCAATAACTTTCTTCAATCAAGAAACATGGAAGACTATATATTTTACTTCCAAGAGGAAGCTCTAACTTATATGACACACTACCAATTTTCTACAACATTTGGTAAGGACCACAGTATTTAGGAGCAAGATTATTATCCTTCTTTTATTTTTTTAATGATAAATGCTTATAGGACTGCAATCATACAAAAACAAAGTTACCATATTCAAATTTTCTCCCACTATGATGTTGATCATCTCGTTGCTTCATGTAGTTTTGTGCCCTTACCAAATTTTCTCTAAGAATATAGAGTATCTCATTCTGGTGTTGAATGTGATTTTTGATTGCTCTCACCTAATTTTTTCCTTAAAGCTAGATATGATTTATGGAGGATGTTACCTGTAAAGTGCTAGAAATGGAGACATTTTTAATGAGGTATGAAATGAAGTATTATACCACCATTCTGTAACTAGCAACCATTTCACTCAAAAAAAAAAATCATCTGAATTAAAACATTGAAGATATCCCTTCAAACATTTATTTACCACCTCACTTTTCCTATTTTATTAAGGATGATAAGATGAACTTTGGGCTAGTTGGGTACCTGTTGGTCATCAAACTTACACCCATGTCTCATATCTAGAGGAACCTAGTCACTTGAGATCACAATGGAACCATATCCAAGTTGTGGGACCTTGCATGCTTGAGACAGATCTCTGGAGAAGGTTGGTTCCTCTATCTATTTCTACTACTACTACTAATCCTAGTGGTGAAAGGAAAAACTAAGATAATGATGCCAAGGGATGAGGGATGGGAGGATAACATGAAAGGAAACTACAC
The DNA here is from genome assembly GCA_019776745.2 of Taxus chinensis. NCBI lineage: Eukaryota > Viridiplantae > Streptophyta > Pinopsida > Cupressales > Taxaceae > Taxus > Taxus chinensis. Next base: position 307,535 of record JAHRHJ020002152.1, read on the forward strand.
TAAAAGGTGATAGCAAAAGAGGGATGAAAACTATCCGTGCTGAGAAAAAATGAAAGGAAATGCATGAAAGAAGGTTATGCATGTGTAGCACAACTTAAAACATATTGACCATATCATTTTCATGGAACACAACTAAATAAGGGGCTGTAATGGACGTATAATGCCACAAAAAGCACACAATGCAAAATAAAAGGAAAGGAGAAGAAATGCAAACATGTTAAGACAAGAAATAGTCACAAAACAATGCTTCTATTACTTACAAAAATGCGCAGAGTTATTACAATGGCGAAAGAGGCTGATATCCACATGTAAGAGCCAGATATAGAGGTATGCAACTCAAAATATAGAAAATATGTTGTCCTTATAAAAAATACGGAAGGCTTCAAAGTATCCAACATTAAAACTGATCCCATCTCTTACATTTATAGATGAATCTATGGAAGAAGAAGAGGAGGAGGAAGGAAAATCTGAATTTGAAATGGAACCACCAAAAAGAAGAATTCAATGCCTGTAAATCTATCAAATGCACTTCCCCATGTCTGTTTGGCATGTTGAAGAAGGAAGGAGGATGAATAATTTAAAATTGGGTGGTTGGAGCAATTAAATCTACTCATCAATGCTCATAAATACATTTTCACATTTCTCACCTACTAGATCCACAAAAAATTTGAATTTAAACATTTGGCACTGTAGCCCATGTTAGTAGCTATTGATTGATCCTAGGCATACACCAGTTAGATATTTGTAGCAAAAGATATTATTATCAGAAGTTTTTTAGAGTCATATGTACACACAAGACATGTTGCGCACATTGATTTGCTGAAAGGATGGCCAATTGTAAAAATGTTCTTGTCATTTCCACCACGTGTCATTCATTAATTTTTTGCAAGGATTTAGTGTTCTCGTGGTGTGCTTTGATAAATTACTTGTGGGACACTCAAGCATGTTGGGATGATGTGTCCCTGGGCATATCGAAAATGTGAACTTAATCTGAATGACATATTTCACTACTTATATTTGATATCTTTAATAGAACTCTGACAGATGAAACCTAGAATTTGCATAACAGTGGCGGAACCAAGTAGGATGTTTGCCCCTCATAATGATCTCTCGTTCCTTCGGTTCACGTGAGTCCAGAAGAGCGGGGTTGTTATGTGTTGTATATGATAGCATCAACAGAAAAATGTATTTTGAACAATGGCCCCCAGCTTTAGATATAGATGAATATAATGCAAGTAGGAGAGGGACAACGCAAGTGACGCGCTTGGAGTATGCAATTCCTAGCGGGATTTAGGATTTATTGCGGGGGAATACAAAACAAGTGACCGAGAGATTTAGAATTTACCTTCTGTGAAGGAACACAACCGCAAAACTCTTACAGGATCAATTACAAATGCACTACTCTGCTCTAAACTAATTGGTATGAACATCAATGAACAAGACTCAAGCAAGGAAGATCGAATGGTTCCAACAACAAAGGAAAAATAGCATGGATGCAAAACATGGAAAACAAAAATGAGGGTATAAACAAGAAATTGAAAGGAACGAAAACAATGGAAAATGAAGAAGTTAAGGGCATTTGCTTGAAAAAAGTGGCTATTTATAGATTTCACAGTCACCCAAGGTAATTCCCATTAGAACTCTTTTACCATTAAACAATGAGAAACACTATTCCAAGGAACATAAAAAAATATACGAGCTAGGTGGTTAAGAAAAGCTAGTGAAAGGGAAAAATTACGCAAGTCGATGATTCAAAGAGGAACGCTGCTGGAAAACGCGGGAAGGACGACACAGGAGCAGGGCGGCGGTTATAGGACAGCCGCCCTGGCAGGGCGGCAGTTTCTCCACTAAAGGTCAAAAAGCTTAGAAAAGGAAGGCAGAGGATAAAGTGAAGCACAAGGAAAATGGATAAAGTATTTGGGATGTTATCTATATTTCGGTGAGCTCTCGGGATCCCGAACACCTTGCGAGGCGGCAACTGTTCATCATTGGGGATTGTGGTAACATCGTCTCCGACGGGTTCTTTACAGTACCTACAATTTGGGGTACGTATATATTGCCCCTCGGAGAAGGTTTCACCATGAAGAGGCGTAAAACGGCTGGGTCCGAGTATGGCCGGTCCAAAATGGGAAGTCTAGAAATTAGACTAACACGCCCGTGTGTCGAAATGTCGCCACCGAGTTCCGCTACCTACAAAAGGGAATGAGGACCTCAAGTGTAGGATAGATAAAATAAATCGAAAAAAATAAACCACTAAATTAGTATGAAATGAGGGGGACTTACCTACGTTGGCGCTCTTAAAACCTGACAAAGGGGCGTTCAAAATGAGTAAGTCAAAACACATATAATATATTAAAAGGGACCCATTTTCCTATTCATTTGCGTGTGTTGATTTGAAAGTTTTTGATTCTCTGGGACCCACGGTGCCGGGTTTTCAATGAGAGTGTAGTCGGAACGAGAGTATAGAGCGATCGTTGAATCATGGCCCCGCGAGCAGAAAACCTCTACCCGTGAGATCCCAGTTAGTGCTTTTGATTTAATTTTTTTGCACCAACATGTTTAAACTGATGAAATCTTGGTTGGGGGGGGTTTCTATTTTTAGAAATGTAGTTTCAAATGTGTCTCTTAGGGGGACGCCTAATGGGTATTTTTGGGCTTTTGTTTTAGCTACAAACCAATCATTTTTTTCTATTTTTAAGCATTTTTAGGGCTGCGACCCGTTTGTAGTCGCGGGACAGGACGCGCCCTAAGCAGGGCAAAGCGGTTACAGGCACTGGCACCCTTTTTAAGGCGGCGGTTACAGAACGTCCGCCATGCTCAGGGAGACGGTCTCTACGAGTGTTAAAAAAACCCACTGTTTGAGTTTAATTTTTGCATGTTGTATTCTTACTTGCTCTAATGATTTTTCCAATGTAATCTTGGCACGAATTGCTTTTATTTGCGTTGTTTTTGGTGTTGGCAGAAGAAGGAAGAGTAATTAGATGGAGCCGCGAGAGGAAGAGAGTGTGTGATTGGCATTTAGTCGATGTTATATGAACTCTCTCAGGATGAGAAGGATACTTCAGGAGGGCAAGATATTGAGCCCACCTTGAACGGGTCCCCCACATTGCACATGTCAATCACATTTATGTGATTATTTTCTACTGGGATGCAAATCGGAAAAACCTTCCGATTTCCAGGGTGTCAGGGGTGGTGGACTATCACCATAGAGGATGTAACCGACATTTGGAGGCCTGATTATGGGACGAGACTTTCATTTGTTACAGCAATATCCAGAGCTCAGGTGACTCAGTGGGCCCACCTATATGGGAGAAACAGGTGTCTCTATGGTTCGAGAAGGGGGGTGAAGCCGTCCGTTCTATTCCTGGCTTGCCCATCCCTCGATCCGTCATCAAAGCCATTATGGTCAATCCTTGCTTCGAGATGCTCGGGGACAAGGGAGGTGGATACTGTGCTCTAGGTGGGCCCCCATCACGCATAGATATTGAGGCACATGGTCGGATTTATGTCTTTTTAGGGAAGCCGTTTATACTTGGGACCCACCATCACGACTTATAAAGGGTGGTTTGATTACAGGGACAGTCGGCTGAGCCATCCGACCTTAGTTAGGAGCGGGGTCTATGAGCCTTATCCCTTATGGGAGAGAGGCCGTAGAGGTGAGGATACGGGGCCGGGAGGGCAGCAGTGATGGACAGAGATGACACTGTTTAAAGCACCCCACCAGCCAGTTTCTTCCTGACTACTGAGGATATGGAAGGCCACATCCTTTCAGGGCGCCACTTGCCGGGGGGTTGTGGGCGCGAGGAGACCTTTACTTGATTTCCTGCCTTATACTACAGGCAGCTGTGGACAGGATGGGGAAGGAGAGACACACCCTTTGATCGAGTTGCCTCAGCAGTTGGACCTTGCTTACATTGACATGCTTCCCCCAGTGGTTGCCAGTGTTCAGATCAGTTCAGGAGGCTACGGGGAGAGGTCTAGAGAGACAGGGTGGGACTGGTATTACTTCCTGCGTCACTGTGCAGCCAGAGGGAGGGTGGTACACGCTCGAGGAGAGAGCCGGTGCTCCTCAGGCACCTTTTACTTCGGATACTGCCGTTACTGCCATCGCAATGATTGACCCAATATATAGACTCTGAGTCTGAGGAGTTCACAGGAGAGAGACAGAGGAGGAGACTGAAGGGAAATGCGAGACGGCGAGTAGGTTGGAGGAAGGGATAGCGATCCAGAGGGCAGACCACTCGGGAGAGTGATCTACAGGCTGAGAGGGCAAGAGCAGGAGCGCGGAGAGGGTGACTCTAGTCTCAGAGGAGTTACTTTCTCAGGACCTAGGAGGAATGAGGAGAAGGACGAGGTCCGTGGCAGGGTTTGCCATGTTGCCCCAGACGTAGGAGGGTGAACACCAGTCGGCAGCGACGTTGCGTGGCAGTCACGGATCCCACAGATCCTTCTTGTATTGCCCGAGATCCGGTGAGTTGTCACTCTTCTTTTGATATTTATTTTTGCTAGAATTGCCTTAGTTGCTAACATCCTCTTTTTGTTCATCCGTGGTTTCACCTTTGATTATTTTCTCATTTGTTTTCTCCTTTTCTTGCAGAGACGGTTGATGAGTGGCGAGACTTGATTCGCCCTATAGGCGTACTAACCACCCTGATGCTCCCCACTGAGAAGACCTCGTGCCGTAGCTATCCGTGGAGCAGGGAGCTTCAAATAGCCGTAGGCCAATAAACCGATGTTTTTGCCGCTGTTTGGCATGTGCCAAGTGGGTGACTTTCCCTCTGTGCCGAGTAGCCGGTATAGGGCTGGAGAGCGCCGATGAGGAGGAGCCGCTCCTCATAGCAGGCTACAGCTACTGGTTCGTTACCGCGAGCCCTCAGTGCAACTTAGAGCGTCGGCAATAGCCGTGAGTCCTCAGACATGATCGTGCGCCTTCTGAGGGATCCCATAATGATTGAAGAGGCCACATGGCGCTTTTTTGTAGTGCCTTTTGTTAGGTTGTTTATACGAGTATTTTTGTACTTTTTTCGGCTCCTTGGCGTTTGACCATGCCTAGTGCATGATTGCATGTATATTAAACACGATTTTTTGTGTTGTGTTTGTGTGTGTTATAATAGATAGTATATGGATGCTAGACTCTTTTGTATCTTGTATTTTGTGACTTAACTCGAATGTGTTGTTAGAAACATTTTTAGAATATTGGAAGGGAAGGGTTTTCATGTTTCCAGAATGTAATGCAATGAACAACAAATGATAGTAAATCGAATGTTTTACTTTATAATGTTTTGCCGTGTTGATGTGAGATGATACTAATATATGGTATTACTGAACTTATTGAACTCTTTGGGCAACATTTGTAATTCCTCTTATATGGGAAAAATGTTGAATGATACATAGTGATAAAGAGATGCACTGGCCCCAATCCCCAAATCCATGCACTAGTAAGACGCGAGGCTCACACAAGAATAGGAAGGGCACAAGTTGTATGCTCTTGATTGACTGGAATGAGAGAGACAAACAAACGAGAACAAGAACCAAATTTGGACCTACACACCCCCCCTACTCCTACCTACTACCGAAGCTAGCATCTCCACTTACGTTTCATTTTTATCTAGACCTTAGATTCCTAAATGCGAACTGGTTGACAAAATCTGGTTTTTGAGGAGTTTGATCTCTTTGGATTTGGATGTTTGGATATTTGTTTTCTCTTAACATATATTTGACTTGTGTTTTTAGCATACCAAGATTTGTTAGTTTGTGTGACTGGACCCCCCACACCCCCGCTTCATGCTACTAGAAAGACATGGTTTTGTCACCAAATGAAAGATATATGCAGTAAGGGCACTTCTTTGTCTTTCCCCAACCTCACATCACCAGTAAGAGATGTGGGCTGATCACCGAAGGTTGATAGGGCAAAGAAGTGCGTAAATAAAAATATTTTGTTTGTTTGGTTCTTTTGATTCAATTTAACATTTTTAATCTAAGAACTGTAGGATATCCTTTTCGTTCCAAGAGATTTTAAGAAGATGGATAGATGTAACCCCAAGAAGCTTCCAATCAGACTGTAGGCAAGGTACAACTTTAAACCTTGTAGAAAAGAAAGAGCACAGATGCCAAGTATGCAGGTCTTGGTATGGTTTTCCATCCGTCAATGTTTGTCTGTCGACATTGATGAGAAGATTTGAAATA
>JAHRHJ020002142.1:0-14350 GCA_019776745.2 Taxus chinensis
TAAACCCTACAAAGTGTGTCTTTGGATGTTCTAAAGGAATTTTGTTAGGGCATGTTGTATCCAGAGATGGTATTGGTACTGATCCTGATAAAGTTTCAAAAATAAAAGAGTTACCATTTCCTATGAATAGAAGTAAGTTGAGATCATTTTTAGGCCATGTGGGTTACTATAGAAGGTTCATCAAGAATTTCTCAAAGATTACACAGCCACTAACCCAATTCTTGAAGAAGGATGTTACTTATGAACTAGGAAAGAAGGTGCATGAAGCTTTTGAACAACTGAAGGAAGCCCTAGTGTCTTCACCTGTTTTAAAGAATCCAGATTGGAGCAAGCCATTCATTGTGTATACTGATGCCTCAGATGTAACACTAGGAAGTACTCTGAGCCAAAAGGATGAAAATGGGAATGATCATCCAATTTACTTTGGGAGTAGACAAATGAGCAGTGCTGAGGTAAATTATACTGTAACAGAAAAAGAGGCTCTAGCTATCATTTTTGTTGTAAAGAAGTTTAGAAATTACTTGCTAGGGCAGAAATTTATAGTTGTAACAGATCATCAGGCTCTAAAATATATTGTAAATAAGCCTAACCCATCAGGGAGGATAGCAAGATGGATAATTTTGCTACAAGAATTTGAATTTGATATTATAGATAGGCCAGGAAAGAAGCATGTCAATGCAGATGCACTCTCTCGAGCCTATGATGGTTTAGGTTCATCTTGTGATGATGATGATTTCCCAGATGCAACATTGTTATCCCTTGACACAATCCCTAGTGAATACATAGATATTTGGAATTATCTGAATGAATTCAAGTTTCCTGATGGTGCTAATGCAAAGACTAAGAGAAAGATTACTCAAGCCAGTCATCCATATTCTATTCTGCATGGAGTATTATTTTGAATAGGACCTGATGGATAATACAAGAGGGCAGTTGGACGTGATCAAGGGAAGGAGCTAATAGAAGAATTCCATAATGGTACATGTGGAGGAACACTTCTCTGGACAACTTACAACAAGAAGGATCTTAGATGCAGGTTATTACTGGCCCACTCTTTTTAGAGATTGTTATAATTATTGTAAGACATGTGATATTTGTTCAAACACATGGTAACCGTAAGACTTCATCAGCTCCATTATGCCCTATTCTTCCACTTGGTCCCTTTGAAAAGTGGGGAATAGATATTGTAGGTCCACTTCCAACTACCCCATGTCAAAATAAGTATATTGTAGTTGCCACAGATTATTTAACCAAGTGGGTTGAAGCTAGGCCATTGAAAACAACTTCCATGGATGAAGTGCCAAGGTTCATATATGAATGCATTGATCACCAGATTTGGTTGTCCATTAGAAATTGTAACAGATCAAGGAAGCCACTTCATTAATGAGGTGGTAGAAGCCCTAGTCAACAAGTTTTCTATTAAGCACAGGAAGGCAACAACATACAAGCCAAGCACAAATGGATAGGTGGAACGAACAAATTTTGTGTTGTGTCAAATTCTAGCAAAAGATGCAGCCTTACAGGTACATAAGTGGGATAAAAGGATTCATGCAGCATTGTGGGCATATATGGCAACATCAAAGTCAGCAACATGATACTCCCCATTTCAGTTGGCTTATGACATTGATCTAGTTCTTCCTATTGAGTTTGATATTCCCACCATGAGAGTTATGAAAAATGAAAGGATGGATGAAAGTGATTCAGTAAAAGAAAGGTTGGTGCATCTTCATTTGCTAGAGGAAATGAGGGAAATAATGAAGGATACAAGTTATAAGAATAAAATGAAGCAGAAGGAATACTTTGATCAAAATATCCTCTGGTCTCCATTTCAAGTGAATGACTTGGTTCTAGTATATGATTCCAGATACAAAAAAGAAGGTAGAGAAAAATTCTTCCAAAATGGATGGGCCCCTACAAAATAGTAGTTGTGCATGAAAATGGTACACACCGATTGGAGGAATTAGATGGCACTCCCATTACAAAATGGGTCAACCACGACAAGTTAAAGATTTTCCAGGCACCACTTCATGATGTTCATAATAGTCTACTCCGAGGATGGAGTAGAAGCTAGGAAGGGGGAAGATGTCGACACTAAAATTCTCCTCCGTAATTTCTATTTCATTAATGTATGTATTAGGAATAGGATGTTGTTAAGTATAATTAGTAGTAGCGTCTGATAGAAGATAACGGCGCTGTCAGTACGGTGCCGCCAATAAAGTAGAGTACGGTAACAGTCAAACTACAATAGGAATGTTGTGGTAAAAAGTAAATATTTGTCGTAAGTGGTCTTGGTAATGTTAAAATGTCAAAGTTAGGGTAAATAGAGAAGTAGGGTCTACATGATTAGGAATTAGAAATATTATATTGGTAATAAGTACAAGGAGTGATGTCATAAATATTTTGGGTATTTTATTTGTAAATAGTATAAAAAGGTGGAACCCATGTGAAATGATAAGGTTTATCTTATCTTAAAAGATAAGCTTACATGTAAAGATAAGAGTTAAGGTATGGAATATGATTCGTCAGAGTAGATTTCTTATCCTATCTTAGAGATAGGGTGGATAAGCCTTGAATTTCTATAAATAGAGAGGCCACCCCTTCTCATTTAGCATAGAAGGAAGTAGTGAGAAATATTGTATGAGAAGTGTGTAAAGGAAGCCATCATTTTGAAGGTGTGTTAAAGAAGTCATCAAGAGGTGTAATTGTGAAGTTTCTCCCATAACTATTGTTGGAAAACAAGTGAAGTTGGTAACACTTGAAGTACCTCATGGGTGAGATTGTAACAATTTCATGTTAATATTATAATTTACAGTTTATATTTCAGATTTATCATCATTCTTTTATATCATAGTCTATGGTATTCTTGTGTTATGTTTGTTGTTGTGTTTCCAGATTACTATCCACCAAACAAAAGATGTGCATTAGTAAATAATCATAGCACGAGGAGTTCCCGGTAAAGAATTATCATAGTGTCAGATTGGTGATGACAGACCATGAAATCCATAATATTACTGCAAAGGAAAGCAGATTTTTCAATTTTTTAGCTACATTGCAATGATATTATAAAGCAAAAGAATGAATATACAACCAAGTTTCTATTATGTTCAAATATGAATAAGGTACATATTTTAGTCTTATTCTTGTATTATCTAGGCCAAATCACAATTTACAAATACAAATCTTTGAGGTGTCAACTTGCTTTAAAATCCAAGATTGTAATCCCTCATGAACTGAATCAATGAAATTTGAACAAGATCATTATAGCTATAAAACCCATTTTCTAAATAAGTTCAAAAAAACTGTGGTATGAACAGACACCTAATCAAGATCCCAAATAGGATTGGAATATGAAAATAACCGTAACATTTTTCAATGATTTTATCTTCAGCAGGTTAATAATATTGTTATCTCAACAACAATTGATTATCCAGGTAAACACTTCCATATAATTGCAAATCACATTTATAAAACACAAAAGAGAAACATTGAAAACCAGGCCTCATAATAAGTATTATTCCTTTTGTAATTACTCCCACAGAAATTATATCATCAAATTGGAGGGTAAGATGAAGTGAATTTTCAACTATGTTTTTAGAAATCCAAATCGAAGAAAATAAATTGTATTTGAATATGTAATACAAATGCAAGATGGTGGCCTTTCACAAAATACCAAGATCGCACAGTATGGAACAATAGAGCTCTAAATGTGCATAAATGGTGATTTGATGGTAGAATGGTTCTGCAAAGTTCCTGAATGGATTAAGGAAATAAAAAAATTCTTACCAGACTATGAATTCACAAACCCTTCATTATTCCAACATCTGTCACTTCAAACCACAATTCAATAACAATTCGACTAAGCGAAGATGGGAAGACAAATTCAATACAAAGTCATCAATATTATCAATTTTCAATATAGGAAGTGGAGTAACTCGTCAGGCTTGTTGTCCTAGCTTCAGAAATGGAAACCAAACTCGCATTCTCCATCAAAAGATCCCAATACAAATACGAAATTGCAGAACTGAATGTGAAATAAAACACTAAATAAAAGGGAAAGATAGTCAATTTGAACAAACAATTATTCGCATGAAACTTATCACTGATAAAGCAAACATGCCATACATGGTTAAAATTCATATAACTTCGAGCACAAAATTACAATATCAGCTAGAAATGGACAGTAGTAAAAATCTACATCCTAATAAAGATGCATAATTTATACTTTTAGATATAGGAGCTCAGTGAAATAGAGTATGGTTAGATCATAGCTAATGTCAATAAGTACTTGTATTCATAAATAGATTATAGATTAATATGGTGAATTTGCAAAGAAAAATCAAATGAGCTTTCTCCTTATGTGGGATCAACTAATATCTAAGAAAATGTAGCATATAGATTTGTTGGGAGGATACAAGCTACAAAAACATAACAATGATATGTACAATAGTGGATCATTAGATTGACAGACATCACTATTTATGGATTCTTTCAGGATCCTTTATGTGTCAAAATAAGAAAACCACCGTTTTACCCAAAATGATTTCCAAGCTTCAGTATGGTTGGACATAAAACTAAAAAACCCTGTCAAACTTTGTGAAGGCACAACAAAAACAAGTGGCTAACTGAAGCAATTTTAGATTTTAGAAGTGACAATCGAGCTATCAAAAATATGTTTCAGATTAAAGCAGAATGGAAAAGCCTACCAATCAAGCATGACCAACATTAAAGGATAATCTCATGCAAAATAAGTAAAAACTATTATTTAAGAATTAGTTGTGGATTTAATCAATTTATAATGAATAGAGCTCAAAAATATAATGGAAGCTTGGGATTGAAATGGCTACTCATTTCATTAAATCCAAACCCGTCATGCAGATAAAATATGCAACATTAAATCATAGGTTTATGAATTTTGGTGGCCATGAAGTTACAGTGCTATGCAGGAAAATGAACTTTTTAGATAGAACCATGAGCTACTGCTCCAAATACCATGTAGATTCCTTAGGCCAAGAGCTTGATAAAAACTATACAATGGAGAACCCTAGATTTAAAACATAGAACTGTTTGAAGAAAATGAATGGTGAATGATAAAAATTTTAGCATATTTTTCCTATCCTGATTGAATCTCAAGCCTTAAAAATAGAAAATGTTGATTAGGGATTTCACACTTTTCATTACTTGACTCAACTCAGATAAGATCAAAGTACCCACGTGTCAATTGCATTGGAACCCTAACTCACATCAAGTTAGTCTTCTCCGCTGAAAAAGAATTCATGGGTTGGGCATGCTAAAACTGAGGGGAATTATGTCCCATACTCTTTAAATTATTTTAATGAAAGTTACCTTTCTTAAGTGTTGAAAACTATAGAACATGTTGAAACATGATTAAATAAGTAATGAAACCACATGTTCAAAAGAAACTAATGTTTATGCAAGTTGCCCACATGTTTAAAACTCTATAAAATGATATATATTCAAGATAAATTTATCTAAGTAAATGATTACCTTAAGCTTATCAAAGTGTCATGGTTTAATCTTGTCAAAGATTCCACAACTATACAAAGGATCTCAAGAACAATATGTTTAATTACCAAGTAAAAGGAGTTGACAAATGAAGGTTCAACATCATAAAATGGAATCAACACATAATGACCTTTGAGCATCATTATTTTTTTTCAAAATCAAAAGATAATTGCTAATTTTTATCATTTAGATGGCAGAAAGGTTAGAACTTTTAACGTGATCACATAAGACAAAGGAAAATTATTAATTTTATCAAAGATAAAGACAGACATGTGTCACCACATGTACACTAGAAGAAAATAATATGTTTAGTCCCTCTTGCACATGATGATAACTTGGAGATGAAGAAAATTTAAAAATCAATTGAATATTCACCCAAAAGTTACCTTAGATGTCTCCAAAAGCACCGAACACATCATGCAATAAATTAAAGGATAGTCAAATCAGTTTGTCTAGGATAATTGGAGAAATTAATGAGGTTTCACAGTAATACCTTGCATGTTTTCTTTAAGTCACCTTTCATTATTTAATCAACATAAAGGAAATAATATCATGCAAGCATCTCTTAGACCCAGATCAATTTTTCTAGGTGGTTGGTGAATTATTACTGTTAATATATTGTGATCTTGCAAAACACAAGTTGGGATAAATCTATTTCCATTTGCATTGAATGCTATAGAAACATGTAGTTTTCACCTTTTGAGCTTAATAGAGACTTATTTTCCTCCATTCTAAAGCTTTATTACCCAGTGTGTCTAAGAAGATTTTTAACAATGTTTGAGTGAATTGATATTCCTTTGCATGTCAAAGGAGTGGATAGCAACCTCCAAAGAAAATTTAACTAATTTTGCAATGACACAAGTGTGTTTCTTTAATACCATAAGTGAATTGCAGATCATGTTTCATTTGCTTAAAATGAATGCCTTTTATATCTAAATCCAATGCTAATAAGTGTGTTAATGCGCACCCAGCCCCATACAATCTTTGTGGTGTATCACTTTGGTTGCATTTTTTTGAATTTTGTAATTTCATCTAACCTTCAGATTTAGCAAAAACTAAGAAATAAGTGATTCATCAAAGGGAATGTTCTTCTTAAGGTTTCCTTATTTGAGATACATCAGAGGGAATACCATTGTTTCAGTCCTATTTAGAATTCATATTTCCATCCAGAATAAGGAGTATTATTTACCGCATAACAATAAGATTGACAGAGTTCATTGTGGAAACCTATGGTCCAATGCATAAAATTTGAGTTCATTGATTTCTCACATCCTTACAAATTCTATTATATGATAAAAGAGTCAAACAATTTCACTTGGGTTTAACAGGAAAGACTCTGTCGACACTAAAATTTTCCTCCGTAATTTCTATTTCATTAATGTATGTATTAGGAATAGGATGTTGTTAAGTATAATTAGTAGTAGCGTCTGATAGAAGATAATGGCGCCGTCAATACGGTGCCGCCAATAATGTAGAGTACGGTAACAGTCAAAGTACAATAGGAATGTTTTAAAAAGTAAATATTTGTCGTAAGTGGTCCGGTAATGTTAAAATGTCAAAGTTGGGGTAAGTAGAGAAGTAGGGTCTACATGATTAGGAATTAGAAATATTATATTGGTAATAAGGACAAGGAGTGAGGTCATAAATATTTTGTGTATTTTATTTGTAAAAAGTCTAAAAAGGTGGAACCCATGTGAAATGATAAGGTTTATCTTATCTTAAAAGATAAGCTTACATGTACAGATAAGAGTTTAGGTATGGAATATGATTCGTCAGAGTGGATTTCTTATCCTATCTTAGAGATAGGATGGATAAGCCTGAAGTTCTATAAATAGAGAGGCCACCCCCCTCATTTAGCATAGAAGGAAGTAGTGAGAAATATTGTATGAATAAGTGTTCAAAGGAAGCCATGTTAAAAGGTGTGTTGAAGAAGCCATTAAGAGGTGTAATTGTGAAGTTTCTCCCATAACTATTGTTGGAAGGCAAGTGAAGTTGGTAACACTTGAAGTAATTCATGGGTGAGATTGTAACAATTTCATGTTAATATTATAATTTACTTTGATATTTCAGATTTTTCATCATTCCTTCTTATGTCATAGTCTATGGTATTCTTGTGTTATGTTTGTTGTTGTGTTTCCAGATTACATCCACCAAACCAAAAGTTGTGCATTACTGAAATAATCATAGCACGAGGAGTTCCCAGTGAATATTATCATAGTGTCGGATTGGTGTTGACATTTTGGTTCCATTTATGGGAACATTCCTCGTTGGTGGATTTTTTGAAGAGATATTCCCACTTAGTCAAAAATCATTTAGAGGGTAACCTTGTTTTTACTGTGCATAGTAGTTACCATGGTAAAGTCATTTTTACCATGAATAGTATTTACCACAGTAACTTCATTTTTACCATGAATAGTATTTACCACAGTAAAGTCACTTTTTACCATGAAAAGTATTTACCACAGTAACTTCACTTTTTACTGTGAATAGTGTTTACCACAAGTAAAGTCAAGTTTTTACCCAGTATTAAGTCAAGTTTTACCATAGTAAATGTAAATTTACCGTAGTCATTCTATTTTGTTTAGAAAGATTACCGTTTTCAAGTTTTACCTATTTTACTGTAGAAAGGTGTAAAGTCACTTTCTATTATAGTGATTCCAATTATTTGTGCACATAAGTCTTGTTGATTGTACTTGTGGGTTGGTATTTCACTGTGGTTACTTTTGAAAATGGGAAAGATTCCTGTTTTTTAGCCCAATCTAATGAAGATGCTTCTTCTTTCATTCAAGAGTTTAAACGATCTTGTATTTGTAATGGCCTCATAAGAAGGGAACAATGGACTGAATTTTTTCCTACCTTTTTGGATGGTTCAGCACTTAGGTGGTTTGAAACACTAGGTGATAATGTGAAAAATTCATGGGATTTATTAACTGAAAGTTTTCTTGAAGAATTTGGTGAACAACAGAAATATGCAGATCTCATGATCGAGATCACAAAGCTATCCCAAGGAGAGAAGGAGAAGATAAGGGATTATCATGCTCGTGTTCTAGAGCTAAGGAGGAAGCTCGATGCCCAGATCCAGAAGGAAGGATTAGCGGATGGGTTGATGAATGGTGTGGATAATCTCCTATGTAAGCACTTCATTCTTGGGATGAAGCCAGAGATCAGACAATGAGTGAAGTATGACCACCCAGAAACCATTGAACAAGCAAAGGAGATTGCAAGAAGGCAAGAAGAAAGCATGGAAGAGGAGCCCAAAGAAATTGTTGCTAAAGTAGAGCCTACACCAACACCTTTGGTCCAGAATCCACAACCACTCTCGGTGAGCACAAATATTTCCCCCTAGTACATCTATTGAGTATGAAGATCTGCTCAGGAAGATGGGTCAGTTAACTATTAATCTTATTCAAGGAAAGGAATTTAGTTCTTAGGGAGGAGATAGAGGTCTAAAAATAAATATTTCTGAAGTTGTATGTTATGGTTGTTATAAAAAGGGTCATTATAAGTATAATTGTCCAGATAGAGCTTCTACATCTGGTACAAGAGATAATGATAAAGGAAAAGCACCTGTGAATTCTTTTGATGTAGTAGATAAGAGCATAAATAATGAAGTAGATGTGTTTGTAACAAAAAGAAAGAAAGAAAAAGATAATCAAGATGGAAATGATCCTAAGAAGATGAAAGGAGAAACTAGTAAGAAACATAGGAGAAGAAAGTTGGGTGTGCAGGATTTTTTGATTTCACAGGGGCAAGGACCATACTCCATCTTAGAAGATCTGTCCAAAAGGCCTACAAATATTACATATGGTCAACTTCTTGCTATGTCTTCTGAGAAGAGGCGGGAGCTGCGAAGTGGACTCAATGCTCGACGAAGGAAGGAGGTTGAGGTCCCTGTTTTGGAGGCAGAGGCGGATCCCTATGCTCCACAAGCTGAGGTATTATGTAATGGTATTTCAATTCATGATGTCTTAGTTGATGGAGGTGCTGCAAGTTAATGTAATGACCGAGTCTGTAATGAATATGTTGGGTTTAAAAATTGATCACCCTTCAACACTTATGTTAAGGTCATTAAATAAGGGAAAAACTAAACCAGAAGGTGTAGTTTCAAATGTGGCAATATCTGTTATGGGTGTTGTATGTGTGGTAGACTTTCAGGTGATGAAAAATGGTACTGTTGCGTACCCAATGTTGCTGGGAAGACCATGGCTAAGGAGAGTTCATGCAAGAAACTACTGGAATGAAGGTTTCATGACACTTGGACGTGGTAGAGAGAGGGTGAAGATAAACGTGATCCCTCGACATCATAAGGTAGAACCTGTGGATTCAAGTGATGAAACTGATGATTGGACATCCTCTGATTACTCTAGTACCAGTGAAGTGGACACTGAAGATGAAGAAAGTGAGGTTGATGTTTCAGTCATGGATATCCTTCCAGTCACACCAACTCATGACCCCATAAAATTATCTGAAGAAGAAGTTGATGATCGTCTCCAACAAATAAAGATTGGTGATGCTGTGATGGAGAGTGAGAAGGAATCCTACCTCCAGCTCTTTCGAAGGTACATACACCTATTCACTTTTGATTACAAGGAACTCCATCAAGTAAGTTGGGTAGAACATTCTATTGAGCTGGTAGATGGTGCTAAGCCCATAAAGCAAATGCCATATAGAATGAATCCTAATTTTTCCAAGACTGTAAAAGAAGAAATAGATAAGTTGCTTGATGCAAGATTCATATTTGCTGTGGAGAATTCAGAATGGGTTTCTCCCATTGTGATCTCAATAAAAAAGAATGGGAAGCTACGCATTTGTGTTGATTACAGGAAGCTCAATAAGGCAACAAAGAAGGATCATTACCCTCTTCCATTTTCAGATCCGATCTTGGACGAAGTAGCTGGCCAGGAGTGTTATAGTTTTTGCTGATGGATATAGCGGCTACAACCAAGTCCGTATAGTGGAGAAAGATCAGCTGAAGACCATGTTCACCACTCCTTGGGAAATGTTTTCTTATAGAGTTATGCCTTTTAGGTTGTGTAATGCTCCATCAACATTCCAGCGTTTGATGAATAGGGTGTTCGAACCCTACATTGGGACCTTCATCAGAGTATTTGTGGATGATTTTTGCATCTATGGGAGTTCAAGTTGGACCACTTGCACCAGATGGAGACAACATTTCAAAGGTTAGATGAAGCACAAGCCTCACTAAACCCTACAAAGTGTGTCTTTGGATGTTCTAAAGGTGTTTTGTTAGGGCATGTTGTATCCAGAGATGGTATTGGTACTGATCCTGATAAAGTTTCAAAAATCAAAGATTTACCATTTCCTATGAATAGAAGTAAGTTGAGATCATTTTTAGGCCATGTGGGTTACTATAGAAGGTTCATCAAGAATTTCTCAAAGATTGCACAGCCACTAACCCAGTTCTTGAAGAAGGATGTTACTTATGAACTAGGAAATAAGGTGCATGAAGCTTTTGGACAATTGAAGGAAGCCCTGGTGTCTTCACCTGTTTTAAAGAATCCAGATTGGAGCAAATCCATTCATTGTGTACACTGATGCCTCAGATGCAGCACTAGGAAGTACTTTGAGCCAAAAGGATGAAAATGGGAATGAACATCCAATTTACTTTGGGAGCAGACAAATGAGCAGTGCTGAGGTAAATTATACTGTAACTGAAAAAGAGGCTCTAGCTATCATTTTTGCTGTAAAAAAGTTTAGAAATTACTTGCTAGGGCAGAAATTTATAGTTGTAACAGATCATCAGGCTCTAAAATATATTGTCAATAAGCCTAACCCATCAGGGAGGATAGCAAGATGGATAATTTTGCTACAAGAATTTGAATTTGATATTATAAATAGGCCTAGGAAAGAAGCATGTCAATGTAGATACACTCTCTCGAGCCTATGATGGTTTAGGTTCATCTTGTGATGATGATGATTTCCCCGATGCAGCATTGTTATCCCTTGACACAATCCCTAGTGAATACATGGATATTTGGAATTATCTAAATGAATTCAAGTTTCCTGATGGTGCCAATGCAAAGACTAAGAGAAAGATTACTCAAGCCAGTCGTCCATATTCTATTCTGCATGGAGTATTTTTTCGAATAGGACCTGATGGACAATACAAGAAGGCTGTTGGACGTGATCAAGGGAAGGAAATGCTAGAAGAATTCCAAAATGGTACATGTGGAGGGCACTTCTCTGGACAACTTACAGCAAGAAGGATCTTGGATGCAGGTTATCACTGGCCCACTCTTTTTAAAGATTGTTATAATTATTGTAAGACATGTGATATTTTTCAAACACATGGTAACCATAAGACTTCATCAGCTCCATTATGTCCTATTCTTCCACTTGGTCCCTTTGAAAAGTGGGGAATAGACATTGTAGGTCCACTTCCAACTACCTCACGCCAAAATAAGTATATTGTAGTTTCCACAGATTATTTAACCAAGTGGGTTGAAGCTAGGCCATTAAAATCATAACTTCCATGGATGAAGTGGCAAGGTTCATATATGAACGCATTGTCACCAAATTTGTGTTGTCCATTAGAAATTGTAACAGATCAAGGAAGCCACTTCATTAATGAGGTCAGTAGAAGCCCTAGTCAATAAATTTTCTATTAAGCATAGTAAGGCAACAACATACAAGCCAAGTACAAATGGACAGGTGGAATGAACAAATTTTGTGTTTTATTAAATTCTAGTAAAAGATGCAGCCTTACAGGTACATAAGTGGGATAAAAGGATTCATGTAGCATTGTGGGCATATAGGGCAACATCAAAGTCAGCAACAGGATACTCCCTATTTCAGTTGGCCTATGACATTGATCCAGTTCTTCCTATTGAGTTTGATATTCCCACTGTGAGAGTTATGAAAAATGAAAGGATGGATGAAAGTGATTCAGTAAAAGAAAGGTTGGTACATCTTCATTTTCTAGAGGAAATGAGGGAAATAGAAAAGGATACAAGACATAAGAAGAAAATGAAGTAGAAGCAATACTTTGATCAAAATATCCGTGGTGGTCCTCTATTTCAAGTGAATGACTTGGTTCTAGTATATGATTCCAGATACAAAAAAAAAAGATAGAGAAAATTTCTTCCAAAATGGATGGGACCCTACAAAATAGTAGCTGTGCATGAAAAATGGTACGTACCGATTGGAGGAATTGGATGGCACTCCCCATTATGAAATGGGTCAACCACGACAAGTTGAAGATTTTCCAAGCACCAGAATAGTCTACTCCGAGGACGGAATAGAAGCTAGGAAGGGGGAAGATGTCGACACTAAAATTTTCCTCCATAATTTCTATTTCATTAATGTATGTATTAGGAATAGGATGTTGTTAAGTGTAATTAGTGGTAGTGTCTGATATAAGATAACGGCGCCGTCAGTATGGTGTCGCCAATAATGTAGAGTATGGTAACAGTCAAAGTACAATAGGAATGTTGTAAAAAGGTAAATATTTGTCGTAAGTGGTCCGGTAATGTTAAAATGTCACAGTTTGGGATAATTAGAGAAGTAGGGTCTACATGATTAGGAATTAGAAATATTATATTGGTAATAAGGACAAGGAGTGAGGTCATAAATATTTTGTGTATTTTATTTGTAAAAAGTCTAAAAATGTGGAACCCATGTAAAATGATATGGTTTTATCTTATCTTAATAAGATAAGCTTACATGTACAGATAAGAGTTAAGGTATGGAATATGATTCGTTAGAGTGGATTTCTTATCCTATCTTTGAGATAGGATGGATAAGCCTGGAATTTCTATAAATAAAGAGGCCACCCCCCTCATTTAGCATAGAAGGAAGTAGTGAGAAATATTGTATGAAGTGTGTAAAGGAAGCCATTAGTTTAAGGGTGTGTTGAAGAAGCCATTTAGAGGTGTAATTGTAAAGTTTCTCCCATAGTATTGGTGGAAGGCAAGTGAAGTCAGTAACACTTGAAGTACCCCAAGGGTGAGATTGTAACAATTTCATGTTGATATTATAAGTTACACTTATATTTCAGATTTATCATCATTCCTTCTTATCATAGTCTATGGTATTCTTGTGTTATGTTTGTTTTTGTGTTTCCATATTACATCCACCAAACTAAAAGATGTGCATTAGTAAATAATCATAGCATAAGGAGTTCTCGTTGAACAATTATCATAGTGCCGGATTGGTGATGACAGTTCAAAAGGCCTTCACATCTTTCTGAAAAATGCAATCGGCAAGGGTACATGCGGACTCTAGAATATTTTCCAGCATCCTCCTAGCTTTTGCTAGAATGGGAGATTTAGAACAGGGCACCTGACGTGTTTGATGAAATGCCTCCTTTTCACTAGCCATATTCAGTAGTTTTAAAATACAATCATAAAACAATTAAGAAATTTTGTTTCCTAACCTAATGGTAAAAGAAAGCTTGTGTGAAACCTATGCCAGTGATAATAGCACCAGTTACTTATCAATATTTTGATGGGCAACATTTGTCTATACAATAAACGGAGCATAAGTCACCTTCTTTTATAGTTCTATGTAATTGTCTGAGTTTCTCTTTTTATTTCGTATGCAGTAACCAGCTTATTGGTCTTGGTGTTTGAATAATCCTTCTATTTCTTAATACTTCATTAGCAAATATGAAGAACTATTCTCAGCAAGTGGCATGATCTTTTTCAATGTTTTCTTCAAAATCAAGGCTTATCTTTCAAAAACAACTAGATACAATTATGATGGCAGTGTGCTAATTTGTAAGGGTGGGTTTCATAAGCACCCAAGGCCTAATTTTTTCTCTATTGCATCTAAGAGGATTCCTCCATTTTCCAGATTCTTAGAAAAT
>JAHRHJ020002143.1:0-14347 GCA_019776745.2 Taxus chinensis
AGGTTGAACAGAACATGGGACCATTGCAAAGACTATATTTCTAGTCCTTTGATCCCTATATGTAAAAATTTGCAACTTTGCTATTCAGCGTTTCAACACCATTGCATGCGACGAGCATATTGCAGTGGTTGTCAACAAGAATCCCATATGCTTATTGTCATCACCTTCTATGGCACCTTAAAACAGAGACAAAACATCCACACAGTGCGTAACTAAAAATAATCTCCTAACTGATTGATACCTTCTCTCATTGCAATAACATATCAACAATCATACAAGACAAAGAATTTATAGAACACCTATCAAACGTTGTATTGCATGCCATCTTTAGAATGAAAAAAATAATATTAATCCACAAGAAACCCAAACGACAGAGCAATGACAACAAATACTTTTCAATCCACTGCTCATTTTCAGAACATTGCACATCCTCAACCTATAATTCATATTACATAGTACATCTAATTCTTTTAATAGGCACCCCACTCCAATTTTCAGGTCCCAAGAAAGTAGCCACGCATCCTCAAGCCATTTTTTCCATGCCTCACACGTTTCCAACTCTTTCACTTTGAATAAATACAATGAAAACCATTTCTAATACACTCCATATTGATTTGTAGTCTTTAATTGGACATTCCACTTATAATCGCATTCCAACATTTGTTTACAGCACTTCGTCCTCGATAAACTTTTACTGTGCTAATGTTTATGGCATAAGTTTATTTTGAAACGGTAGAGTTACACACCCTTGCACTTTCATTGATGTTCCTACATAGATGTAGAAATTACTGTGCTGGGTATGGATAGAAGAATAATAATCGTGTCTTGCGTACCGTACAAATACCTTAACCTTTATGATTATGTTTATACTTCTCAGCTACAAAGTTTCAGTGCCTTGTCCTGTAGGTTACAATTCAACTTTCTATTTAATTTCAATGCCTTCGTCATCTCATCCATGTAAAATTTCGTTGTCTTTAATTGATGCATTGGGTATTTTAAAGCTGGAAAGTGTCAAATTCCGGCAGTCTTAATTTTATAGGTTGCCGGATTTTAGATTTTTTTTACAGTCTTATCTTAGATATCCACAAATTTTAGATATTTCCTATAATAATATCTAAGATTTGATTGTTCTACTTTAGATTTTTTTTAGGCTACAATGTTTATCTGCTTTTTAGATTTTTAGATTGTATATAATCTTCAATCCAATTGTCCATTCTTGACTTTGTAACAAGAGAAATCATTTCCTTCTTAGTTGCAATCTTGCAATATACACAGTCAAATTCAATTTTGATGATGTTTGTACTTTGTTACGCAAACAGATAATAAACTAGAAGGTGGGCAAGACTTGCTCACTGTTGTAGGTCATCGTGGTTCCGGAAAAAACAAAGTTATTATCAGTGGAGAAAATCCTAAGGGTAGACCTTATGTTATGGAAAATACCATAAAATCTTTGGTGCAAGCTGCAAAAAATGGTGTAGATTTTGTTGAATTTGATGTTCAGGTAACTTATGGTTTTCATTCTGTGGTGCATTTTGTCATTTTCAATGTCTCTCCGCATATCATAATTCATTGTTTGTTCAATTTTTTTTTTGTGTATTTTCACAAACCCTGACGTTATTTTGAATTTGTTACAGGTGACTAAAGATGGGCATGTTGTAATTTTTCATGACAACTATATCATAATAGATGAGAAGGTATGTTTTTCTTTTTTGTTTTTTAAGTTCATATTTGTTTAAAAGTTGTCTCATGATCTGAAGATTGATATCAACGCCCTATTTCAACGTTGCTAGCAAATCTCTCAATTTTTTCAATGCTAAAACTCGGAAGACATTTAGGCATACAAATATTTCTGAGATTTTGGATGGAAGCATCTGGGAATTCTCTTAGCCAGAGAAGTGCCAATAGTTTTTGCAAGAGCACACGGCCCACTTCATCCCTTTCTATATCTTTTCACTGTCTGACCTCGATCGGATTCAATCCTCCAAGTGCTCTCAAACTAGACTAATTTATAACCAAACATGCAAATTATACACAGGATGCACAAAGTCTGTGTGGAGTTGTTCAATGGCATAAATGAGAGGAAAAGAATGCCCGTATTTTGTGGAATGCAGAAGAGATGAGAGCCATTATACTTTCTACCATCAAATTTTAGCTCAAAACCACAGTTATGACTCAAATAGCTCAACATAGAAGAACAGGTATGCATCAACAAGCATTAGAGATTAGTATTTCAGAAAATTTGCTGGATCTAAAATTATATCCATTCAAGAATGGTTTCCATCTCTCATTGGACATCATAGATTAAATTATGATGGAGCTTCAAAATAATAAAAACCAGGTATGTTTGTCACAAAAATCGCCCATCATAGATGCGGAAGACACAATCATGAAAGCTTTAATCAGCCAGATATTATCAACCATCTAAAGAAAAACCAAAACACAAAATGACATACAGTGAAAGCTCCAGGTATTAGATGTCGAGAAAACACCTGCAGAGTAGAAAATCTAATCAAGCTTTGAATCTGCAGCACCTATGAATTTATTTTTATATGTCGGGCCCTCTACAGAAGTGTAGAGAAGGCTTCAAAAATAGGCATATACCGCTTTTGGTGGCCCACACACTGTATTCTTTAGTAAAAGGCGAAAGAATAGTTCGCTATGTGCTGACCACGCGGCTCTGTGAATTATGTCATCATAATGACATTACTATTTATAGAACATCTTGGTAGGGAGTACTTGTTTCACCATCCATGTGGGATTAAAATTAATGATAATATCCTCGTGTGTTAGTTTGCATTCAAAAGGGAAGCAACTCGATAACACACATCATCCAAGGAGGATTTAACTTACACTTGCATATAATCTACGTATTCATCCAAGGTATAATGTCATTGGCCAAGGAGCGGTATGATATTTATTAATGGTGGTTTGATATTCATCTACTCAAGGTATACTTTCATTATTGTCAAATGCACACACTTCTAATAATTAACATGACGATAAATCAATTTCTCTCATTCGAAAACACAATAAAACAATTATATTTTGCTTCTCGCCCATTCTAACTTTTCTTTTTTATGATCCTTGTTTCAGGGATTACATAATGCGAGGCACATTGGAGACCTGGCACTCAAACAACTATTTTGTTTGTAGACCATCCTAACTTATTTCCTTCATTTTCCAAGGCTTTTATAATGTGAGGCGCATTGGAGACCTTACTCTTGACGAATATCTTTCATTAGGATTTCAAGTTGATGGCCTAGAGGTGAGCTTTTTTGAGATTTCTCTAGATGGCTTGGGGTTTGGTAGTGCGACATTCTGATGATTGTTGGTCTCTCTGTCTTTCTTTTATTCAATATTCTCATTTTCAAAGCTCTCTTTTTTCACAGCAGCGATGTAATCATTTTTTAATGGTAACCGATAATGGTAATTGATTGTTCTGACCAAAACCATCTTGGTTGAAGTACTCTCCGGTGTTTGTAATTGGGAAAGCATTTCTTTCTTTTCTTTCGTTGACTGCACCTAGGTCATCCATGGGGTATATCTATCTACCCCACGGGTCTATGTTATTGTATTTTTCTTTTGATTCAAAATGTTAACCTTACGAGATCTATGGTTACATTGTGCCAATTGTGGCATTTTTCTCAAATATGATTTGATGAACGTAAACTAACATGGGTCTCCCAATCGTTGCACAAATAATATTGTTATCCTGTCTTGCAACCATTTTGTATGAAACTGTTTCTCACTTTGATGATGTTTACATCATTCATGGCCTGAGATTGTTGTTGAAGTTGACATACAAGCGTGTTTGGATTTTCAAGGTTGCATTTATAATTTTGGAAAAACTCTACAACAGAGTTAAAAGAGTGATGGAAAATGCCAATCCCTAGCCTAGAACAACACATTTCTCTCATCAAATGGTCAATACTCCCTTTGGGGTCAGTCTTCACCGTATGTTGGTAAGGATATTCACAAAATGGGGTTATTGAATACACCTTGGAAACATTTAAATGCCAAAATAGGAGATTTAGTATTTAAAATCCAAGTGTTCGAATAAATGATGAAGCGAGATATATTTTTGGTAAATATCATAATTACAACTTATAGAAAACATGGTCATCTTTAAGAGCCAGTGTGATTGTTCTATCAAATGAAACAAACAGATATTTACCGATATCAGATCACTTTTGTGATGATACTCATGGAAATAAGAACTTTGCAACAACATATGGACATCTATCAAGGCATAATAGGCAGTGACAACTCACTACATTGTTCTCTCCTTCCCATCACACAAACATCAAACATTTTAAGATAACATACATTTCATCGCAAATTACAACTCCATGTGGATGGGTAGGATTCGAAGAATATAAATGTAGCTGTGCTAATAATACCTTTAACCTTTATGATTATGTTTATACTTCTCAGATACAAAAGTTTCATGGAACTTGTGGTTACAATTCAACAATTTCTATTTAATTTCCATGCCTCGCCCCTCATCTCCTGCACAAGTTAAATTCTTTGTCTTTACATATAGATGAATTGAGGGTCATTTTAAATGCAGCCACAAGTTTATGTTAAAGCCAAAAACAACACCGGATAAGTAGTCAACCACAGCTATGAATGTTACAACACGGTGTTTTGCCTTTTTTTATGGTGCTACAGCAGTGCTTCCCTTCATAGTTAAGTCGGCTTCCCATTTCGTAGATACATAGGGTCAATCGGAAAATAACAGACTTGGGTATCTAAGACATGATTGTTCTTAAAAAAATTAATAGAACACACATGCATTAAAAAAAAACATTCACGCATTTTGGCAGAGTGTTCTATGGGGTGTGTTTCGGTTGAAGCTACAAAATCACCATTTTTTTCATTTGTTTTCCACGTTTTCTCCCTTACCTTCAAATTCAACAATTGCACAAAACATCAACGACAGGTACTGCTGTTACACAACACTTGTTTATTTTAGTGTAGGGTTGAACATAATACAATATTTTGCTGGTAGGTGTGCACCTTTGAAGAAGTCTTAGCTGGAAAGTGTCAAATTCTGGCAGTCTTAATTTTATAGGTTGCTGGATTTTAGATTTTTTTTACAGTCTTATCTTAGATATCCACAAATTTTAGATATTTCCTATAATAATATCTAAGATTTGATTGTTCTACTTTAGATTTTTTTTAGGCTACGATGTTTATCTGCTTTTTAGATTTTTAGATTGTATATAATCCTCAATCCAATTGTCCATTCTTGACTTTGTAACAAGAGAAATCATTTCCTTCTTAGTTGCAATCTTGCAATATAGACAGTCAAATTCAATTTTGATGATGTTTGTACTTTGTGCCGCAAACAGATAATAAACTAGAAGGTGGGCAAGACTTGCTCACTGTTGTAGGTGATCGTGGTTCCAGCAAAAACAAAGTTATTATCAGTGGAGAAAATCCTAAGGGTAGACCTTTTGTTATGGAAAATACCATAAAATCTTTGGTGCAAGCTACAAAAAATGGTGTCGATTTTGTTGAATTTGATGTTCAGGAAACTTATGGTTTTCATTCTATGGTGCATTCTGTCATTTTCAATGTCTCTTCGCATATCATAATTCATTGTTTGTTCAATTTTTTTTTTGTGTATTTTCACAAACCCTGACGCTGTTTTGAATTTGTTACAGGTGACTAAAGATGGGCATGCTGTAATTTTTCAGGACAACTATATCATAATAGACGAGAAGGTATGTTTTTCTTTTCTGTTTTTAAGTTCATATTTGTTTAAAAGTTGTCTCATGATCTAAAGATTGATATCAACGCACCTTGTTTCAACGTTGCTAGCAAATCTCTCAATTTTTTCAATGCTAAAACTTGGAAGACATTTAGGCATACAAATATTTCCGAGATTTTGGATGGAAGCATCTGGGAATTCTCTCAGCCAGAGAAGTGCCAACAGTTTTTGGAAGAGCACACGGCCCACTTCATCCCTTTCTATATCTTTTCACTATCTGACCTCGATCGGATTCAATCCTCCAAGTGCTCTCAAACTAGACTAATTTATAACCAAACATGCAAATTATACACAAGATGCACAAAGTCTGTGTGGAGTTGTTCAATGGCATAAATGAGAGGAAAAGAATGCTCGTATTTTGTGGAATGCAGAAGAAATGAGAGCCATTATACTTTCTACCATCAAATTTTAGCTCAAAACCACATTTATGACTCAAATAGCTCAACATAGAAGAACAGGTATGCATCAACAAGCATTAGAGATTAGTATTTCAGAAAATTTGCTGGATCTAAAATTATATCCATTCAAGAATGGTTTCCATCTCTCATTGGACATCATAGATTAAATTATGATGGAGCTTCAAAATAATAAAAAACTAGGTATGTTTGTCATGAAAATCGCCCATCATAAGACGCATAAGACAACAATCATGAAAGCTTTAATCAGCCAGATATTATCAACCATCTAAAGAAAAACCAAAACACAAAATGACATATAGTGAAAGCTCCAGGTATTAGATGTCGAAGAAAACACCTGCAGAGTAGAAAATCTAATCAAGCTTTGAATATTTATCTCTGCAACTGCAACACCTATGAATTTATTTTGCATATGTCGGCCCCTCTACAGAAGTGCAGAGAAGGCTTCAAAAATAGGCGTATGCCGCTTTTGGTGGCCCACACACAGTATTCTTTAGTAAAAGGCGAAAGAATAGTTCGCTATGTGTTGACCACGCGGCTCCGTGAATTATGTCATTATTGGAATGACATTGTTATTTATAGTATATCTCACTATGGAGTACATTGTTTTCGCCATCCATGTGGGATTAAAATTAACAATAATATCCTTCGTCTGTTAGTTTTCATTCAAAAGGGGAAGCAACTCGATAACACACATGATCTAACGAGGATTTAACTTACAGTTGCATATAATCTACGTATTCATCCAAGGTATAATGTCATCGGCCAAGGAGCGGTATGATATTTATTAATGGTGGTTTGATATTCATCTACTCAAGGTATACTTCCATTATTGTCAAATGCACACACTTCTAATAATTAACATGACGATAAATCAATTTCTCTCATTCAAAAACACAATAAAACAATTATATTTTGCTTCTCGCCCATTCTAACTTTTCTTTTTTATGATCCTTGTTTCAGGGATTACATAATGTGAGGCACATTGGAGACCTGGCACTCAAACAACTATTTTGTTTGTAGACCATCCTAACTTATTTCCTTCATTTTCTAGGGCTTTTATAATGTGAGGCGCATTGGAGACCTTACTCTTGACGAATATCTGATTAGTTAAGATTTTTAAGTGATGGCCTAGCGGGGAGCTTTTTTGAGATAGATTTCTATAGATGGTCTGGGGTTTGGTAGGGTAGATCCTATTTGAGTAGATACACATTCTGATGATTGTGGCGTTTTTCTGTCTTTATTTTATTTCAATATCTCATTTTCAAAGCTCTCTTTTTTCACAGCTAGCGGAGGGTGATGTTTTTTGTGTGGGAATATTTTTTAAATGTAACGGAGAATGGTAATTGATTTGTCTGACCAAAACCATCTTAGGTTTGATTTGAAGTAAGTACTCTCCAAGTGTTGTATGTTAATTGGGAAGCATTCTTTCTTTTCTTTCGGACTGGCAACCTAGTCAATTCCATGGGGTATATCTATCTACCCCACGGGTCTATGTTGGGTCTATGTTATTGTATTTTCTTTGATTCAAAAGTTAACCTACGAGAATCTATGGTTACATTGTGCTGATTGATTTTCGGCCATTTTTCTCCAACTATGATTTGATGAACGAAACTAAGTGGGTTCCCCAATGTTTGACAAAAATAATAGGTGATCATGTCTTTGCAACCATTTTGTATGAAAACGGTTTTCTCACTGTGTGATTTTGTTGACAATCTTTCATGGCCTGAGGATTTTGTTGAAGGCTCGCATACTAGGTGTTTGGATTTTCAAGGTGGCTTTATACACTTTGAAAAAACTCTACAAGGAGTTAGAAGCTAGTGAGAGATGGAAACATGCCAACCTAGCCTAGGAAACAACACATTTCTCCATCCAATTGGTCAATAATCCCTTTGGGGCCAAGTCTTTCACCGTACGTTGGTAAGGATATTCACAAAATGGGCGTTTGAATAACAACCTTGGGAACCATTTAAATTCCAAACTATGAAGATTTAGTATTAAAGCCCAAGTGTTCGAATAAATGACGAAACGAGATATATTTTTTGGTAATATCAGAAATACAACTTATAGAAAACAATCGAGGTCCTTAAGAGCCAGTGTTGTGATTGTTCTATCAATGAAACAAACATATATTTATGATATCAGATCATTTTGTGATGATACTCTGGAAGGAAATAAGAACTTGCAACCAATATGGATCATCTATCAAGGCATTATATATAATAGGCAGTTCTAGTGAAACTCACTAAATGTGGTCTCTACTTACCATCACACAAACATCAAACATTTTAAGATAACATACATTTAATAGCCAATTACAAACTCCAACAAATTAAAAAAATGTTATACACGTCTGCGTATGTAAATTGCAACCCATGTGCAATTGCTTAGTTCTAGTTAAAAAAAAAAATGGTTCAAATCCAAGCTTGGCATGTGAAAAAAATAATTCAATACGTTTGAATGGCCACTTGGAAATAAAAAAAACAACTAAAATATGTTCAAAAAGGATTTTTGTTTTTAATTCTAAGAGAGTTTATTTGTCATGATGCATGTCTTTCATCCATTTTATAAGTAAAAGTTTTTCCTTTAAATGTTGTGTTTTCATAAAGTATATGAAATT
This sequence comes from Taxus chinensis, assembly GCA_019776745.2. NCBI lineage: Eukaryota > Viridiplantae > Streptophyta > Pinopsida > Cupressales > Taxaceae > Taxus > Taxus chinensis. The sequence goes on from JAHRHJ020002143.1 coordinate 8,813, forward strand.
ATTTCTACTAAAGCTTTACATTTTGATTTTAAGGTTATGATTATGGCAAATCTTCCCGATACTTGCACACGTTAATAAAATAAGATAATAGAAGTGTAATATGAGCTACTAAAAACATTTTAAGAGAAGAAAGTGTAAGAAATAAAAGTAGAAAATGGTGTTAATTACTAGAAGGTTGCAAATGTGAATGTCAATAGGCCATATAAACATATAAGGGTTCGGTTGAAGTAATTACATGATGACAAGTTTTTAGCTGTTAGAAACATTGCTTATTGAAATTGTCGAGGTATAGATAGACTAAATGTGATGCATGACATGATGCCAAGGCAGTGTAGAAAGTAAGTAGAGTCGGGGAAATGACAAGAGAAAAAAGGCCAACAAAAAGCCAAGGGACATTGGAACGAAAGACGTGAACATTGTATGAAAATAGCATATTATTACAAAGGATGTATAGTCAAATAAAAGGAAGAAATGGGAGGGGAGAGAAGAGGGGAACAAGGAGGAGGAGGGGAAATATTTAGGAGATAATATCCAAAGATCTTGAAACATGTCTTATTTTCTTGAATACAACTAGTGACTCTTAATGCGCAAGGTCATTACAAACGACGTAAAAGTCAAATAGAAGAGAAAAGGGCAGAGGGGGAAGGGAAGGGAAGGAAATATGGGGGTAAGGAGGAGGAGCGTGAGAAACTATTGAGAAGGATAAACATCCATGATATTTAATTTGTTTGTTTATGTTTTTTTGATTTTAGACGTTGGGCACACACATACTCTTATTTCTCCCAATCACAAGGAAGCCAAGGCTCATTTTGGGAGAATCTATAGGAAGGTAGAAAGGAGGAGATATTCACTTATCTCGAGGAACAAACAAACTTGAACAACTTAAAAGTTTAGGAACCCGTCTTTTAGTTCCAACTAATATGTAGAGTTGTTGTATCTAATGTATAAGCCCTTGTGGCTTTGTGGATTGTTAGCCCCCCCCAAGCATTTGTAAGAAGTTGCCTAGGGTTTACCCCCTGAGATAGGGGAGGGATGGGAACATGAAGGAGTTTTCAAACATCTAAGGTGGCTTTATAATATACTTTTTGAAACAAATAACCATGAAGGAAAGGAAAAAGGAAGGGTAAGAAGATCTAACCGGATGTGCTGTTTGTGTTTACTAGTTGGTAATTTGTAAAACAAAAATATACTCAACCAAAACACCATTTACTAGTGCCAAATGTCAAACCAAGGAGGAGGTAAGATTGAGGTGTCGATAGAGATTGAGGTTTCGGAGTTAAGAGTATAGTTACTTAGTAGTAAAAACCTAGTAGTAAGCATAAAACTTTTTGATCCTTCAATGAAGTTGAATTTTCCCCCATTTTGGGTTCCAATGGATTATCATTTGGATCGACGCTTGTGAGTTTTCTGTCATGTAATTCAATATGGCACTTTGGAAAGTAAAATAGTAGGAGGAATTTAAGTACTGATAGTAAATTTTCATTTATTTTTGTTTTTTTTGTCACAACACAAAGCATTTAGGTGAGGAAAACGGGAGGAAATGTATGGTGCAGGGGGCGGGGATGTGCAAAACAAAGATGAAAGATTAAAACAAAATTGCAAAAAGTGAGTAAGGACGAGCTCAACTTCGGTGTTTGTGAGAAATAGAGAGAGAAAAGTGAAGAGAGAGAGTGAGAGAAATGATTTTTTCAAAAGAATAAAGGAGTTTTGAGAGGAAAGTAACTCGTGGATAATGAAGTTGGCCGTATCCATCAAAATTCATTGAATGTTTGAGAGAGGAGATGGTTGAACTTTGGTGTAGTGATGTGAAATGTGATGATTGAAATGATGAATAAATGATGAAATGAATTGGGAAAGAGAGTGTTTCTTTTATTATTGTAGAGCGTTAGAGCCATCTTGACCAAAAATATTGTTCTTCCAAAAGTGTGATAGGTTGTCAAGGTGTCGTTAAGGAAGCCGAGGAGCCACGTTGAAGGTCCCAACCAAATTGAGTGCGTAGGAATGTTTATTGAAAGGGGCAATTGACAAATGGTGATGGTGATTTAAAGCAATTGAAAGAAATTGTTGAATCTGAATCAGAAGGCCCAAGATGTAGCAAATAAATATACTAGTAGATCAGCACGAACTCTCATGCAAGAAATAAGAAAGTGTAATCAATAGTGACTGGTGTATTCAGTGATCCTAGACAATAACCTGACAACAATTCTCGCTGGGGCAACTGATCGTAAGGGCATCTACGTTATTATAGTCTGGTAGCTTCCTGATTGATTCCATATTCACAATGCGTATAGAAAGGCTTGGCCACTTTTGTGTAGAAATATGGTGGAAAATGAAAATGTGGCAAAAAATGTTTTGGAAAAGTTGGACACCCCGAAATTGCTTAAAGGCTCAATAGCAATTTTTGTGTGCTGTTTTAAAAAATAGTAATTTCTGAAATTTTAACATATGTAATTATGGAAGGGAACACCTAGATTATAGTCAGAATGGTTGACCTTCCACATTCTTTCTAACCGTCTATCTTCCAATTTCGCTAAAAAAATAGTATTATAATGTATATGTAAGTCCCGTTTAAGGAAAAGGACACACATCTCCTTCGTTGACAAAGAAAGCTATTGTAATCACAGTCTTTTTGAGAAATTATAACATTTCTTATTAGAGATTAGGTTTTACTATTTCACCTGACACATGATTGCTAATTCTAATACTCTAATATCAAAAAGCCCTACATTTTAGATGAGTGGTATCATAGTGAAAATTGTCTGAGAGTGTATGATCCCCACGAATGAGGCTGAGTGTGTGAAGTGAGCTTGAGATTTAAGAGCTTTGGTCGGTCCATACAAAGATCCTTTAGAAGACTTGATTTCTATTGAAGAGACCTCAAATGGCGACAAACTGTTAGGAGAATCTGCGCTTTCTCAGAATGTTGCATGCCGCTACTCTGGACAAAAAAGGGTGGAGTTACATGTCAATTTACTCAAATCCTTCGCAAACAACTACAAAATGGGAAATAGTACCTCCTCATTTGCGAGCAAATGCTCCAGTGCCCGAAAAAAACCCTTCAAGGTTTTAAGATAACTTTGAGTATCATATTTTTGAGGGTAGAATTTAAATAAAATTATGTGTATGTAGTAAAAAACTGGTTGGACCAATCATCCCTTACTTTTGTCGTGTCAATATGAATCATGATATAAGAGAAGATAAAATATTTCTCTTGAAATCGTACTTTCTATCACCATTTGGTGGGGGTGTACAATACAGGACTCAATTACGGACATACTAAGGCATCATAGAGGCAAACCCATATGGGCTGATTTATGGATTGCGATGAGAAGGAATGTACTACTACCCTGGTGATCCTATGATGATCTTGTACATACACTGACTAGAACAGCCCCCGACTTCGTCAAGGGTGGTCAGGGACCATAGTAGTCTAAGATGCTATTGAAATTTTCATTCCATGTCTCCAGAGTGGGAAATGAAGACATAGAGCAAAAAAATATCTCAAAATATCACAGTAGCCTAAATGTACATAGAGGAGGAAAAGTTACCTATTTCAATTTTATTCTTTTGGCAAGGCGTACAAGTCACGGTCAAGATTGAAACCAAGCATAGACAAAATTAAATACGAAAGAGAACCGACCGTTGGGGAAAAGGAGGGTCAAGACAAAAACTTGAGGGTCAAGGTTGGAAACAACAGGATTTGCAAGGAAATAAAACATAAACGGAGCGACATGGAAGTGGTGTGACCTACCACTGAAAGACTATATCGTCATTCAGTGTTTTTAAGGAAGAATTTGTGAGCCATCAAGTCCTTACTAACTGAGTCACATCTTCAAACACCCACTGATCTACCGTGACCCCTAGGTCAGAGATGAAATTATTGATGCTGAATTAGATGTGATCATTTCCGCATCACAATTCAAGAAAGATGGATGAAAAGATATGATCTTTCACTCCAAACTTTGGGTAAGAGTAAGCAGCTAGATCTTTTCTTGATAGTACAAGTCAAAAGAATTTATAATTGTCTGTTGATATTGTGAAAGTTGGGACCCCTGTAAAGCTCAATCCCTGTTGTTGTTGATTTGTTTGAGAGCAAGCAAACAGTCAGGGAACAACAAACCACTTCTCTTTGTGGGAGAGGTTTCCTTATTGAACACCCACCAAGAAGGCTAAACTCGTATTATAAATGTAAACCAAAATTTAATTAATATTTCAAGAGGTTTTGAATGCTTTAGATTCTTATCTCAATAGATTGTCCACTACAGAGAAGAGGAAACAATCAGAACACAAATTTAGAAGATAAAGAGAAAGCACTTTTAGGTCAAACAATAGTTTGGCAAAATGGTACCATTACTATGCTTGGTAAGTGACAAGAGTAACTATTATATATAAACACAAGACATACATGCAAAAGCGCCAATTTTTAAGCACCCATCACTGGAGACACAAGGTTCTTGTCAGATATAGATAGAGTCCTCATGAATTAGATTGAGAACAAAAAGATAGAGCATAAAAAGATGAAACTTCTTCTATATTGAATTGTAATTTAGTGCTTTATTTAAACATCAAGACATCCAAAAATTGTGATCCCCTCTTTCACTGGCAAGGAGAGTTCCTTAATAGCCTTTCAAGACAGTTACAAAATACTTTTCAATTTCCCTTCTTAAATCAAAGTATCTAATATTAATTAAGCATTAAATATTCAATTGTCTTTTGTTACCCACACTACCATGACTTAAAAAGAAACACCATCTTAAATAGATACATCAATTTTAAAAGAGGGAATATGACCTGGAGTTGAGCACTTGAAGAAATGATTGTAACATTGTTTCACTTTATCATTGGTGTCTACTCTCTTTAAGGCCTCTGCTATGCCCATGCCCCAGGGAATAATTGTGTTTGCATTCGCATGAGTCCAACTGACCAAACACTTCCCCATTTATTTCTCAAATTTTACATTTTCTAGGAAATCCTTATTAGCCTCTGTGATGGATGTTTGAAGTGTGAAAATTTATTTCATCTTCTCCTTGACATAGTGTCTGATGCTGAGATCGGTCTCTCTTAAACAAATGCCCTTGAACTTAGAGTTTGATTTCCAACCATGAGTTATTTCTTTGAATTCTTCTTTGAAATCTAGTAGTGAATATCATGAAAGGCAGATAGTGACACAAGCTTTAAAATCTTCTCCTTTTGGCAATGTCCTGAGTTCTCATGGCTTCTTCAAGAACCTTTGTTTTCCAGTAAATGTTGAAAACCCATGGCTTAGACAAATTCAATTTCACATCATCAAATAATTTGCTCGCCAAGAGGTCTTGCACATCTGAATCACTCATCAATCGAAGATCTTGGATACATTCAACCCACAATTCCACTCTCTTCTAAACACCACTAAGGGTCTGTTAAACTTCCATTGAATCATAGCAATTCTGTCATATGATTTATATGCTTCCTCGATTGAAATTTAAAACTATGATTCATCTCTCAACAAGGCTTGCATTTCCTCCCTACGTGGCCTGCTTATGGATAGTCTTTGAT
>JAHRHJ020002144.1:0-14312 GCA_019776745.2 Taxus chinensis
TCATAAAGAGGAAGTCGGAAGAAACTGGCAAACCTTCTTCACAACCTCTCTTGCACCCAAAAGGACAATGAAAAGTTTTTGAAACAAAAGTAAGTTTTCCCAGGGGAATAATGTAAAGAAAGAGCAGTGGCAAATAAGCCTTGCTGGAAAATGTAAGGATATATTGCTAAAAATTATAACAATGTGGTAAACCCTGGGAGGACAAATGTGACAATTACAAGACCTGGAGGAAATTTGAGCCTAAAAGGGGACCGTGTGGAGGCTTCTACATTGTGGGCAAGACCACTTAATGCAAATCATTCCCTTTGAGAAGGATGTTCGTAATCAGCAGCAATAAGATCATGCTTGTCAGTAGCATACCAAGCAGCTGAAAAGCATGACAACCCCTATATAAGTTTCGGGTACGTTTATTTGCATACCTGTCACTATTCTTTTCGATACCGGAGCTACTAAATTTTTTATTTTCTAAATAAATTGCTTCTAAACTTAAGATAAAAGCCTAGAAATGGTAATCCGGATGGCTTTGGACTGTACAGTATGGAATACCTGTTCATACAGTGAGTATGTCCTTTTTTTGGGGCATCCTTGACTTACCTAATTTCTCCATGGAAGTTTGACCTCTATGTTACACATAAACCTTTGGATCGTTAGACATTGTCATCTCGTTGTCAATTGGTTGCTGACCATAAAGCAAAAGGTAGATTGGCTATGAAAAACATAAAATGTTTAGATGAGCACTGGAAACAACAGATATTCAGGTGTGAAACGGAATTTATTCAGTTAGAAAAACTGTCAGCTATGCAGCTTAAAAAGGCTAAAAATAAGGATGCACCCTTTATGGGACAAATAAAGGATATCTGAATTTTTCAAAAGAAGATTGTGATTACATGAAGAATTTCCCTCTGTCCCAAGTTTCAGGGATGTTTTTCCTGATGATTACCAGGGTTACAACCAGAGAGCATTTGACTTCACCATCGAATCCAAACCAGGAACAGAACCTATTTCCAAGCACCTTATCGGTGACTACTACAACGTTCGTTGAGCTTCGTCACAGTTGAAGAGCTTTTGTCTAAAGGTCTGATTAAAACAGTGTTTCACCTGGGGGAGCGCCCTAATATTCTTGTGAAAAAGAAGGTGAACCTAAGCTGTTTATGATTATCGGATGTTGACAAAGCCCCAATCAGATAGATATCCGGACATCCAAGGATTGACGATCTATTTGATCAGATGCGTGGATCAACGGTTTCTTCCTAAGAATAATCTTCATCTGGGTTCATCAGTTAAGGATTAAGAAAAGATATTCATAAAACCGCTTTCCACAACAATGTACGGACAATTATGATTCCACGGTTCATACCTTTTGGATTACTAAAAAAATACAACCCGCTCCTTTATGAACTTAAGAACATATTTTTTCAAGATAATCTAGACAAGTTTGTACTTAGTTTCTTGGACGTCTTCTATTTATCTAAAATGCATTGATGAGCACAATTATCATTTGAATATAGTTTTGGTAATTTTTGCGAAAAAGAAAGTTGTATGGAAAAGTTATCCCATGTTTTTTCTTTGATTCAGAAGTTTCCTATTTTGGGTCATGTCATAGAACGAAGGAATTGCTGTAGATCCCTCAAAAATAATGGCAATAACTGAGTGGCCTGCCCCAAAGAATGTGTACGAAGTAAGAAGCTTCATGGTTCTTGTTGGTTACTATAGCAAATTTGTAAAGGATTTTTCTAAAGTAAAGTTACCCAATTAACTCTTCCTTGCAGAAGAGGATACGAAATTCATTGGAATGATAAGTGTGAAGCGGCGTTCAAAATTCGAAAGACCAGTTGACTTTTTGGCACCTATATAGCGGTACCAGCCCCTAATGGGAGTTTTACTGTTGTAACAGAATGCTTTCTGGGAAGCCTTAGAGTGTTTTGCTACAAACTGATCATTCATTGCATATGAACGTAGAAAACTCAAGTTGTACATGAGCTGAATTATGCTCCTCATGATTTGGAACTTGCTGCCATTAACTTGTTCTGCACTTCAGTCTGGAGAACACGATTTACTTTGGAAACTTTTGAGTTGAAAACTATCACTTGGGCTGAAATAATATTTTTACTCAACCTAATTCTTAATGCCAGACGGAGAAATGGTTTGAATTTTATCACAAATATGACTTTTGAATTACTATATCAAGGGAAGGAGAATAGAGTAGCTGATGCTCTAAGTGCGTAGGAGTCACTTTCTACTCTTATAACATAAGAACCTCAGTTTAAAGATGATGTCAAGAGTTATCCCTCAGAATCAGAGGCATAGTTTTCTACAAGTTAAAAGTAGCGCTTGCTACGAACCAAAGGATATCAGGTATAAAGTTTTTCATTTGATAATGAGGAATCTTTGTGCTTATGAAAACAGGTATAACTTCACCTCTGTTGATGATTTGAGAAGAAGTTTCATCTACTTGAATTCATAATTTACCTTTCTCTGGACACCCATGAATCACCCAAAATGCTGTGCCTGATTTGAAACAACAATACTTTGGAAAGGTAGAAAAAGGATGTTATTAATTTTTTGACTCAGTGTTTTGGAGTGTCAGCGGGTTAAGGCAGAAAATATGCACCCTAACCTGGGCTGTTATATCCTCATATGCAACCGCGTACAAATGGCAAGTAATAACCATGGATTTTGTACAAGTATTAACCCCTGTCCAGGATAAACAGCATGTTTATCCTGGTCGTTGTAAGATAACTGACTAAGGTAGCTCATTTCCATCGCTGGAAATCTAAAGGATGATCACTAGGGCTGGCCACAAGAATTCGTACACAATTTCAGATTGCATAGGTGTACCATAATTGATTATATATGACAGGGATCCAATAATGATGTCAAGGTTTTGGAAAACGTTAGTACATACAACACAACAACAGCTCTTGGAACCAACCTAAAATTCAGTTTCTACATATCATCCCGAAAACGGATGGACAAACTGATAGGTAATCAAGTGTTGAGACATGTTTGCAACAAGGTATTGCAATGGATCAACTATAAGGGGAATAGTATTTCCATTAGTTGAATTTGCATACAACAACACTTATCAACTCATCTCTAAAATTGCACCATTTGAAAGCACTTTATGGAAGAAAGTGCAAATCGCTGTTAGCTGCTGGTAAATGTTAAGATAGAGTGTACTAGGGACCAACGATTCTCACAGAAATGGAACAGCATGTTAAGCTAATTTGTGAACTGATAAATGGAACATCGGATGACAGAAGAAGCTATGACTGACCTACGCGGATTGATTCGCATGTTGAACTTGTTGAGAAGTTTTTTCTTTTTTCTCGATGTGAAACCCAGAAAGAGTTCTATAACTTTGGCAGGCTGCCAAGGATCGTACTCTCGATTTGTGGGACCGTTCAAACTTGTCGAAATAATCAATCCTGTAGCTTATTATCGTTTAGCATTACCTTACCCACCTGCTTATCTCGCATGCATGAATGTTTTCCCATATTCTTTGCTTAAGAAATATGTTTCAGATCTGTCACATGTTTTAATTGGAAATCCTTGTCAGGTCAAGACCCAGGAATAATCATGGTTAAACCACATGATTGCTGGAAACTTCACCAATTGCATTTAAGAATCATGATACAGCAATGTAAGGTCCCAGTGGGACCCGTTTAACGAAGAAAGTGCAACTTGGGAAAAATCTGGAAGAGATTGAAATTCTTTCCTTCTCTTTTTCAACAGCATGAAATCATGTTGCAAAACAATTCTTTATGAACTTTATTTTTTTTAAAGTTTTATGAAAGCCCGATGAAGGCAAACATTATTTCAGGCTAAAGTAAAATGTGTTGTGACATTGATTTATGGCACTATTACCAAGTTGGAAAATAGTCACATTATTTTTTGTGAACTAATAAATTGGTTGACCCCTGAAGGGTTAATTGAATATGTATCAATCGGGAAACGATGAATCTTTTTAGGAAGGGAAGCTGTAACACCCTGAATGTTGTTACTGTCCTCCTGAGCATACACTGATTGTTGATATGTGGATTTTTTTTGTAAAAAGGATGTGGTCCTTTTGATTACAAGTCCCATGCTTGATATGGACGTAACTCTTCCTTGAGCATTGCAGATCTTTACTGAGTCAGATATGAATTGGACCTTTTTATTTCTTTCATTTTTGCCCTGAGTTTAATCTGATCTCGAACTAATTTATGGAGTTATCCATCTATAAGACCTGCCTTGGATCAGTGGTATTGATCCAAGTGATGCTTTACGTTTATTTCGTGAAGAATTAAATTATAGACCTTAACGCAGGTTTACAAAGTCTGGATGCATTGAATAAGCTAGTCCGGAGTATAACTCAGGCTTATCATGTTACATGAATGGTTCCCGATATACGTAATTATATCTAGAAGGTCTTGATCATGGACCAGGTAATAATTCAGTTACAATATAATTTCAATAGCCATTTGGCAGTGCAGGAGTGAACCCTGTTTCGTTAATGTATATTGTAGGTCTTTTTCTGAGCATATGAAATGTTAGACCTAACCTGGATTTTATTAAGGTTAGTACCCTAAAACTAACTAACCTAGGGGTTAGATTTAGTGTTAATCTCCCCTAACCTAGGCCTAAGAGCTAATGTTTAAGTTAGTATCTATTTGCTAAGAGTTTAGAAATAGGTGTTTTATCCTAAATCCCTAAGCCTAAGTTACTAAACCTAACTATTGAACACGGAAGAAGGGGCTATGGAGGGTGTGAACCATGGGTGGCAGTTTCTAATGTCATTAAATGTAGGGATAAGTTATGAGGGACAGGGAAATTAAGTGGAAGTTTTTAACGGCTAGCTAGAGCCGACGTGGCAGGCTTTGCCAAATTTTGGAAATGGTCTTCGAACTATTTTTATCCATCGCCAAATATGTCGTCCGGTGGCAATGGAAATTTAGGGTAAGGGCGGGAAATTTGGAGTAAATGCCCTTTATGAACTCGTCTTCCGAGCTCAGGTTTCACGGGAAGCATGCAAAATGGGAAAGTTATGGTTGTTTGGTTTTTCAAGCGCTTCGGTTTTCCTCTGTCTGATCACTGTTCTTCGCACCAGTCTTCTGGTGTTGCCTGGCAAAGTATGAGTGTAAAACTACTCTTTTCATCTGGCAAGGAAAATTTATAAGTCATGGAAATAGGCAAATTTTTGTTGGTGGATCTAACTTGGGAAAAGGAGGAGACGGTTTCAAGCTCTTTTCAGTGGTCTGCTTTCGAAATTTTAAACAATAACCTGCATGTTAGGGCCCTAACCTTAAAAATCTTGCTTTCTCCTTTCAAGTGATTTCATTAAACAACTCATGTTTCATATGATTTATGGGTTTAGATGATTTTATGGTAGCTTTGGGTGATTTTGGTTACTGTAATCTTCTTGCTGTTTCGATTTTTCAAGTTTACCCCTGATGGTTGGTGTATTGTAATTCTTTCGAACCTGGTTGCTCTATTTTATTGTGTTTCAGGCGTAAGTTCTGGTGAAATGTATGCTTGAAAGATACTTGACCTGCTCTTTGAGAACCCAAGTATGTTCTTCCCTGTTGGGTTCAGGCTACAGTGAATACTCTTGTCATTGATCCTGTGTTGATACTTGCGGAAAAGATACTATTGGGACTTTTATTGGATGTTTAAGTATAACCCTCGACTTCCTTGTAAGTTCTTTCGTGTTTTATGGGTAGTGGTTATTGAATCTTGTAGGGGTTCACTATGATATTTAGGTTATGGAATGGAGAACGGACTGTGTTTCAGTATTTTATATGGCGACCCTGTAAAGTTGTTCTCCATCCCTGTGTGCAATTACGGTATCTAACTCGATTGATAGTTGCATTATATTTATTGTATTCAAACGACTATGGTGGAGTACATTGAATTATTCTATATTATGGACACTGTTGAAGCTATATATCTTTGAATATTGGTAATTTGATTTTGTCGGAGTCTTGAAGGAAGTACTATGTATGCACCCTCCTGTTATTTTGTAATAATTTTTGGTACAACCCTCTTTGGGTGTAATTTTTTATTACGTTTCCTTTCTGTGTAAGCTTGAGAAAAAAATATTAAAGAGGCTCAGTTTGGGATTCCTTTGGTTGAGAATTAGTATTTAGCTTTTGTATAAAGCCTGATTTTGAACTGTTTTACCATTGTTGGCACAGTTGGAATCATTAACTATTAGTTAATCTTGTTTACTGTTTGTCGGATTTAGTTGATCCTTGATGGTAACCAGTGATCTACCTCTAAATAACCGGATTTGTACACTGTTTTTTTTTGACACTGTTGGGGTTCCTTGAGTATAGATAGATTCATGTGGTCCTGGATCTGTAAAAGTGGGTCGTGAATACCATACTTCAACCTCTTAATGGCGTCCCAGAATGTAATACGGTATTGTTTATGTTTCCTTTTTTTATTATTCCATGTAGATAAGGCTTAGCCTGTTGCGGAATTTTGTATGATTATCTCTGCATAGTCCTTAGGGAAACATCAATTACTAATGCCATGGAGTCTATTGTTGACTGCGATAAAAGAATTTATTTATTTCGAACCTGGGTCGAAAAGCCCTTCAGTGTTTAGTAGGGACTAGAATGGGCCTGTAGGTTTGATGTAAGGGCTTGTTGGCGTGTTTACATCTTCTGTTGCAAGGATTCTATTCTTGATTGATTGACTTAGGATTGTCGATTGCACCTCAACAGCATGGCAATGAATATCTTCTTGTTTTGTCACTTCACTTCGCTGTGGGAGGTCATGCAGAGTCCTTTGGTAAATCATCATCACTTTTGGCGTGATAGCTAACTTAGTACTGTGGTTTGTTATAATTTTAAACCTGACCAAAACAATTGGTGCTTTGGTGGTTACCGGTCTATTATTTTGCATGTGTTTAAGGTGAATGCTTTGCTCTTGGAAAGATGGTCCAGTCATGAGCTAGTTCGGAGGGAACTATGTATGATGCAGTTATTTTCTCTTCTATTATAAAGTATAGGTTGATATATTGTTTATCTAACTTTTGGAATTGTTCTATCACATGCTGATGGAATCATGCAAAGGTTATTCATTTATTATGTTGATATATTAGTCCGTCTGAGTTGTTGTCCTTGGGATTTAAGATGATAGTTTGGGTTAGATGTTAGTTTATCTTCTTGGTCTCTAAACGTTTTGATGAATATTTGAAAAGGTATCTGAGACTATTTAGTGACTATCTACGGGGATAGCTACGCGTTTAAGTCATGTTGTTTTTACAAAAGCATAGTCTGAAATGTGTTACTTGTTTGTGTTTTGCTCTCATTTAAACAAGGTGTTTTAAGAAAACAATGATGGATTGAAATTGTTTTTAAGAGTTATTTGCTTTAGCATGCTCAGTTCATCTGAACTGACCATGTTCACAATTTTTGGCAGATTGATACCGTAATTGGAACAGCACGTATCTGATAGATGACAGATTGTTTAATTTGATTTTATGTGCAATCAACTTGGCTTTTCTAAATGTCTATATGAAGGAAGATTTCTTTTTTCCGTAGAGTATTGTACAATATGTTTAATGCATAAAATGTATTTGAATTAGTTCTGGAAGGAATGGAAAATTGATTTTGTTACTTATGTGTTTGTATTCCTTATCTTGATAGTTGACCTTCTTCAGTTTCCAAATATCTTGAGAGCATTGTTTATTATTGTTATCATTGGAGACTTTTGTGATTCTCAATGTAAGCTTGCAGATAGGTGACTGAATATTATATGATTGTTTATCAATCTAGTTGTGTTTTCTATTTACGCTAAATGAAATACGATCAACTGTCTTAAACTGGAAACTATGGTAAAATAACCTAAGCCGGATGCTAAACAAGCTGAATAAATTATTAATTCCTAGTCTTGATTAAAACAGGAAATCGTGTCATTGGAATCTTCATCATATATCCGTGATACTTATATAAGATATAAGTTCAGTTATGAGAACTGAATTAACCTAAATGGGGTTTCAGATTGGCAATCTCATGTGAAGTTTATGATTATTGCAATTTCATTGATTTAGAATTATGTATATTTCTATCCTATGAACTCCTTGATGAGACCAGGCCTTAATAACTTCCTGTGTAAAGGTTTTTATTAAGAAAGGTCATTCTCAAGGTGAGTGAACCCAGTGATCAGAAAGGCTAACCTTGGGGAACGTCTTTTAAAATATTTAAACTCAATGTTGCGTAACGCTTATTATATAGAATCTTTTTTCGAGTGGATTTAAACGGTTGACGGCACAAGTCACTACAGGGTTGTACGCTCGAGAAGATTAGGGATCTTCTCAAAGCTACACAAGCAGGTGTCTTGTGATTACAACCCTTGCATTGATCGATAAATTTACAACCTTAACTCGAACAAGTTACTCGGGAACCGATTAGAAATGTGTCACGTTATAAGGCTGCCTAGGAGTCAGGATATCTTGACACAACCTGGTTTAACTAGGGTTGACCTAGTAAATGTCATCGTATCCGTAGTCCCTCGGGAGCATCCTATAATGTTTGTCACCTTACTAATCTGTTTTTGAGTGAATAAACTTGGGACAGGGTGGACTGACAGAAGTCGTATAAGACATTCTAACATAACATAAATGGGTGAAGGATGTTTCCAGATTGACGAGTATGCGTGAAGGAATTGAGACATAAAGCAATATGTTTCAATCCTTTGGCCAAGTATTGGCAAGCCTAACTGATTGCGTTGTCCTTTAGTCACCTGGTCTAGGGGAATGAATGCCAATGAATAATTGTAACAATTATTTAGTTAGGTTCCCTTGGACAGAGCATTCTGAATCCTAGATAGGGAGAGAAACCACGAGATGAAGGGTTAAATGAAAACTCCAACTCTTATTACTCATGATAGATCGCTAGATTTCTGAGTCATGAAATGATAGATCGGAGGTATCTTCCGATTCATTACAGCTGCATATGGTTAATCCTGTTAATAATAAGGGTATTTGATTTGTGAGTTCTAATTATGTATTCTTAGTCTCTTTGCTATATGCTTTGCATTTGCTCTCTAAGTAGTTTAGGTGTAAGTAAAAAGGTAGGTAGAGGGTTCTTTATATAGTCCAAAGGACAAAGGATTCAACACATTCTCATGAATGTGGGATAAAGGTAAAACATGATTAGGAATGGTTAAGGTTGCTTTATTAAAGGTAACCTTACTTTAAAAGGGTTTAATTTATGCTTAGCAATTCATGGGAGTTGAGGGGTGTTTTAATTAATCAAAGGTGATTAACTAATAGGTAGATGTAAGCTTATAGAAGCTAATTAGAGGAATATTAGTACGATTTAGGCTATTAGAAGGGGATTAAATCAATTAAATATTGATTTATTGGTTAAATGGAAGGGAAAGCTAATTAATTAATAATAATTAATTAGTCTAGGTAGAAGGGGTGATTTATTAATGGAAGGTCATTAATTAGGGTATTTGTTGGATAGATGACTTAATTAATTAGCTTAGTGTAATTAATTAATGATGATATGGGGGAAAATGAGTGCTTTTGACGATATGTCGTCGATTTGCAAGAAAGAGGATAATTAACGCAATTTAAGTATTTAAATTGTTTGGGCATAATTATGGGTGTTTACATTATGCACAATATTCCCTAAAATCTTACATGGTCCAATTTCCTTCCATTTGAGCTTGTTATATGTCCCTTTAGGAAACATTTCCTTCCACAAATGTGCTATGAACATTTCACCAAAATGATATTCCACCTCTCTTACTACTACACTAAGTGGAAATATAGCCAATTTTGGGATCAAATTTATGTAAGAAATTAACCCTTTTTGATGTTTTTGGCTGTGTTTCTTTGAAGAAATTGTATTTTGAATCATGACACAAAGGTGACGCAAATGAGACGTGACTGGGCATTATAGTTATGTGACACTAGAGCCACTTTTACACCACTTTTCAATGCCTAAATTTTACCACCCTTTAACAACTCTAAGACCACAACATAATTACTAATGAGTGGTGCAGATGCAATGCAAAAATTGTTCCATAAATTTTAAAATAAATAAATAATATAATTAATTGTAATTGCAGATGCTATAATTATGAATAATTATACTATGTATTTTATGTTATTTACAAATATTAAACATTATATACTAAGATATTATTTACATTGTATAGTATAAATTATTTTATATTTTTATATTTTGTATATATATAATCATATTGATGTACACAAAAAATTTAAAATATCCAAATAGTATTAATAATAAAAAAGATAAATTTTTAATTCAAAATGTGTTTTACAATAATATATAATAATGCAATTCTAAGGGATTACGAAAAGGTCCCTTTCGAATTACAAAACAAATAAATATAAAACTATATCCTAGTTATCCTAGTAATCAGTCTCGTCCTCCTCCCCCCAATCTTCATAATATTGCCTCTCTTCCTAATCCTGCTATTGATCCTCCTCATCCTCATACTTCTCATCATCCTCTTCGTCCTCCCATTTTTTACCCTGACCAAAAAATGCTAAAATTTTAAAAGTGTTTAATATTAATTTAAAATTTATGTGTACAACAAATTAAACACTACATGTGTTATAAGCACAAAATGATTATCTCAGGCCCACTAATTAAAGGATATTTTGTTCCATCCCAAGTATTTTAATGCCCCACACACTTTATTTATCGTGCGCTTCTTATAACACTCTTCCTACGAAAACAATTATATGATAAAAGTAATTATATTAATAATTTATATAATTTGTTTTATAAAAACAAAACAACATAACTCTATAAATAACTTATATAGAACTTACAAATTTCATTATGTGACTAAATCCCCATAGAAATATTTTTGTAAATAAAAAGGATAAGAACTGTTTAAAGTTATCTAAGTATGGGTAAAAGAAGTGAAAAATAATTATTGTGCTTTGTAAAGACATATACTCTACCACATGAAGGTGTTACACATTATGTTGCAATTAAACATGTATTATGTTGTATTAAAACTAGAAGGTGTATCCATTATGAATAGTCACCTTCTTAACCCTATGAAGGGGGGAGTAAAATATTATAAATGACATGTAATGTTGTGAATGAAAATGAGTGAATATGTGGAAATTACACGAATAGAATAGTAAGAAACTATGTAAAATAACCAAGGGAAGGAAGGAGACTTGTAACACTCTAAATAACAACGAGATAGGGTCCATAAAGTGGGTCCAAGAGGAAGCAAAAAATGCACTCCTCAATTTCCTAACCAGGGTTGGTTAATGTTATTATAACATTGGTGGTGTGAATTCAAACTTGGTTCCTTGTAGTTGAGTTTGTTCATGGCTCCCATATACCTTGGGAAATATTATTGTTCTATAAAATCTCTCAGACATGTATTTAAGATTGAACTGATAATAAAAGTTAACAGACATGTATTTAAGTTTGAACTGATACTAAAATTTATAGTTGGCACTGTCTTATATTCTATGTAATATCTTATATTTTTAGTAATTATAATTTTTCCAATAATAATCAAATCAATGTCATCAAAAAGTGCATTCTACAAGTAATCATTTATACATTATGATAAAATTAAAGTCTCTGGGAATTGGGAACATCACATTTGGTATCAAAGCATGGTTGTGTATCCTATTCATGTGAATTTTTTTATTAGATCCATGTAAAAGGATGATTGCAGTATTGATATAAATCTATGATATCTTTTTTCTAAAGATAACCTTTGTAATTGACTCTACTCTATATAAGAATGGAACCACATAGTTGGAAGAAAATCTCTATTTGGGATATAGTTTCTATCTTTGAGAATAGTAATTATTATTTAATTAATATTATTGATGTGTAGAACTCTATCTTGAACATGTACATGATCCAATGTATCCACTTTGTCACATATCTAATAAATTATGTCTCTCACAATCCCAGGACTAGAAAATGAATTTATATGATATAAGTTATGTATTCCAATCTCTATAAAACTGAAATTTTTATGGAATTATTTAACTATGTATTTAAAAGATATTTATTGTTATTATACCATGTATATGACCTATATGACTAAAATAAATCCCTTTATTTGATTGGAAGATTTCTCATATGAATTCATTAAGTATAAATTGGGTAGAGTTCACTACTTATTATACTTCTAATTTTTAATAATGATTTTGACATATTTAAATATAATAATAATGGAAAAAACTCAGTTTAGATGAAAACCTCTCTCTCTCTCTCTCACACACACTCACACACACACACACACACACACACACACACACACACACACACACACACACACACACACACACACACACACACACACAATATGAGGTTATGTAACCACATTATCATCTTTATATTAAGTTGGATTGGATTCCACCCCTTGTTAATAGTGGATATTTCTACTCTACTTTGTGATATTTCTAAATGATTTTGTGTCTATATATATTAACTCGACCCTGTAATTTTAATGAGAAAAATAAATGAGATATATGCTTTATATTCCCTGGTATATCCATATTGTGTTTGTGTTTCTAATATTGAAACCTATAAATTGATTCCAATTGGCACACTTTTCAAATGTCCGGTTAAAATTGTCTTGTTATTTCCTCATTTCAATTTAGTATGATTCTTCGAAGTGGTAGATTTTTGGATTATTATGTACAGGTCATTTCCCCCCAAACTCTAAATTTCCCACCCCACAAAGGCATGTACACCATGTCACTCATCTTCATTATGTTTTGTTTATCAGAATCCAAACATTATACAATGTATTTAGGTGAAATTTTCATCTAACTATCTGAAGATCATAAATCTTGACAAGTGTCACATTATCGTATAATCTCATATGTCAATATTGATCGCTATATCGTGATTATTTGGGAAATCTGAGAATGTGTATTGACCAAAGTGTATATGACCCCATCATTGGGACACATGCCTTGTTCAGTATCAAATTTGGTGATCCTATTCCGATTTTCATCAATAATACTCAATCTTTCAAAACCTAGGTTTACTTTACCTTAAGTTTGTCACCAAAAGACATAAATCCTGCCACATACCACACTTTAATAATTACAAGTGCTTATGTTATTGTGTATCTTATTCAATAAGTAATAAAAAATATTAGACCCTTTACTTCATGTGAGCACATGATTGGTGGATAATGATAAAATGTCATTTGTCAAAGTCAAATAGAGCGTGATTGGACCACGTGTCACCTATCAATCAAAATTTAGTATCCATCTTCTATAATAACAAATCATAATCAAGAAATTGCACATGAGTTACAATTTATGCCGGAGAGTATAACAATTTTTAGTTTGTTGGAGTTGTAATTTGTGATGAAATGTATGTTATCTAATTTTTTTTGATGTTTGTGTGTTAGGAAGGAGAGATTAATGTAGTGGGTTATGATTTCCTATTATGCTATGAAAAATGTATATGTTGCCTATTATGCCCCCCAGTATGTTCACAAAGGTGAGCTGATTGTGTTAAATATCTGTTTGTTGCATTTGATGGAGTAATCACAATGGCTCTTGAGGATGACCGTGTTTTTAGTAAGTTGTAATTATGATATTTACCAAAAATATATTACGATCCGTCATTTAGCAGAACACTAGACATTTATCTACTAAAGCTCCCATTTTGGCATTTAAATGTTCTCAATGTGTATTCAACAACCCAATTTTTGTGAATATCCTTACTAACGTACTATGGAGACTGGCCTTAAAGGGAGTATTGACCATTGGATGAGGAATTTTTTTTTTTCAAGGATAGGGATTGACATTTTCCATCACTGGTCTAAATCCATTATAGAGTTTTTGCCAAATTGTAAATGTAACTTTGAAAATCCAAGCACACTTTTATGTTGACTTTAACAATAATTTGAGGCAATAATATCGTAACAAAACTTTACTCGATAAATAAACTCATAATATTTTTTAATTTTTTTTACAAATTTTCATAATTGAAATAACTGAACAAACTTGTAACAATTAATCAAATTTTAAAAGAACTTGAATCATTTTATCACATTGTAATAATTAAAAAACCAACTCTCCTTAGTTGCTTTGAATTTTTTAGGGGCATTAGCATTGTTTCATCCACTACAACAACCAAGATAAGTGCGTGGTATTTAAATGCCACACCCTGTTAGAAAGATTCTATTGTTACATAGGGAAGGATTGAAAACAAACAACTGGTTGGGGGTTTGATCCATCCAAATTCACCCAAATAATTAAAGTGAAATTCTATAAATGCAAATCCAAATTGCACCATGGGATTTATTTGGGATGAGATTATATTTTTTTTTTG
>JAHRHJ020002145.1:0-14303 GCA_019776745.2 Taxus chinensis
AGTAATTTCTTACCTTCAAAGTGATGTCCATGGTAAAGTGGCAAGTCAAAACTCAACCCAAAAATCGAAAAACTTCAACTGATTCAGTTTCAATTAATGGGGACTTTGTTGAAGAAATCAAGCTTAAGTACAAATTCTCAGAGAAATATCCATGAACAACCATAGTCATGGAACAAAAAATAAAGTAAGGGTCGAGCATACTCAAAACCCTCCAGGTTGAGCCCTAATAGAATGCAAAACTTCAGATAGCTCGAATTTGTAAAGAATTAATCCCAAATCTTTGTGATAGCGCTCATTCGTTACCAGAATCTCTCAAAGCTCAGAAAGGTTAAAAATCATAGAATAATCATATATACACTCGTAATCTCACCATAGAACTAGAGGTCATCAGAGCAAGCTCAGGTAATCATGGCAGTCATGAGAATAATTTCAAGCAGAGTTTCTCCAGCTCATTAGAGCTCAAAATGTGAATACCAAAAGATTAGGGTTTTGAAATCCTTTTCTAATATTAACTCACCATCAAATTACTGAACTCACCCTACGTTATGAAACTGTGCACTTGTGAATCATTATAAAAACCCTAAAGTTGACCATGGTCCAAAGCATTCACCAACATGATAAGGGTTATTCCATCATGGGAGGGGAATTTTTTTTGTTTTAAATCATTGTGTTTTGACCTTAGTTTATACTATGGTCTGTAACATTAAATATCCAAATAGACCAAGAAATGATATAATTTTACCCTTTAAAACCAAAAGTATATGCCCATGATTAGCGGAGTCGAAGCACATGGTCTATGAGGGACCTTATTATAGTCTAAAGAGTTTTGTTTAACTATTGCAAATATACATGGCTGAGGTTGAAAGTAGTAAGGGTAGCATATAATTGACCCAGTCAAAAGTGGAGAAGGAGGAGGTTAACTTGCACTTGTGATGAGTCAGAAGTCAACATCAGAGCTCAAATGATCCCTACATTGGTTCAAATACTGTAAAAGTTATTTTTTTCTCATTTATTGATCTCTTTTGCATACAATTCTAAGAATAGGAGACCTGAAGACAAATTGCATGTATTGGAAGGCTTGGTCAGAAAGAAATATTTATTTTTAGTCAATATTATTCACCTGACATTTGGTTTTTACATAAAAAAATTGAGCACCAACAATTTTAAATATAATAGACTCTAACTAGATACAAACAAGATCATAGGACTAAGATCTATCGTCGATTTAAAATCCAAGGCTAAACAAGAAATACCTAAGTTAAAATTCACTGAAATCTAATACTTTTCGATTGAATGATTAATACCCATTTTGGGTTGTTACAAAAGAGAAAGGAAGAGTAATTTCTTACCTTCAAAGTGATGTCCATGGTAAAGTGGCAAGTCAAAACTCAACCCAAAAATCGAAAAACTTCAACTGATTCAGTTTCAATTAATGGGGACTTTGTTGAAGAAATCAAGCTTAAGTACAAATTCTCAGAGAAATATCCATGAACAACCATAGTCATGGAACAAAAAATAAAGTAAGGGTCGAGCATACTCAAAACCCTCCAGGTTGAGCCCTAATAGAATGCAAAACTTCAGATAGCTCGAATTTGTAAAGAATTAATCCCAAATCTTTGTGATAGCGCTCATTCGTTACCAGAATCTCTCAAAGCTCAGAAAGGTTAAAAATCATAGAATAATCATATATACACTCGTAATCTCACCATAGAACTAGAGGTCATCAGAGCAAGCTCAGGTAATCATGGCAGTCATGAGAATAATTTCAAGCAGAGTTTCTCCAGCTCATTAGAGCTCAAAATGTGAATACCAAAAGATTAGGGTTTTGAAATCCTTTTCTAATATTAACTCACCATCAAATTACTGAACTCACCCTACGTTATGAAACTGTGCACTTGTGAATCATTATAAAAACCCTAAAGTTGACCATGGTCCAAAGCATTCACCAACATGATAAGGGTTATTCCATCATGGGAGGGGAATTTTTTTTGTTTTAAATCATTGTGTTTTGACCTTAGTTTATACTATGGTCTGTAACATTAAATATCCAAATAGACCAAGAAATGATATAATTTTACCCTTTAAAACCAAAAGTATATGCCCATGATTAGCGGAGTCGAAGCACATGGTCTATGAGGGACCTTATTATAGTCTAAAGAGTTTTGTTTAACTATTGCAAATATACATGGCTGAGGTTGAAAGTAGTAAGGGTAGCATATAATTGACCCAGTCAAAAGTGGAGAAGGAGGAGGTTAACTTGCACTTGTGATGAGTCAGAAGTCAACATCAGAGCTCAAATGATCCCTACATTGGTTCAAATACTGTAAAAGTTATTTTTTTCTCATTTATTGATCTCTTTTGCATACAATTCTAAGAATAGGAGACCTGAAGACAAATTGCATGTATTGGAAGGCTTGGTCAGAAAGAAATATTTATTTTTAGTCAATATTATTCACCTGACATTTGGTTTTTACATAAAAAAATTGAGCACCAACAATTTTAAATATAATAGACTCTAACTAGATACAAACAAGATCATAGGACTAAGATCTATCGTCGATTTAAAATCCAAGGCTAAACAAGAAATACCTAAGTTAAAATTCACTGAAATCTAATACTTTTCGATTGAATGATTAATACCCATTTTGGGTTGTTACAAAAGAGAAAGGAAGAGTAATTTCTTACCTTCAAAGTGATGTCCATGGTAAAGTGGCAAGTCAAAACTCAACCCAAAAATCGAAAAACTTCAACTGATTCAGTTTCAATTAATGGGGACTTTGTTGAAGAAATCAAGCTTAAGTACAAATTCTCAGAGAAATATCCATGAACAACCATAGTCATGGAACAAAAAATAAAGTAAGGGTCGAGCATACTCAAAACCCTCCAGGTTGAGCCCTAATAGAATGCAAAACTTCAGATAGCTCGAATTTGTAAAGAATTAATCCCAAATCTTTGTGATAGCGCTCATTCGTTACCAGAATCTCTCAAAGCTCAGAAAGGTTAAAAATCATAGAATAATCATATATACACTCGTAATCTCACCATAGAACTAGAGGTCATCAGAGCAAGCTCAGGTAATCATGGCAGTCATGAGAATAATTTCAAGCAGAGTTTCTCCAGCTCATTAGAGCTCAAAATGTGAATACCAAAAGATTAGGGTTTTGAAATCCTTTTCTAATATTAACTCACCATCAAATTACTGAACTCACCCTACGTTATGAAACTGTGCACTTGTGAATCATTATAAAAACCCTAAAGTTGACCATGGTCCAAAGCATTCACCAACATGATAAGGGTTATTCCATCATGGGAGGGGAATTTTTTTTGTTTTAAATCATTGTGTTTTGACCTTAGTTTATACTATGGTCTGTAACATTAAATATCCAAATAGACCAAGAAATGATATAATTTTACCCTTTAAAACCAAAAGTATATGCCCATGATTAGCGGAGTCGAAGCACATGGTCTATGAGGGACCTTATTATAGTCTAAAGAGTTTTGTTTAACTATTGCAAATATACATGGCTGAGGTTGAAAGTAGTAAGGGTAGCATATAATTGACCCAGTCAAAAGTGGAGAAGGAGGAGGTTAACTTGCACTTGTGATGAGTCAGAAGTCAACATCAGAGCTCAAATGATCCCTACATTGGTTCAAATACTGTAAAAGTTATTTTTTTCTCATTTATTGATCTCTTTTGCATACAATTCTAAGAATAGGAGACCTGAAGACAAATTGCATGTATTGGAAGGCTTGGTCAGAAAGAAATATTTATTTTTAGTCAATATTATTCACCTGACATTTGGTTTTTACATAAAAAAATTGAGCACCAACAATTTTAAATATAATAGACTCTAACTAGATACAAACAAGATCATAGGACTAAGATCTATCGTCGATTTAAAATCCAAGGCTAAACAAGAAATACCTAAGTTAAAATTCACTGAAATCTAATACTTTTCGATTGAATGATTAATACCCATTTTGGGTTGTTACAAAAGAGAAAGGAAGAGTAATTTCTTACCTTCAAAGTGATGTCCATGGTAAAGTGGCAAGTCAAAACTCAACCCAAAAATCGAAAAACTTCAACTGATTCAGTTTCAATTAATGGGGACTTTGTTGAAGAAATCAAGCTTAAGTACAAATTCTCAGAGAAATATCCATGAACAACCATAGTCATGGAACAAAAAATAAAGTAAGGGTCGAGCATACTCAAAACCCTCCAGGTTGAGCCCTAATAGAATGCAAAACTTCAGATAGCTCGAATTTGTAAAGAATTAATCCCAAATCTTTGTGATAGCGCTCATTCGTTACCAGAATCTCTCAAAGCTCAGAAAGGTTAAAAATCATAGAATAATCATATATACACTCGTAATCTCACCATAGAACTAGAGGTCATCAGAGCAAGCTCAGGTAATCATGGCAGTCATGAGAATAATTTCAAGCAGAGTTTCTCCAGCTCATTAGAGCTCAAAATGTGAATACCAAAAGATTAGGGTTTTGAAATCCTTTTCTAATATTAACTCACCATCAAATTACTGAACTCACCCTACGTTATGAAACTGTGCACTTGTGAATCATTATAAAAACCCTAAAGTTGACCATGGTCCAAAGCATTCACCAACATGATAAGGGTTATTCCATCATGGGAGGGGAATTTTTTTTGTTTTAAATCATTGTGTTTTGACCTTAGTTTATACTATGGTCTGTAACATTAAATATCCAAATAGACCAAGAAATGATATAATTTTACCCTTTAAAACCAAAAGTATATGCCCATGATTAGCGGAGTCGAAGCACATGGTCTATGAGGGACCTTATTATAGTCTAAAGAGTTTTGTTTAACTATTGCAAATATACATGGCTGAGGTTGAAAGTAGTAAGGGTAGCATATAATTGACCCAGTCAAAAGTGGAGAAGGAGGAGGTTAACTTGCACTTGTGATGAGTCAGAAGTCAACATCAGAGCTCAAATGATCCCTACATTGGTTCAAATACTGTAAAAGTTATTTTTTTCTCATTTATTGATCTCTTTTGCATACAATTCTAAGAATAGGAGACCTGAAGACAAATTGCATGTATTGGAAGGCTTGGTCAGAAAGAAATATTTATTTTTAGTCAATATTATTCACCTGACATTTGGTTTTTACATAAAAAAATTGAGCACCAACAATTTTAAATATAATAGACTCTAACTAGATACAAACAAGATCATAGGACTAAGATCTATCGTCGATTTAAAATCCAAGGCTAAACAAGAAATACCTAAGTTAAAATTCACTGAAATCTAATACTTTTCGATTGAATGATTAATACCCATTTTGGGTTGTTACAAAAGAGAAAGGAAGAGTAATTTCTTACCTTCAAAGTGATGTCCATGGTAAAGTGGCAAGTCAAAACTCAACCCAAAAATCGAAAAACTTCAACTGATTCAGTTTCAATTAATGGGGACTTTGTTGAAGAAATCAAGCTTAAGTACAAATTCTCAGAGAAATATCCATGAACAACCATAGTCATGGAACAAAAAATAAAGTAAGGGTCGAGCATACTCAAAACCCTCCAGGTTGAGCCCTAATAGAATGCAAAACTTCAGATAGCTCGAATTTGTAAAGAATTAATCCCAAATCTTTGTGATAGCGCTCATTCGTTACCAGAATCTCTCAAAGCTCAGAAAGGTTAAAAATCATAGAATAATCATATATACACTCGTAATCTCACCATAGAACTAGAGGTCATCAGAGCAAGCTCAGGTAATCATGGCAGTCATGAGAATAATTTCAAGCAGAGTTTCTCCAGCTCATTAGAGCTCAAAATGTGAATACCAAAAGATTAGGGTTTTGAAATCCTTTTCTAATATTAACTCACCATCAAATTACTGAACTCACCCTACGTTATGAAACTGTGCACTTGTGAATCATTATAAAAACCCTAAAGTTGACCATGGTCCAAAGCATTCACCAACATGATAAGGGTTATTCCATCATGGGAGGGGAATTTTTTTTGTTTTAAATCATTGTGTTTTGACCTTAGTTTATACTATGGTCTGTAACATTAAATATCCAAATAGACCAAGAAATGATATAATTTTACCCTTTAAAACCAAAAGTATATGCCCATGATTAGCGGAGTCGAAGCACATGGTCTATGAGGGACCTTATTATAGTCTAAAGAGTTTTGTTTAACTATTGCAAATATACATGGCTGAGGTTGAAAGTAGTAAGGGTAGCATATAATTGACCCAGTCAAAAGTGGAGAAGGAGGAGGTTAACTTGCACTTGTGATGAGTCAGAAGTCAACATCAGAGCTCAAATGATCCCTACATTGGTTCAAATACTGTAAAAGTTATTTTTTTCTCATTTATTGATCTCTTTTGCATACAATTCTAAGAATAGGAGACCTGAAGACAAATTGCATGTATTGGAAGGCTTGGTCAGAAAGAAATATTTATTTTTAGTCAATATTATTCACCTGACATTTGGTTTTTACATAAAAAAATTGAGCACCAACAATTTTAAATATAATAGACTCTAACTAGATACAAACAAGATCATAGGACTAAGATCTATCGTCGATTTAAAATCCAAGGCTAAACAAGAAATACCTAAGTTAAAATTCACTGAAATCTAATACTTTTCGATTGAATGATTAATACCCATTTTGGGTTGTTACAAAAGAGAAAGGAAGAGTAATTTCTTACCTTCAAAGTGATGTCCATGGTAAAGTGGCAAGTCAAAACTCAACCCAAAAATCGAAAAACTTCAACTGATTCAGTTTCAATTAATGGGGACTTTGTTGAAGAAATCAAGCTTAAGTACAAATTCTCAGAGAAATATCCATGAACAACCATAGTCACGGAACAAAAAATAAAGTAAGGGTCGAGCATACTCAAAACCCTCCAGGTTGAGCCCTAATAGAATGCAAAACTTCAGATAGCTCGAATTTGTAAAGAATTAATCCCAAATCTTTGTGATAGCGCTCATTCGTTACCAGAATCTCTCAAAGCTCAGAAAGGTTAAAAATCATAGAATAATCATATATACACTCGTAATCTCACCATAGAACTAGAGGTCATCAGAGCAAGCTCAGGTAATCATGGCAGTCATGAGAATAATTTCAAGCAGAGTTTCTCCAGCTCATTAGAGCTCAAAATGTGAATACCAAAAGATTAGGGTTTTGAAATCCTTTTCTAATATTAACTCACCATCAAATTACTGAACTCACCCTACGTTATGAAACTGTGCACTTGTGAATCATTATAAAAACCCTAAAGTTGACCATGGTCCAAAGCATTCACCAACATGATAAGGGTTATTCCATCATGGGAGGGGAATTTTTTTTGTTTTAAATCATTGTGTTTTGACCTTAGTTTATACTATGGTCTGTAACATTAAATATCCAAATAGACCAAGAAATGATATAATTTTACCCTTTAAAACCAAAAGTATATGCCCATGATTAGCGGAGTCGAAGCACATGGTCTATGAGGGACCTTATTATAGTCTAAAGAGTTTTGTTTAACTATTGCAAATATACATGGCTGAGGTTGAAAGTAGTAAGGGTAGCATATAATTGACCCAGTCAAAAGTGGAGAAGGAGGAGGTTAACTTGCACTTGTGATGAGTCAGAAGTCAACATCAGAGCTCAAATGATCCCTACATTGGTTCAAATACTGTAAAAGTTATTTTTTTCTCATTTATTGATCTCTTTTGCATACAATTCTAAGAATAGGAGACCTGAAGACAAATTGCATGTATTGGAAGGCTTGGTCAGAAAGAAATATTTATTTTTAGTCAATATTATTCACCTGACATTTGGTTTTTACATAAAAAAATTGAGCACCAACAATTTTAAATATAATAGACTCTAACTAGATACAAACAAGATCATAGGACTAAGATCTATCGTCGATTTAAAATCCAAGGCTAAACAAGAAATACCTAAGTTAAAATTCACTGAAATCTAATACTTTTCGATTGAATGATTAATACCCATTTTGGGTTGTTACAAAAGAGAAAGGAAGAGTAATTTTCTTACCTTCAAAGTGATGTCCATGGTAAAGTGGCAAGTCAAAACTCAACCCAAAAATCGAAAAACTTCAACTGATTCAGTTTCAATTAATGGGGACTTTGTTGAAGAAATCAAGCTTAAGTACAAATTCTCAGAGAAATATCCATGAACAACCATAGTCACGGAACAAAAAATAAAGTAAGGGTCGAGCATACTCAAAACCCTCCAGGTTGAGCCCTAATAGAATGTAAAACTTCAGATAGCTCGAATTTGTAAAGAATTAATCCCAAATCTTTGTGATAGCGCTCATTCGTTACCAGAATCTCTCAAAGCTCAGAAAGGTTAAAAATCATAGAATAATCATATATACACTCGTAATCTCACCATAGAACTAGAGGTCATCAGAGCAAGCTCAGGTAATCATGGCAGTCATGAGAATAATTTCAAGCAGAGTTTCTCCAGCTCATTAGAGCTCAAAATGTGAATACCAAAAGATTAGGGTTTTGAAATCCTTTTCTAATATTAACTCACCATCAAATTACTGAACTCACCCTACGTTATGAAACTGTGCACTTGTGAATCATTATAAAAACCCTAAAGTTGACCATGGTCCAAAGCATTCACCAACATGATAAGGGTTATTCCATCATGGGAGGGGAATTTTTTTTGTTTTAAATCATTGTGTTTTGACCTTAGTTTATACTATGGTCTGTAACATTAAATATCCAAATAGACCAAGAAATGATATAATTTTACCCTTTAAAACCAAAAGTATATGCCCATGATTAGCGGAGTCGAAGCACATGGTCTATGAGGGACCTTATTATAGTCTAAAGAGTTTTGTTTAACTATTGCAAATATACATGGCTGAGGTTGAAAGTAGTAAGGGTAGCATATAATTGACCCAGTCAAAAGTGGAGAAGGAGGAGGTTAACTTGCACTTGTGATGAGTCAGAAGTCAACATCAGAGCTCAAATGATCCCTACATTGGTTCAAATACTGTAAAAGTTATTTTTTTCTCATTTATTGATCTCTTTTGCATACAATTCTAAGAATAGGAGACCTGAAGACAAATTGCATGTATTGGAAGGCTTGGTCAGAAAGAAATATTTATTTTTAGTCAATATTATTCACCTGATTTATTTTAAAAATAGATCAGTCAATTGTAGTTTGACTGAGTTATTTTGTACTCAAGGCCTTAAAAGCCTAATTTGTAATTGCATGTTATTTTTATTATCTTTATTATTAAAGGATAAAAATATAATGCATGGGTGACTACAAACCTTAGTCTATTTTTAGGGAAAATAGGATGATTTATCTTGTTATATATTGTGTGTAATTGTATGGCACAAGAGGAGGATTTTTGGACACAGGAGTGCTGAAGCATATTTTGCCGGTTCGTCGCCTTTAATGAGAATTGGTTTCTCCCTTTCCAATTATTTACAGTGTGGTGTATACCTTATTATTTCTTGTGAATGTCAAATTCCCTGATTAATCATCTTACCTTGCTGAGAATTTAGTTATTTATGCATAATATTAGTGTCCATGTTTATCTTAACAGTATTATTGTGAATCATTCCCTCAATACATCAAGTGTTTGCCTTAATATTCTGCTGAGAACTATTGATTTGTGCACCCAAAGTCCATTCTCAAATATTTGTGAAAGTACTTAGTAAAATCCCTCAACAAGTTTGGTGTATCACCATTATCTTCCAATTCATTTACAGTCATCTTTTTACCCTCAAAACCCCCAAAATTAGTTTATGATACATCAAGAAGGATCTGTCCTTGATACTGGAGACTCACCTCAACAATAGGTATACCCACATACTTTAGGTGTTTCCATTGTATCTACGAAAGAGAGAGATCTAGAGAAATCATAGAACCCCTGCAGTCATCTCTCTAGAGGGTGCACTTTTGAGAGATAACAATACCAAAGTTTAAATTTCTCAAAAATTATAAAATAGTATAATAAAATATCATAATGTAGTAGAAGAAACTACAAATAACATCTAGATAATTTTGAAGCACTAAAATATAGGTTAAAATGTTAATATATTCAATATAATAACCTTCAAATCCTATTAAAGAACAATAACTCCAAGTCATTATAAATTAATATCAAGTTATTGGGTTATCAAAACAAATCATATATACAATTTTATCTTTATAGGTAGTGAACTATGCATGGGTTGAGGCTGATTTTGAGTATACAAAATTCTGGTGGTGTTAGATTGAACATCAACCCAAAAATAACCTTTTATAATTGTTTTATCATATTTGGTTCAATCTGGTTTATTAAAAAGAGTTTTTCTAATTCGCAACACTTAATACCTCATAGAGAAGCATATTTAAAAAAACTGTAGAGGTTTAGAAATTTATATAATTCCTCCTTTTCGTACTCTAAACCCTCCAAGAATCATTAAAAAATGGTATTGATAGGAAATAAAGGTTTATTTGAAGTAGATAACACACTTCTAAAATCAAATCTAAAGTACTTGTATTAATTTTTCATTTACTTTTATTTCTCTATTACACATAAATTGTCTGATACAATATTCAAATAGCTGATTGCACACACCTTCTTATGTTTTATGACATATAACATTAATCAAAATTGAATTGAATGTATATTTTTTATGTCATATGTTTAGTCATATATGTGTGTGTGTGTGTGTGATTGCAGATTTAATTAACATATAGTAACATGTGCATCCATTCACATGTGTTTATGTTTATGTATGTATAGTCCTTATTAGAATTAGTTAATCATTATTCAAATTTTCATTAAATAATTTCTTGAACCCTGTGTTGATTGAAACCTTAACCTATATTATATCAGGTTACCCTTTACGAAATCCATGCTTCTGTTACAAAATCACATTGTTCATTTAATATTTATGTATTTCTATTATTTCACAGTGTATTTATCAATTTTATTTATATATACACATATGTGAACCTTTTATGAACCTTCCAAAGAATAATTTTGTCTTGAGAATTGTAATCCTCTTCCTAGAAAAAATTAGGATATTATTGAGAAATAATGTATAGTAATTTTTAAGGGCTAAACCCCAATAAAAATATGCACAATTCTATAAACCCATGTCTTAGAAGAAGGTCCTTATTTCATCTATAACCCTTATATTAAAGAATCCATAATTTTCCATTTATTGATCTTATTTTACTACATCTACTATTACAAAAAATGACATGAATATATCTATTGTGGCAACCATTATCCATTTCAATTTTTCATAATGTCTATCACAACTTCTTAAATTATTTTATCATATCTGGTATGCCCACATGAATTATATGCTCTTCTTCTACTACATGTTTCCTCAAACATCAAACTCATGATTTAAATTCTAATGTGTATAACTAGATATATGCATTCTTAAACATTCTAATGACATGTATTCAAACAATTACTCCATAATCTAATTACATTCAACCTGTAAATTTTTTGTTTACCCTTTTGTCTTTTGTGTCCTAGGATTCCTATTTCTGAGGCTAAAGAGGATTTTGATTAACAAAAACATCAATATTTTCATGCCACTTTCTCATACTATGATTCAAGCCATAAATTTATCATTCAGATGTTCCCTTAAAGTCTTAATGATTATTCTTTGCAATGATTTTGAAACCTTATTTTCAATTTTTTAAGGGATATCATTCATTTAGAGAATAAAAATTAGTTCAAATAATCTATTAACATTGGTATTAATGTTTCCTATGTTTAAAATTATAAAGTAAAGCAAGAATATAGTAAACTAATAAGTGGTTGTATTTTTGTATAACAAGATGCTTACAAAAATGTGCAATATATTTGTACAAATTAAGCTTCAAGATGTCACTACTAACTAGTCATATCTCTCTTATAATAATATATTATGTTTAATTATTTTTTATCCTTTAATAAGGTATGTAATTCTTTAACAGAAATAGAGGTAATAATCCTTACAACAAACAAGCTTAAATATAGGTATAGCCAATATAATTTATCTACATGTAATGTGAAATGAAAAAGTAATTACGAAGGAAAAAAATATTTGAATAAAATATGAAGATAAATAAAATGTTAATGTTTTACCTAAATATAACAATATTTAGCTAGAACCTTCTCTTAAAATGTGATTTACTTGGTTTTCTTTCCTCATCATATATGATGTTATATTAATTTCTTGAGTGTAATGTTGTATCTTTTCCTCCACCTTTTGAGGATGATATATGTAATCCTTACATAAAACATTTTTATTTTAATGCCTACTATCGGTTCCCAATATAACACCATAAACAAGGCATAAATCTAGATGGCATGAAATGGAGGGAAATGAGGAAAGATAAACCTATTGATGTTTCATTTTGTAGCCATGTATGGGCCAATATCTCTCACTTGATCAAACCTTGTGGGAATGATAGGGAAACACTTGAATGATGGTGTGGCCTATTATAAATATTATGATTTATGTCAATGGAGAATGTACTATGCTCAAAATAAAAATAACAATGATAAGATTGATGTGTTACAATGATCAAATTTAATATACCTTAATCATATTTTCTATTACAAAAATAAAATTTAGCTTAATAGTGATTATATTTAAAGGGACAAAAAAAATAGTGATTAGATTTATTATACATTAATCAGATTTAGTATAACATTGATCTGATTTAAAGGGTTAACAAATATAATTGATTTGATTGAAACACGAAAGGAAAAGTAATTTCTTCATTTGATATGTAAGTAACATCGATTTTATAATGGGATTATAATATTTTTTATAATGAAATAAACAAGCATTAAAAGATAGTGGAATATCTTATTTGTTTAATCATATCGACCCTCATTAATGGGACACTTATGTTCAAAGAGGAGTAAAATAATAATTAAATAAATGGATGCCCCTTTTGGTTTATGAGTGGTTTTTAAGAAGTTCATCTCCTTCTGAATAAAGTATCAAGGGTTTATTAAAGAAAGATGAGAATATGTAGAAAATAAAACAAGTGAAATCAATTTGATACATCATTAAAGAATAAGAAGCTTGAGTGAAGATCATATTTTATGAAGAGTATATTTTTAGGAAGGACATATTTTTAAGAAGGATATATATCATAAATATAAGAAGAAGATATGAAGAATAGCCATAATCCAATTGAATAAGAGACTACCAAAGGTGAATCTTTACATTGTTGAGGTCATCACTACACAAAATTGGATATTCGTGTCTCCAGTAGGTTGGTGCTCATGAATTGGACAATTTTCTGCTTAAATTGAGGGATTGGTGTCTTCAGTAGGTTGGAGATGTTATCCCAATTTCCCCCCTAGACAAGATTGATCAAACACGACCTTGCATAAAAGAAAATCTAAGGGTCGGTTCAGTCCTGCGAGCTCTCAATAGATCCCAAATCAAAGTGGAGTGAGGTCGACAAAGGATCAAACAACACAAAAAGATACCAAAGGATCGATAGGATAAAATTGGAGAAGAATCTCAAAGTTATCATACTTCACATACGAGTAGACTCAGGGCAAAGCAACGGACTCCTGGAAGGCACCATGCGTTATCTTGGTAAAATTCCAAAAGATGCAATAGAAAGAGGTCCCTAAACAAGCGCGAAGCTTTCACGTAGTCGAAACTCGATGAGGCAATGTTCACTCGAGGCCCTGAATACACTAAGTATATAGAAAATCTGCGGAAGGTGACACATGCCTCAATGATGCAACTTCAAGGGTAGGACACAAGGGGAAGTCTCCAAACAAGCGCAGGCTCACCACATGGTCAAAGTCAAAAAGAGGGACAAAACCAGCCATTAAATCAGCTAAGTAAAGAAGGGTCAGAGGAAGCCTCCACACCTCATATCGAGACATATTCAAAGGAAAAATCTTGTGGCAGGTCCAAAACAAGCACCAACTCTCCACGTACCCAATCAATGCACCTCTGAAGGTCAGGTCCAAACAGAGTCTCCAAATGAGCGTGAAGCTTCCACGTGTCCTAGGTCAGAAAAGGAGAAAGAGTTGGAAGTTGAAAAGTCTCAGGGCAACGGAAGCCTCCACGTGTCCAAACAGCACACCTCCAAAGGTCAGGTCGAAATAGGGTCTTCAAAAGAGTGAGAAGCCTCCACTTGTCCCGAGTTAGACATAAAGCCTTCGTCAAACAGAAAGGACTTCGATAGAGCATGAGAAGGTAGAGCAAAGCTGCACAGGGTGCCACATGTCTCATCAGTGTAATTTCAAAGGTGCAGCCCAAAGAAAGACCATGAACTAGCGCCAGCCCTCCATGTGTCCAAGGTCCAACA
>JAHRHJ020002146.1:0-14302 GCA_019776745.2 Taxus chinensis
TTCAAATCCTTGGATAGTTGGACCTTCATAGGGGGTTCTAGATCTTCATAAATAGAAGTGAATTTTATCCCGTCAACATAAACTCCTTTATTTGAAAAGAGGTTAGCCATGCCATTAGCTTCTCTATATATGTGCTTGAAAGTAATTCCTTCAAAACTCTTAGCCATCTCCCTTATACCTTCTATGGAGTCAAGAATGGAAATGGATGTGGTTCCAACATTGAGAATGTTGTTTATTATGTTTAAGGAATCTCCCTCAATTTCAATTTTCGTGATTTTCCTTTTAACAACAATGTTGATCCCCCTAAAAGTCATTGTAGCTCCAGCAATAAGATTTGTTTGAATTTCCAGATTACAACAATAACCCATTATGAAGGTCCCATTGTGATCTTTGAAAAATCCACCAAATCTAGCTTTACTAGGATTTCCTTTTGATGCCCCGTCAAAATTCAACTTAATCCATTCATTTGCAAGTTTTTTCGAGCCCACCAACCTAGGGTTAGGTTTAGGAGGGATATTTTGGTCATTAGTGATTCCCCAATTCTTAGAGATTTTTCTTTCTGATTCAATGAAACTCCTTTTCTTATTTTGGATTATAGAGAAATTAGCATTTATGGCATTATAACATCTGTCAACAATTCTTCTTTTTGGTTCCTTTTTCCCCTTGAAGATTCTCTTCCTCTTTTCCTTCCACATTTGCCAGCAAAGATGCATAATTGCAAAAATCCATAAAAACTTGAAACCTTGACTTTTGATCATGATCATTTAATAAAATCCATAAAACTAGTAAAAATTTAAAACATGGATGCATTTTATGTTTATATCGTTTCAAAGGTTTTTTGTTGTCTTTATGGTTGTAATTTCTCTTATGCCTATCTTAAATTTATTACATAGTTTCACTTATTAAATGGTTTTTAAATTGATTAATTGAACTCTATCTTCATCTTAAATTTCCTCATTGATAATAGATAACTTTAATCCCTTTTTAAAAAGCATCTATATCACTCTTGAGGGAAGATTTAGGAAAATCCACTCATATCATTTCTCCCTCCTTAATCACTTCATAAGAGACAAGAAAATGAGAATATTTTTTTCCTTTAACAATACTTGGAATACTTTTTTGAGGATTATAAATCTAATAAGTTTGACTTTCTAAACCAAATTTTCCTCATTCAACATATCTAGAAGGAACTAAAACTTGAGATTCTAGTGACACCTCAAGAAAAGCCTCTATCTACTAGTAATGATAGGAATCCCCCGAAAGCTTTGTTCCCTAATCCTAAATCCAAATCTAAACATCAAACCCCTCATGTGAATAAGAATGAGCTAAAATCTACTAAAAAGGAGAATTGCTACAATTTCAGAAAGGTTATTGTTGCTAAGGATAAAGGAAAAATAACTATTGAAAAGAAAGTGGAGGAGAACATTGATAGTGAGGATGAATCCAACAACCCCCTCCCTCTACAAAAGATGATTCTTCTTGCCATGTAGAGGATTCTAATAAATGTACTCTTGTTAAACCTAAGACCCCTAAAATTGCCCTGAATATGGTGGTTGAAATTTCAAATGCAATATAAACCCAAAAAAATGTTCATAAGAATGTTGTGGGAGAATTCTCCATCCTAAAACAAGACATCCACAATATGTGTGAAAAATACATGACTATTAAGGACGATAAATGGGGACTATATGTCATTTTTTTTTCAAGTCAAAGAAAGCATCAAACACATGAAGAACAAACAATTGGAAATGGAGAAAGAGTAACTTCTCTTCAAAGAAAAAATTGATTGAATTCTTGATTTTAATAAAATTGCAATAAAAATTCATTAAGAACATAGATGTTATGCAAGATTTTATTTTAAAAAGGAAGTTTGTTGAAGAGGGTGCAAAAAACCCAAGAGTACTACGAAAAATGAGTACAAAAACAAAAAACAACTTCAAAGCTCCGGAGAAACAACTTAAATCAATGAAGGAGGACTGGGTAGCCTCTCTTAGTCTAAATAATCTTGCAAAGAATTAGAATTTTTGTTGACTTTCTATATAGGTTGATGTTTTCCCTTGCGTGGGCTATACTACTCTATTATTTTTATATTTTTTTTATCCATGGTTGTGCTAAGATTTTAATGTTAGACTCTCTTTTTCATTATAAGGGAGGGAGGCCCCTTCAAACCCCCCATTTTTACTTTTTGATAAATGAAAAACTAAAAATTTATTCATTTATCATTTTAATGGATTAAAATATCAAATATTTATAATATTAAATTATTATTACATTTTTAACAGCCTTATATTGTTCTTTCAATAAAATCTAATATCATTTTAATATATTATTTTGTAGGCATCATTCAAACCATAATGAAAGTAAGATTCTAATCCATGCAACTTAAATACATCCAAACATATTGGTCCTCAACAATGTATTTGATTGATCTTTTTATAATAAAGATTACCAATGTTCTTATTATCAGTGCAATTTTACTAATAATTACACATAAGCTAAAAAGTATACAAAAAGGAATGTCAAAGTTAATTTGTATGTAATTTATAATGACATTATTCTTAACACTAAATTGAATTAGAGAGAGACACCCACCAAACCATAAGGGAAATAAATTTACAGAGTATAAGTGATATGAGGTAGTGGAATAGTGTAACGCCGCGAAAATGACGACGCTCTAAGACTTGCTTCCACTAAACACATAACCGAAAGTACGACTAATTTTTTTTTTAAAATTATTTTACTTCATTTCCATGATTCATGTCCTGCATTTATTAGAGAGAAGTTTGCTAAACGTCTTTAGTGTCATATCTTATGTTTCGTCATAATACAATTGTTCTATAATCTTATATGATGGCCCGTTTGCAAATAAATTCTTTCAAGATAATGTATTTGTACATGCACTTGACAGGCATCCAATAGTTTTATATTTTACATTTGAGGTATAATATTTAGTCTTTATTTAGAATACATAAATACTATATGTACATTTAAAATCTCAAAACGAGATATATTATTTACATCATAGTAAGTAAAAGTAATATAATTTAATATCAATTATTACGTCCTAAAAATTTGAATATTTAACACATTGCCTATCTATAATAATTTCGTTACTTATAACAATTAAAAAATTCTTTGTCATATATATCTACTCCCACTTCTATTATTTTCTATTGTTGTCTTAACACTATTTGATTATATATACGTATAATATTAATTGTGATACACATTATGATCATTTTTTTTTTTATTAAGCCTAAATATTCTCTATATCTTTATCTCATACATCTTATCTTACACACATTTTTACACTAAATAATACTTATTCACTTAACATTTAACCTAGTGTCACCATTTATTATAACTTATAGTGATACTCATTAAACATCTATATGTCTGGGTATTTATACTGCAGTCACTAATTATAACTTATATTCACATACAACTCACGTATATTTTTTTTATATATGTTATACGCTACTATTTTTTTTTTTCATTATACACAAGTATAAGTCATTGGAGCATATTAGATAATCATAATAAAATAAATTGATTATTTATATAACATATCAATGAGAGTGTGTAACAGTGCTTCAAAAATTGAAAAAAAGTAAAAGGGGCAAGAGTTTTACGGTGGGAAAATCATTCGAATTTGGGTTTGAAAACAAGATTGGGGTGGGTGGCTTTAATGGCCACCTGCCAAACATTGAAATTCCATTCTATTGCGTGTTGAACAACTCCTGTTGGGTCTGCATGCCTTCATTCATGGCATTATGGATTCGCAGATCTTGTGCCAAGCTTTGGTCTGCCCACTGTGGTCGGCCTCCATTAATACTCTGCCCCATGCCGCGTAGGAAGAAGTGGTGGTTCAGGATGAAGCTGCAGGCTAGTGAGAAAAGGCATATTGACCTCCACTTTATTCGGCCCTGGCCTGTGGAGGAGGATGGTGGTTAGGCGGAGCTCCAGGCGGCGAAAATGGTGTGTTACCTCCACTTCCATTGGGTGCCAGGTGTGCAGCAGTAATCTACAAAGCGGCCTGCACAGTATTTGTTTGGAGCGCTTAAACCAGCAGGTTGTCCAACTATGTTGCTATCTGTTCAGTAACGAAAGCAACTTCAAATCCGGGATTCGCCTTCAAGAGTCTTTTATCAAAATCGATTA
The DNA here is from genome assembly GCA_019776745.2 of Taxus chinensis. NCBI lineage: Eukaryota > Viridiplantae > Streptophyta > Pinopsida > Cupressales > Taxaceae > Taxus > Taxus chinensis. The sequence goes on from JAHRHJ020002146.1 coordinate 4,162, forward strand.
AGGAGCAGTGAGAGTGTTACGAGGCGACCCGAAGGAAACTATTACAAGATCTTCTATCTGAGACCTTGCCTGTTTTACAAGGTAGCTCGTGGAGAGAGATCTCACAGAGGTGGATCTGTTTCATATCAGAATATTCATGAAGCATAGTTTGCTTTGCAATTATATGAGCATTTCCGCGTGATTTTTATTACAGTGTACTTGCAAATCAGTGCGAACGTTGCAATGCAAATGGAGCAGTCTTATTACATGCATGTAGGATTTTATATGTATTCTAGCACAGTTTGATTGGCATTGGTATGAACATTTTGAGACCTTGGGAAGCGTCGTAAACACTTATTCATACGCAGGTTCCTTAGCATATATTTAATTAATATTATGTCTTGGCTGTAGTTTATTAATATACTTAGTTAATACAAATAAATATTAATGGTATATTGTTATAATTAGAATTTTAAAAATAGTAAATACATTAGTTGTAATATTACTTAGATATGAATTATATTGAAAATATTAGTTTCCTTATTATGTATTAAGGAGTATTGGGTAATAAACTTAATAAGTTTAAAGTCTTTGCATTAAAATTTCCTTCTACACAATTTAATAAACATTGCATGGGATTTCAAATAGGTTGATTTCATTTCCTTTAATAATTTGCAAATGGATTTTCAATAATTTCTTAAATGGGGAAGAACATAATAGAGCTAGAACTAAAATTACTTCATTGGCATATTGAAAGCTATCTAAAAACTTAAGTCTTTCCATCAACAATGCAAGAAGAGAAAATACACTAACATTCCACTTTTTCAATACATCTCTTTTAAGCAACAAAATGGAATTTAATGTATATAAATTTTTTTTTTAAGGTAAATTTCCCAACATCCCTCAAGAGGTTTTCAACAATATTTCCATTAAGTTTTAAAGCAAGAACTACTAACATTTCAACAAGATCAACATACTCATATGAGGTTCCAAGCCAAGTTAAAGGAGAATAAATAGATTGTCTTTCTTTCAACTTTTAATTCCATCCACATTACAACCTTACTAATGAAGTTCAATACAACTTTCCTTCAAAATCTTGTTACAACATTTTCCACTTAATGTGGGAACAAATTTACAATAATGGAAGCTAAAATACAAAGCAATATTACATTTTTCCTCCACTCAAGGTGGGTAAACATACAAGGTGGTTTCACATTGTCATCTACAAGGCTCCAATGCTACAAACATCAACAAGGTAGCTCCTCCAATAGTTTGCTTGATTCACAACAAAATAAGGGGAGAGGCAACGCTCTCCTCCCAACCAAGATACCCAATGGAGAAGAGAAGCCATCCTCTCCATTGGCCCCCAAGCCCCAACCACATTACAATGGGAGAAAATCCAACTCATGGCAACTACTAGCTTCCACATAACTCAACATAAAATTTCACATTCATTCCATAATCCTTCAAAACAAAATCAACAACACAACAAGAGGGAAAACAATCACAACAACAAGTCACAAGGCTTATCAAGAAAGCCATAAGAGTAAGACCTATGGGGAGGCCACTTATGTCTCCCAATGGGAATGGGTGCCACCTAAAAGCCTCCAATGCAAAACACAATACCCCTAACAACTCTTATGCCTCCCTCAAGTACCCCTTATCCCTCCATTCACTCTTATGCCTCCCTCAACTCTTATGGCTCCCCCAAATTAAGAACAATAAGAAAATGCAAGCATTTCTCATACTAGGTGGGCACCCAACCCAAACTCCCTCCTCAAGAAAATGATCTCTTATGCCTCCCTCAATTAAACTCCCCATAGTCTCCTCCCACTCCCAACTTAGGCATTCTACCCATTCCCAACAAGCATTGCAACAACAAAATTCAACACAACATATGTACTCATTCATATAACAAAAGAAGAAAACATAATACAAACAAAGGTGAAGCTCCTACCTTTCCATGGTAGAACTTGTTCCAAGTATGAAGTCTCAAATCCCTCCAAAGATCAAGAAAGCATCCACAAGCTCCAACAAAATTCCCACAAGTATCAACAAGCTCCAAAATTCCACAACTCCTTCAAAATCCTCTCCTCTCCAAAATACAAAAGACTAAAAATGAAACTTCCAACCCCCAAAACAAACAAGAGGATCAAATAAATAGAGAAAAGAGAGGGAGGGATGATGTGGCTCCAAGTAGGATGCCACCTCCTTTTCCCTCCACTCCACATCATTTGGTCAACCATTCATATTCCAATGCACCATTAATAAGTGGTTGAAAGAAAGGCAAGCACCTTACACACTCCAACTAAGCCCACTCCCCCAAAGGACAAAATTAAATTTTGAAAGAAAGTGCAATTAATATTTTACCCTTTTTATCCCCCCAAAACACCTAAAAGACCCTAAATTTGGCCTTCCAACCCATAGGTAGGGTTGGCATGGGGTTTTAAGAGGTGTGGGACAAGTTTGACTTGTCCCACAAGCTTTGAAATTTGGCCTCTAAGGCCAAATTCGAGTTTCCCATGTGGGGTAGAGTGTGCTACACTCAAAACTCAAACACACATCAATCCACACAAAATCCCAAGTAAATCAAGCCTAATAAATGAACTCTCTTTGGTCATATCCTTTAATTAGTTTAGGACAAAATTCAAATTAACTTAATTAAGACACTACAACCCATGGCTAACAAAGGGGTAAACTCCAATCCAAAGAATATGAATAATAACACAAGTAAAATTTCACCTACTAAGAGCAACACATACTAACATAATAAAAAGGAAAATTAAAACAAAACAACACATGACCCCTAGGTCACAATTTTTTTCCTAACCAAATAATTCAAACACACACACAATTACTTGTTGCCATGGTGACCTTAGCTGGATTCTTCTCGAATTCCGATGTGGTTGGTCTCCACTCCCCAATATTGTTGTGAATATAATATACCTGCAGAACAGAGAATACCTCCTTCGGCCTGTTGGCCGCATTAAAACATTCATGCCAAATATACAATATAATCTAAAATAAACGACACATGATTTACTATCATCTATGCAAGTACGATATCACTTACACTTTCTAGCACATTTCTATTCCACATTTCATTTATGTCAAAACGATCATCACATTAGTCCAATTATCAAGTTCTACTCAATATGATTAAACATATCACATGTCATAATTAAAGATAAATAACCATGTCAAAAGTATACAAATATCATCATCAAATGTCCACCAGTAAACCATATGCATCATATAAAGATCAAATCAATAACAGTCCAATGTCTATGATATCTACTAGCATGCTAAATCAAGAAGCCATAATACATCCATAAGTGAAGTAATCAGTCTCGAAAACAACAAAACAAAATGGTGTCGAAGGGAAGTGGGCACTACAAATAGAGAGATGATTACGAAATACCTAGCACTCCCATTAGAAGGTTCTTTTTTGGGTGTTTTCAAATAATTATGTGAAAATAAAAAGCATTTAAGGGTTAGGAACATATAGACTTTTCTAATCTAATTTACTTCTAACATTAAAATGGGAATTACCAGATTAATGCATTCAACCTTTAAATGATTATAATTGATTAAAAGATAAGTATTTGTCAAAATATGTCAGGAGAAATAAACTTAGCATCTCATGATCCCCTTCATTTAAATATGATTTGGGTGTTCACAAAAATGGAACGAGAATATATAGAGTTAACAATTATATGCACTAGAGCATTCTAGAACTGAAAACTGAGCAGGTGTGAGACCGTATAGATTATGCATAGTTAGGATGGAATTTCCTAAAGTATAAATTCAAGCTACATGACTTTTTGCAACCTGAGAAAATTTGGATCTGAAATATCCCAAAGATATGTTTCCAATTTCCTAAAAATTATGCTTTCATTGCATGTCATTCTCTTGCTCGCACAACTTTGGGATGACCTACTTTTCCTAGAAACCTTTAACAACCTACATCCACCGTTCATTATTTATCAACAACATCAAAGGATCAGTGTTTCCATCTATATTTTAAGGAAAAACCAACTATACATATAGGTGGGAGTCTTGAACAGATAATCATGCCTATTCCCTATAAAAATGACTCAGGGAAGTGCATACAACTGGAATATGTGTTTTATAACATCCTACCTTATCTATGGTGTAACTTGGTTTGAGAGTATATCCTGGGTTAACAACTATCATATCAGGACAAGAAATCAATGTTTGGAGTATATGATTTCTACCCTTAACCGGAATGCATGAAAGAAAGTCTTAAACACTTCTATAGGGTGAATGATACCTTGTTCTACAGCATCATATACAAGTTTGATAAAGAACTCATTAAATACACTAGTGTACAAATATGGCTTGGAGTATAATAGCTAAACAATCGGGTGCATGCATCTTCTTTCAGTTCCCTAATTCGTTTACTTAAATCTAGGTAGGAGGGTTCCAAGGATAGCACCCCTTACTATTATCACTAGGTACCCATTAGTGGGAGTAATGCAGGGACAGGCACTCTAATAAACATTATCAGCTATTGGTAGACATGAATCTTTTTACAGACATAAAAGACAGGAGTGTATGAAAACTGGCAAGTTATTCCTTGTTTACCAATCCCACTTTAACTTATTAGCCACGTCATTGAATCTTATTAACAAGACTCTTTAGCATCAGTTGTTGTAGCAATATTTTGGTATGATATGTTATTTCATTCCCGATACATGTTTGTGGGAGTAAGGAAATACCACACTTTTCAATAAAAACTATCACTATTAGCTGACATTGTGCTTTGTTATAGAGATAAAAGGTAGGCATGTATGACAACCCAATACAAATTATTCCGTGTCAGTCTACTTTAACTTACTAGATATTTGTTCTTAATAATAAGAATGCATTTTGAAGATATATTGTAATAATAAATTTTCAGGCAAAAAAGATTCTAATAGTGATTTTGAAGGCATTTCACTTTAAAAAACCAAAATTTTGCTAAATTATTTCATTTATTATTAATCTAAAGAATAATAAGTGTTGAACATTCAAAACGACAAAGCCAAATTGCATTATATACATATTAGAAATTTAATTTAATGGAATTATTGTAAAAATTCAATATCATAATTTACTACGTTAAAAGTTAATATAGAGAAATTATATCCCCTACACATTCTAGTGGGTTCTAAAATTTAATTTAATCTAAAGAATGTAAAAAAAACATTCTCTAGAATTCAAAAGTTAATATCATGATTAAAATAAAATCCATAAAACAAGAATAAATTTAAAACATTGATGCATTTTATGTCTATATATTGTTTTGAAGTGTTTTTTTAGTTGTAATTTTTCGTATTCTTAGATTTGTTATAAAGTTTCACTTATTAAATGGGTTTTAAATTGATTGTTTGAACTCTATTTAGTCTTTCCTCATTGATAATATATATATATATATATATAGCACTCTTGAGGGAATATTTAGGAAAATCCACTCCTATCATCTGTTTTCTCCATCATTTCTCCCTACAATTCATCATGTTAAATATTTTCAAAAAATCATTTGCATACTTTTCTTGTGAGATAAAAACTTCACCTTCTGATTGTTGAACTTGAATGCCCAAAAAATAATGCATAAGACCAACATCTGTAATCTCCAATTCCTTCTTCATGGCTGATTTGAATGACTCTGTAGATAGATTTCCAGTAATTATCAAATCATCTACATATAAACAAACAATTAAAATTTTACCTTGCTCATTTATCTTGGTGTATAAGGTAGGCTCACTGTTGCTCCTACTGAAACCATTCTTAATCAAATAAGAATCTATTTTGTTGTACCAAGCTCTAGGTGCTTGTTTGAGACCATAGAGTGCTTTCTTCAATCTGTATACTTTTCCTTCATGACCTTCAATCTCATAACCTTCTGGCTGATTTACATAAACTTCCTCCTCAAGGAATCCATTTAAGAATGTTGATTTAACATCCATATGATAAATAGGCCATTTGTTTTGAGTTGCAATTGCTAAAACCATTCTTACCGTGTCCAAACGTGTTACTGGTGCAAATGTTTCATTGTATTCAACTCCATATTGTTGCGTAAAACCTCTTGCAACCAGCCTTGCTTTGTGCTTCTGTACTTTTCCATCAGCATTGTATTTTTTCTTGTAGACCCACTTGACTCCTATCACATCCTTTCCTTTTGGAAGATCCATCAGCTCCCATGTCTGATTCTTCTCTATAGCATCAATCTCATCATCCATGGCTTTTTCCCAAACTTCATTCTTTATAGCCTCTAAGTAATATACCGGATTTGCAGCTTGAGAAAATAATGCAAAAACTAAAAATGAATTAGTTGTATCAACATTATAAATCTCACTTAGACTTCTTATTTTCTGTTGCGCAGGAGTATTCGATGCAGGACTACTTTGTGGTGATGGAGTAGCTTCTGGTGTTCCCTATGGTGTCTCTTGCATGGCTGAAGATGGCTGAAATCTTGGTGACCTCCTGACTGTAGATGGAGGTGTAGCTTGTGCTACAACTTGTGGTGCATGTCCAAGATTTGTAGATACAGTACCTTGTTGCTCTAAAGTTTCATCTGTCATATCATCATGTGGAATAGATGTTATACTCATTGTTTTCTCTATACTTCCATCCCATGCTTCATTCTCAATAAACTGTACATCCCTGCTGATCACAACCTTTCCAATGATTGGATTGTACAACTTGTATGCTTTTGTATTCTCTGAATACCCAACAAAAATACACTTTTCTCCTTTGTTGTCTAACTTCTTCCTTAGCTCATCAGGTACATGTGCATATGCTACACAACCAAAAACTCTGAAATGTGAAACACTGTGTTTCCTATTAGTCCATGCTTGTTGAGGAACCATGTTCCTAACAAGTTTCGTTGGACACTTGTTCAAAATATAAACAGAAGTTGCTATTGCTTCTGCCCAATACTCATTTGGAAGATGTTTTGCCTTCAACATGCTTCTCACCATCTCCATGATGGTTTCATTTTTCCTCTCTGCCACACCCTTCTATTGTGGTGTATACTTGGTAGTAAACTGCTTGTGTATACCATGATATCTGCAAAAATTCATAAACTCATTAGAAACATACTCACCTCCTCTGTCCGTTCTGAGAACTTTGATGTAGTATCCACTTTGCTTCTCCACTAATGCCTTGAACTGCTGAAATGTATCAAAGGCATCTGATTTATTTCTCAGAAAATAAACCCATGTCTTCCTTGTGTAATCATCAATGAATGTCATAAAATAAATACAACCTCCAATAGAAGTTGTCTGCATAGGTCCACATAAATCTGAATGTACAATCTCAAGTGGTGCACTTGCTCTTGCTGTTTTGCCAACTGGGAATGAATCTCTGTGTTGCTTTCCCAAAATACAACCTTCACATACCCTTCCAGGTTTCTGAATCAATGGCAAACCTTTAACCATATTTTTTCAATGTAATAAATTCAAAGCTCCAAAATTCAAATGTCCATACCTTAGATGCCAAAGCCATGTTTCATCCTTCATGACTGAATAAAAAGTTGATTGTGTTCCTTCAGCGTAGGACTTAACTATATTTATGTAGGAATCAACGCAGAACTCACTTTTTTTTAGCACAGACCTGATTTTCATTGGCGTAGGACTCATCTGTTTGAGCGCAGGAAATATAAACAGAAGTTGCTACTACTTCTGCCGAATACTCATTTGGAAGATGTTTTTCCTTCAACATGCTTCTCACCATCTCCATGATGGTTTCATTTTTCCTCTCTGCCACACCATTCTATTGTGGTGTATACTTGGTAGTAAACTACTTGTGTATACCATGATATCTGAAAAAATTCATAAACTCATTAGAAACATACTCACCTCCTCTGTCCGTTTTGAGAACTTTGATGTAGTATACACTTTGCTTCTCCACTAATGCCTTGAACTGCTGAAATGTATCAAAGGCATCTGATTTATTTCTCAGAAAATAAACCCATGTCTTCCTTGCGTAATCATCAATGAATGTCATAAAATAAATACAACCTCTAATAGAAGTTGTCTGCATAGGTCCACATAAATATGAATGTACAATCTCAAGTGGTGCACTTGCTCTTGTTGTTTTTCCAACTGGGAATGATTCTCTGTGTTGCTTTCCCAAAATACAACATTCACATACCCTTTCCGATTTCTGAATCAATGGAAAACCTTTAACCATATTTTTTCTATGTAATAAATTTAAACCTCCAAAATTCAAATGTCCATACCTTAGATGCCAAAGCCATGTTTCATCCTTCATGACTGAATAAAAAGTTGATTGTGTTCCTTCAGCGCAGGACTCAACTATATTTATGCAGGAATAAACATAGGACTCACTTTTTTTAGCACATACCTGATTTTCATTGGCGTAGGACTCATCTGTTTGAGCACAGGACTCAACAAAACACTGATTTGTCTTAGCGCAGGACTTTGATACAAACTGAGCTACTAATTTTGCTGCAAACAGATATGATTTCTTCTTTTTTCCAGGTTTCAAAATCAATGGAAACATCTTATTGCTGCTCATCTTCACTTTTGCAATCAATTGAGTGCTAGGAGCTTTGTCCACAATCACGCACTCATTGTCTTCCATATATACTCGATTATCTTTCTATACTAGTTTTCCAATACTCATAAGGTTATGTTTCAAACCTGCAACATAGTAAACATCTTGCATACTTGTTTGTTTCCCCTGTCTTGTTAGAATACTAACTGTGCCTTTTCCTTTCGCAGACATAATATTGTTATTTCCAAGAGTTTCATCACTCTTAACTAAATTATCCAAAATAGAAAACAAATCTAGATTACCTGTCATGTGATTACTGCACCCTGAATCCAAATACCATACATCACATGGACTCTCTTTTGAAAAATTACATTCAATAGGGAATAAAGAAGGTATTGCTTCGGCAATCCTTGTGCATGTAATAAACATAGGTTTAGAAATAGAACTTCCAACCTGATTTTGATTTTGCCTCTCCTGATCATATTGTTTTTTCTTGCAATCATAAGCATAGTGCCCATACTTCTTGCAATAATGGCACTGAACATGAGACTTATCTTGTCTCTGACCATAACTCTGTTCTTGATTCTGTCCTCTTCCACCTGAGTTTGATGAACTGCTGCCGCATCCTCTAGATGGACTTCTTCCTCTACCTCTTGGGCTGAAACTGCCTCTTCTTTTTTCCATGATTACGTGTTGTCTGAGTATGTAAAAGCAATATCCATGTGTATTGTATACACATTAGTGATTGCATGTTTTGAATTTATGACCATCTAAGATTGTCAACAATTTGTCACTGATTATTATTTTCCAATGTTACCTTTCAAATTGTCCATAGTAGTACTATTATTAGTAATCGCACATGAAGTGTACGATGGAAACGCCGAAGGGGATGGAGTGAAGAATGAAAAAATGAGGAAGTGAAATAGATGGAAAGGATGAGTGGAGATCAAGAAGGGGTTCTATGGAGAGGGAGGACATTGTTCGAGACCCAATGGAAATGATTGCTTGTTGAGACTGCTTTAATCACTTGAGTGCAATTTGAGCCTAAAGTGTCGAAAATAAAAAATGACGAAAACTCAATATGTTAGAAGGTTCAAACCCTTCCAAATTTCTCTTTCCATTAAAACTTTGTAGTCAAGTTTGGTTAGTTCTAATCTTAAGTTAATATGCGATGCAAGAAGAAGCACTAACAATTGAACCCATCTAGTGAGTAATCATATGAGCGACAAGTATATGTTGTCCCTCGGTTGAGCTCGAAAATTTGAAACCTAATCGAAATTCTTGCTTATTAGCCTCAATATGTGCCACACAATCCGATCCTTCTAGACACATGTCAAACTCTAAGAGAGACAACACTTGGTTTTTAAGATATGACTCAATCTCTGTCACATTATTCATGCAAGCACAATTTATGCTTAAAAGAAACAAAATAAATAATGGGAAAAATCCAACAAGTTTCAAGTTCAAAACCCAACTGAAATGCTTGTTTCTGTGAGCACGATATATCCCCCCTTTATAATTTCGAGCTTGAGTAAATGCAGGGAAATAGACGACATGTGAACAATCATTGATAACAAAGTGCACATTATTCACGTAATTGTACTTTACACCTAAACATGCCAAAGTAAAAAAAAAG
>JAHRHJ020002147.1:0-14299 GCA_019776745.2 Taxus chinensis
AGAGTGATAAGATAAAAAGAATGCAAACACATTTTTTTAAAGAAAAGTGAATAAAAAACATATTTTTAGAGAGATATTACCTGGCAACAGACTGAGAAAGCCACGTGGGAATGAAGGGCAGGTAAAAATAAATAACTGAGTGACTGTCCAATGTAAGTAAATGCCAAAACAGTCCCAAAAAAGCCAGCTGAAGGAAAAAATGCCTTACCAGTCCAAAAAAACGCCTCAACAGTCCAAAAACGCCAGAACAGCGTGCAAAAACACAAGAAAGGAGAAAAAACGCCTTAGGACAGTTTTAAAAATGCCTGGAACAATTGAAAATGCAGCTAGGTGATAGAAAAATGCCTGGAACAAAGGAGAAAACGGCCAGGGGAGAAAAACGCTTGAGGACAGGCCAAAAAAATGCCTGGAAGGGAGAAAACAGTCAGAAAGGCCCAAAAAAACGTCTGGAACAGTTGAAAATGCTCAGAAAAGAGGAAAAACGTGAGTAGCTTTGCAAAAAACGTGAGTAGCTTTGCAAAAAACGTGAGAGACAAGGCAAAAACGTGAGAGGTTTTGCAAAAAACATGAGAGGTTTGCAAAAAACGTTTTGAGACAACAAGGAACCACAGCGATGAGGAAGAAGCTCGGAATAGTCTGAGTATACACCGGTGAAGAAAAAACAACGATCCCAATCAGTAATCACAGGTCCATGCCAAAAAACGAGCTCTTCTTTTACCCTGCAGCTGAATCTGAACACAACCAGCAAGAAATAACCCAGAAACAACAGCCACAAAGATCTAGAAATATTCAAATATGAACTCGGCTGATAAGAAAACCAACCAAATACCTTAACTTGCAACTGCTGAAACCTCAATACGAGGTGAGCAATAATTCCAAAATGATAATCGAAAAAAACTTGCACACGAGGAAATGAGAAGAAACCAGAAGTAATAAACAACTGAGAAACAAAGAGTGCACGTTTACGGAAACCAGCTCTGATACCATGAAAGAGGGATTCGCGAGAACCGATGTCGAAAAGCGATGCACCACAATGAAGTTGCACTCCGATGGTAACCTCAAGCCAACGCAATATGCAAGATTTGAAACAATGGAAAGAAGATTGCAAGTAAGAAGAATGGGTCTACTCATCCTCATAGATCGAAAAAATAGGAAGTACAAATAAGGATGCTGTGTAACCCCCATGCCTAAACATGGAAAGAACTCAATGACGCCACTGACGCATATGACATTGACTGACGCATATGACGCCACTAGAAGAGGAGTTACAATTCCAAATAAGGAATGTAACTCCTATGACGCATTGACGCAAATGACGATGTCAGATTCTATGACAGAATCTGACACTTGTCATTTGACTTCCTAAGACCTATGACTCTCGCAAGGCGAGATGACTCACCTAGGTGATGTGGACGATGACTGGACAGTCACACACACCAACAAGAATGTCATGTAACAAAGTTATTTAGCAAATCTGATATCTTTCCCTTTAAGTGTAATAGTAGAGGAAATCCTACCCATGAAGCCCTTAGTTGTTTTGATACCTTTCATGTCCTCATGTATCACACCTCTACATATGGATCTAGACCCAATTTTGCAAATAAGAACATACAGTACAAAAGAGAATAGGTGCCCCCATACTCTCCCCTTATGCTAAACAAATTATGAACTAAAATAAATGTTTGAATATGTTGAAAGTGTGCTAGTGAAACTGAAATAGGAAGGAGATTTGTGAAGTCCATATTTTTTATATAACAATATTTTTTATATGAATTATATCTCATGACCCTATTTTATTTTTATATCATTTATGTTTATAAATAATTAATAATAAAAATGGTTATAATACACACAAAACATCCTCTTAAATGTGCTACCTTCTTGAAATTGTGTAATTTATAAGCTTGGTGCATTTTAAGCCTCACATTAACTTGGAATAATGGTGTGGGTCTACGGATGGGTGAATGTAAGGAGATTTACACATTGAAATTTTATGTAAATTAAAACATAAAATTTTGGTAAGTGTGAGTGGTATTTATTATAAATTTAATTTGTTTTTTATCTATATATGATCATGTACGCTCTCTTATGTACATATGCAGGGTGTGCACCTCTCTACATAGTCTTAGAGCTCGTCTTCAAAGTGATACTTTGCAATTTATAAACATTTCTTCTAGTACATTTTTGCATCATCTTAATACTTCACAACATACCATGCAACACTTGTTTAACACTTAATTAAATTTTACATTAATTTAATTATGTATAGGTTATATTATGATTTGATTGCAGATCTTACAAATATGTTACAATATAAATACTAACTCGGATTTACAACTAAAATCAAAAAGAAATAATTTTAATACACCAATCAACCTAACATGTAATTGAGATCTCTAAACAGATGTATGAAGGCACTTTGTTGATTTTGAATGACTTCTAAAGAGAACTGAGACTACGTAATACTGAAATAGGGAGGTCTAAACCTAAATGACCTTCTAACACTCTGATTTTGTATGCTAACTTGGTGAATGTTTTACATACTGTTATAGCTCTTGAAATGAAAGCAAACATGTTAAGATATGTTTTGATCTTAAGAGAATGTGTTGCTAATTTGGATTCTTGCATACTGTGGCTTATTGCATGGACAGCAAATATTGTACTTGTATGTTTGCTGATGTGACGACAGATTGTCGTATAATTGCTTGCTCTTGTGCTGATTGACAGCATACCCTGAATCAATTCCATTGATTCAAGTATGCTGAGGTCCTCTTGTGTTTTCTATGTTAATTCACACTTGAACTGGACTAGGATTATTATAAGCGTGCAGCGTCTGATTACAGGTGTGAATAGCTAGCACGAAAATGCCAACGACAGGGGTTCGATTCTTGAACCCTGTACTGTCGAATTCGGGACCTCGTGGGGCGAGAAACGCCTGGACACGGGTGGCCTTGGCATGTAATCGGAAGGACGGAACGTCCTGCTCTGCGTTAACGTGGATGTTAGCAAGGGGCTGGAAGGAAGTTGTTAGTGTTAGTGGTTAGTGTGAATTAAACCTAAACTAACCCTAAGACCTAACATACATCCTACACTACTATCCTAGTGGATTTTTAAATTAAAAAAAAAAAAGGGGAAAAATAAATCTAAATCCTAAAACCTAAGGTCTAACTAAGACCTAGGTCGAATGAACTATGTAACCTAAAACTAATCCTAAGCTAAAGGGGTACGCAGACCCTTGGGAAGAAAAGGATAAGGATGGATAGGAGGCATTCATTGGCATTTATGAACTGTCCCTTCGGGGACGGCGCCAGTTTTGGCGGGACAGGTAGGAGATAGAGGTATCCATTTGGAAGCTTGGCTAAATTCATTTGCATGGAAAAATTTGAAAATTGGAGACTTGCCAACCCAAGTGGAGGTGGCGTAGAAAATAAGGAAAAAGGGCGAGCCTTTATTGCATTAATGGTTCTTGGTCCTCGCGACCAGCTCGCCTTGGGAAGTGTATGAGGGAATTTTGATTTTCATTTTTTGTTGATTCGAGCTTTTGCAAAGTTGCTCTGCATTTGGTTTCTTGGTCTGGTTCAGTCGAACCAGCTCTTGCATTCGACATTTTCTTGGAAGTTTTGAGGCTGTTGATCAGCCAAGAAGAAGGAAGAAAGTGCTGGGAATATTGTGTTGCCGTTGTGGAAGAAAAACGCGGCAAAACGAAGCTTTCTTCGAGTTCTGGAAAAGAGATTACAGGCATGTTAAGCCCTTCTCTTTAAAATCTTTGCTTGATTTAAATGTTTCATTAAAACAACCCTGCTCTTGGGTTGGGATTGCTTGATTGTTTTTGAGTTGATTTGGAAATGGATTTGTTGATTCTTGCCTTCTTTTCCTTGGAAAATGATATGAAACGGCTCTGGTTGCTCGGCCTTGATTTGTTGTTGCTTAAATTTGGTTGGAATAGGAATTACCGTTGTGGTTGCTGACAGTGTTGTAGAAAGAAATAAACATTTTCTTCCTCTGTACATGTGGTATGGAGTGGACAGGCTGTTTAAACTTTTTCTTATAATGTAATCGTTCTCCTTGATGTTGTGCTTGGAACTGCTATTACATGTGAAGAGAAAAATGGAATTTCAGTCATGTTATGTTGCTATGATATGGGTTTCCTTCCTTTCTTGCTGTCATTTTTGGAAATAATGGGGTACAGTCGTCCCCTTGCTGTTGTGGTTAATCCGTCCTTGCATTTGATTGGTTGGAAACACTTCCACGACGTGCTGGTTTGTTGACAGTATGGTGTTTGAAATAGATATAATTCTTTCACTGTTCGTGTTGTTTGAAAGTGGAACAGGTGTGTAATCGTTCCTTATGGTGTAAAGGTTTTCCATTTAGTGTAATCGTTTCTTTACTGTGTATGTGGAACTGTCTTTGCAAGAAAAGAGGAAATGGAAATACAGTCGCATATATTGCTGTAATTTGGGTTCTGTTGAATCTTGTTGTCATTTTGGAAATGATACAAAATACTGTTATTGGTCGCTGAGTTCAGCTGTCCTTGTATTTCTGAATGAAATGCTTTCCTGTTGTGCTGGTTGTTTAACAGTATTGGGAAAAATTGTCATATGTATCACGGGTCTGTACGTGTTAATTGAGTTATTTCTCTTTTGAAACCATAAGTTCTTTTGCTGATGAACTGGAATGAAAGAAGCGATGGTTGTTGAAGTTGTTTCATATTGAAATTTTTAAAGGAAATAGATTCTCTTCCTTCTACTGTCTTGGATTCTGATGAAAGTGGCATTCGGGTTCTCTACGAGTAATTGAACTCGAATTGAATTCAAGTATTAGCAACATTTCCATGGCTGTGCCTTTTCTTGTATAGGAAATGAGCAATTACGTTTTGGTATCCGTGAAAATAGGAAAAGTAGACTGTTTTTCCTTCTGAAGTTATTGATGGATTATATTTTCTCCTTGCTGTGAAAATAGGATGGTTTTATTGTGTTTTCTTGATACTGTTCGGTCTTCTTAATCAGACTATTGACGCAATTATAAACTAGTTTTGTATTCTGTGCAATGAATGATTATAATTTCTTCTTGCTGTAATGAAGGATGACCCCATTGCGTCTGGCAGTCGAAGTTTGACCTTCTGATATTATTTTGTTTTTACTATCTTGAGAATGCAAATTTGGCTGGAATGTTCATTGCTGTAGCTTGTTGGATTGCAGCTGTACTGGCTATGTGAGATGCTTATCAATGAGAACGTTTACGCTGTTATCTGTCTAAGTTGAGTTGTCTTGCTTAGAAAAACGTGATTGAATGTTTTTACTTCATTCTGAAAACAATGATTGTTCTTAATGAAATAGTAGAGAATGAATTCTTCTCTTTTTGCTATTTGGGACTCTGAAAGTGACATTGGAATTATAGTGTCTAAGACTCGGTCTTGCTGTAGGTAACAGCCATGTACCATTTGTTATTAAGAACTATATGTGTTCAGAGGCATAAAAGATTATATGAATATATATACTTGCGTGGTTGCAAATTTGTTGTTGGTTAGCTATACAGTGTAAGAAGTAAGGAATCTTCTAGTATAGCAAATACCTAGTATACATATTGATATGGCTTGCTCCACGATAATTATAATGTCTTACTAACCTGTTTGGCATTCATATGAACTGGAAATGAATGAAATTATTCTTGCTGCCAGAAAGTGAATTCCGAGTGGATTTTGTAAGTTTCACTCTGAACTGTTATATTGATTTGTCTTTCGTCTGGATTCCACTGTTAGGACAGTCATGTGGAAAGAGATAGAGATATGAATTAATGTTTTAGAAAGATGATCTTTCTTCTTTCATTCAGTTAGGAACCTGGAATTCGTGAATGAAGAATTTTATGGTGCTTAGATGAGAGCTACTATATGCATTGCTGTTCGCTTTCTTGTTTGTACTTGAATGCTTTAAAACTTAATGTGCTTCATGAACGGAAAGGGAAGTAATGGATTTATATTCAGTTAGTTTCATCCTTTGCATTTGTTATTAATGAAAGGCGTGGAAAAGATAACTGTATGCTGTATAGGCAGCAATCTACTTGAATTCCTAACTTTACAAATTTTGTAAATTGATACTTGCAATGATTATGTGAAAACGGGACAGCAGTCCCTTGGCTGGTTGTGATGATATTCTGATGATTTAGTGGTTATGCTGATCTCTCTTTTGTGCTTTTCGAGATTGATGTTTTGCTGTTGTTTCATAAAAGCAGGGTTCTTTTATTGAAACAGTTAGTTGAAGCATCTTATTTTAAGGATAAGTGCTTAATGTGCTCAGTTCATTGAACTGACCCGTGCAATTCATTTTGCAGATGGAATTTGATTAGAATGAAGACTTGGCTGTCTTCTGATGCCTCTTGATAAAATATAAATTAAATTGTAACTGTTGCTTTTATTCCTCTTTGAGGAATTGTGAAAGAAGAAAATATATTCTTCTGTCCATGAGTTGTATAGATGCTTTGTAAAAACTATACCCAATCAGTTGGATTGGCAAATGTACAAATTATGACTTGAAATATTGAATACAGTTACAAGTGTGATATTTTCAATAATTATATCAGTTTGATATTGTTATATAAATTGGGAATAAAATGTTACTTCTCGATTTGGAATTGTTTCGTAATCCTTGGATGGATGCTGAATTGAAACTGATATCTATTCTTACTTAAATACAACCTTTAAGTTGAACAATGCAATTAATTCATACTTGGGTAAAGATGAATTTTGAATTGACATTAAAAAGGATTAAGAAGAATATGATTTTATAATCAGAGGGTATTCAGGATTAGCTTAGGAGCTAAGGAATATCAATTTAAATTTGGAGTATTCGAACTTCGTTTTCGAACTCCATCATTGATCCCGTTTGATAAAAATTCAGATTAAAGGATATAGGATACATATATCCATAACTAATGATCCTTAACTATATAATGTTAAGGGGAACAAATGAGTTCATTTCTTGAAGTTTAGACCTCGTTTGAATGACGTCTAATAAGTTAATATTCTGAAATAAGTTGCAGTTGGAAACATCTTGGTTAAGTTTAATAGGTTAAACTTATTATGTCCGTCGGTACGGACTGCTTAATCTAATGATTAAGAAATAAACCAAGTAAGGAAATGTAGCTCTTCGATACGAAGGAGACGATACATAACGAACTAATGGACAGTTTAGTCCCTTTTAGTTATATACAACTGCAACGGAAACGAGGATCAAGGGATCAGCGTGGACGCTGAAAATTGCTTAAACTATTAACTCGTGGCTAAGTCACTTGGGCAGGATGTGTATTCTCGTTGGGAGAATTCTGCAGGACATTGGCATACGCCAGCTACAGCAAGGTGTCTTCATGAAGACGGGGTCTTCATGACGACACATTGTTGCAGCTGACATATAGCAATGCCCTCCCGAATTAAAACATTTAGAATACATAGGCTGAATGTGTAGATCTTAGCTGGGGTGGAGATAGGGTATGATTTGGTATACGGAGTGACTCCGGAATACTAAAGATAATCAGACACACGGAGTCGTGGGGTAACGACACCGTATGTCTGCGTATCTTTAGTTACCTGGAGTGCCTTCCTATACCCGCTCATATTACTGGCTGGAATCGAAAGTTTAAAACGGAACTTAAACGATGAGGACTGGTAGGAACCAGGAAAGACCATTCTAGATAACAGGTGAAGTGAAGTGAAGGACGTATTCCGTAGATGTGTATCACATTCAGGAATATGATCATGCAAAGCATGTGAAAATCTTTGGCCAAAGTATCGCAATTGCTGGTTGCGTTGTCCTTATCACTTAATTTAAGATGCAGGATGTCAGATGAATATCAGTAACAGATATTCAGATAGGCTTCTTAAATGGATCACTTCGATAACCGGGGAAGGTTATGAGAACAAGTATATAAAATATACTATGCATAAACAAACATGAAGGATCGGTTGTTGCCGAGTCATGTACATGAAGGATCGGTTGTTGCCGAGTCATGAAATGAAGGATCGTTGAAACTCCGAGCCATGAAAATGGAAGATCGGCAGTTCATCGAGTCATTTACAGCAGCATATAGAATCTGTTATGAGATTGAATGGCATTGAATGTGTGTTCCATATTGTAAATATGTGAACAGGGAACATTCGTTTTTAAAAGAAATTGTATGATCCAAACTGTGTGGTTTGGGCAGAGAACAATTATTAAATCTTGAACGTGTGTTTGAATTTTATAATTCATAACAGAGAACGTTATAAAAAGAAAAAAAAAAAAAATTTCCCTTGTTCTGGAGTTTTGAAATGAGGATGTTACAAAAGGGCAAGATTAGCAGCTGAACTTACGAATGATATAAAGAGAATAAGTCCTCCAAAGTTTGATGGAACAACTCTTGGGGACGGAGCTGAAAACTGGCTCAGTGAAATGGAGAAATACTTTGCAATAAGAAACTTCTCTGAAGAGACTAAAGCGATATGGGGAGCATATCAGCTTTCTCATGAAGCATCATCCTGGTGGGACAACCGTAAGGTTGAGCTGAATATTGTCGAATCAGACATAACTTGGGATCAATTTAAGGGATATTTTAGGCAAAGATGGCTGCCTCAACTCTATTTTGATAGGAAAATGACTGAATTTCAGAACTGGTCGCAAGGAAGGCTGTCGGTGACAGAATACTGGGAAGGGTTTACTAAACTCCTTAAGTATGTGCCGCAGTACCAAGCTGACGAGAAGTTCAGAATACGGAAATTCATAATGGGACTGAATCCCATCATTGGTGGCGAAGTGGATGTCCACGGCCCAACCACCATGGATGGAGTTGTCGAAAAGGCAATCAGACAGGAACAAAAATTGAGAGCAATCTCTGCTCACAGGGAAGAGATAAGGAAGAAGATTCCCAATCCTTCTTCGTCTCTTGCACCAAAAAGGGGACCTTGGAAAAGGTTTGGTGTGAAAAATAAAATTGTTGTAGATAACAACAAGAAACCTGTGATGAACAGACCTGTAAATAGCGTGCGGAACAGCTTCCCAAAAGTTAGTGGCATTGGACAGAAGTCCTATGGAAGCCAAAACGATAACTTTAAGGCTGGTAATAAATTTGAACCTAGAAAAGGGCCAGCTGGAGGATGCTTCAACTGTGGAAAAGACCACTATGCGAATCACTGTCCTCTGAAGAAGGATGATCGCGGACAGCAGCATAGGATACATGCTGCAGTGTCTAACAGACAAGCTGAAAAGCAAGTGACGCCCATAGAAGTTACGGGTAAGTTATTCGGTAAACCTGTAGTTGTACTTTTTGATACTGGAGCTACAGAATGTTTTATTTCTACTGAACTAACTATGAAATTAAAAAGAAAGGCTGCGAGAATGGATAAAACATGGACAGTGCATTATGGGAATAATGCTGTCCATACAGTTGAAATGTGCCTTTTTGGGGCAATTCTTGACCTGCCTGGTTTCTCCACCGAAGTTGACTTGTATGTCACTCCTCTAGGATCATATGATATCATTATTGGAGTTAACTGGTTGGCTGAACATAAAGCAAAAGTTGACTGTTATGAAAAACAAATCAGTTGCCTTGATGACCTGCAGAAAGCAGTAGTCATTCAAGGTGTAAAACGGGAAGTTGCAGTTAGGAAACTGACGGCTATGCAACTAAAGAGGGCCAAAAACAGAGGCTGCACTTTGTATGCGGTAAAAATGACAGAAAATGAAGTGGAAGATAATGATTTCATGGAAAGGTATCCATTGTTGAGGGATTTTCGTGATGTGTTTCCGGAGGAATTGCCGGGTCTTCCGCCCAAACGTGAGTTTGACTTCGCTATAGAGATCAAACCAGGAACGGAACCCATATCTAAGGCACCTTATAGAATGACTACCATTGAGCTGGTAGAACTGAAGGCTCAGTTACAAGAACTTCTGACTAAGGGGCTGATCAGACCGAGCGTCTCACCTTGGGGAGCGCCGGTAATCTTTGTAAAGAAAAAGGATGGCACCTTGAGGCTGTGCATTGATTACAGAATGCTGAATAAAGCAACCATTAAAAATCGATACCCACTTCCAAGAATCGATGATCTGTTTGATCAGATGCGAGGAGCATCAGTCTATTCAAAAATAGATCTGCGGTCAGGGTACCATCAGCTGAGAATAAAAGAGGAAGATATTCATAAAACAGCTTTTAGAACGAGGTATGGGCACTATGAGTTCACGGTGTTGCCTTTTGGGCTGACTAATGCACCTGCCGCCTTCATGAATCTAATGAATAACATTTTTCAAGAATACTTAGACAAGTTTGTGCTTGTATTCTTAGACGACATTCTTATATACTCTAAAAATGTCGAAGAGCACCAAGAACATCTCAGGATAGTGCTGGAAATCTTAAGAAAGAGGAAGTTGTATGGCAAACTGTCCAAATGTTCCTTTTATGATGCAGAGGTGCATTATTTGGGACACGTTATAAGCAAAGACGGGATAGCTGTTGACCCTTCAAAGATCACAGCTATAACTGAGTGGCCTGCACCTAAGAACGTGCACGAAGTAAGGAGCTTCATGGGCTTGGCTGGATATTATAGAAAGTTCGTTAAGGACTTTTCAAAAATTGCTGCCCCAATCACTTCGTTGCAGAAGAAAGAAAAGAAATTTGTCTGGACAGACAAATGTGAATCTGCCTTTAAAAAGTTAAAGGAGCAGTTAACTACAGCACCTATTTTGACTGTACCTGATCCAAATGGAGATTTTATGGTTGTAACGGACGCCTCAGGAGAAGGCCTTGGGGGTATTTTGTTACAGAATAACCATGTTATCGCTTATGAAAGCAGAAAGCTTAAGTTACATGAACAGAACTATGCTCCACACGATCTTGAGCTCGCTGCCATAGTACATGCGCTTCAAATATGGAGGCATTACCTTCTTGGCAAGCCCTTTGAATTAAAAACAGACCATCTGGGGCTGAAGTATATTTTTACTCAGCCAAATCTGAATGCAAGGCAACGAAGATGGTTAGAATTTCTGTCTCAGTATGATTTTGATATAAGCTACATTAAGGGCAAGGAAAATAGAGTAGCAGATGCTCTGAGTCGAAGGAAGCATATCTCTGCTCTTATAACGTTAAGAACTCAGTTTAAGGATGAGGTAAAAGATGCCTTAGAATCAGATCCCTATTTTCAGCAAGTCAAATCAGCACTTGCTGCAGACCCGCAGGACAGCAGGTATAAGGGATTTCGTTTTGATAACGAAGGAGTTCTGAGGTTCGAAAACAGGGTATATGTACCTGTGGCAAATGACTTAAGAGGGAAATTGCTCACTGAATTCCATAATTCACCTTTTTCTGGACACCCTGGCATCACAAAAATGCTTGCTGATCTTAAGCAGCAATATTTTTGGAAGGGAATGAAAAAGGATGTGGTAGAGTTTGTAACACACTGCTTGGAATGTCAGCGTGTTAAAGCGGAACATATGCACCCTTCTGGATTATTGTATCCCCACAGCATTCCGCAGTATAAGTGGCAAGTGATAACGATGGATTTCGTTCAAGGATTGCCTATGTCAAGAAATAAACATGACATTATCCTGGTTGTAGTCGACAAATTGACCAAAGTGGCACACTTCATTGCTGGTAATTTGAAGGACGATGCACCAGTTTTAGCAAGAAGATTTGTACATGAAATCTTCAGGTTGCATGGAATACCGGAATTAATCATATCGGACAGAGATCCGAGGATGACATCAAGGTTTTGGCAAACGCTTAATGCAGCCTTGGGAACTAAATTAAACTTCAGTTCTGCATATCATCCAGAAACGGATGGACAGACTGAGAGAGTTAATCAAGTTTTAGAGGACATGCTGAGGATGTATTGCATGGACCAGCAGTATAAATGGGAGGAATACCTTCCGCTGGTAGAATTTGCTTACAATAACACCTATCATGCCTCTTTAAAAATGGCGCCCTTTGAAGCATTGTATGGAAGAAAATGCAGAACCCCTGTCAGCTGGGACAGCGTTGAGGACAGAGAGGTAATTGGGCCAGAAATCCTTATGGAAATGGAACAGCAAATCAAAATGATTCGGGAACATCTAAAGGAGGCTGCCAATAGGCAGAAGAGCTATGCAGACTTGAAGCGGGTTGACAGGCATTATAAACTTGGAGAGAAGGTCTTTCTTCGGGTGAAGCCGAAAAAGAGCTCCATAACCTTTGGCAGGGCTGCCAAGTTGTCACCACGTTACGTGGGACCTTTTGAAATTATTGAAATAATCAACCCTGTAGCTTATCGTCTAGCATTACCTCCTGCCTTGTCTCAAATGCATGATGTTTTTCATATTTCTTTGCTTAAGAAATACGTGACAGATTTATCACATGTGCTAAATTGGAATTCCTTGCAGGTCCAAGACCCAGGAATAATCGTGGTTAAGCCCATTCGAGTGTTGGGAACTCGCCAGTTGTACTTGAGAAATCGCGAAGTGAACCAATGTAAGGTCCAGTGGGACCAGTTCAGCGAGGAAAGTGCAACTTGGGAGAATCTCGAAGAAATGAGATCTACTTTTCCACATCTGTTTAACTGAATATGAAATTCAGAGAACTGAAAATTTTACCAAATTTAGACAATTATTAGTCTATTGTACAGTTGTCTTAAAACGTTGTTTTTAAGAGAGAATCTGTTTTTGGTATGAACTTATGAATGAAAGGACAATAACTGAATTTTGTCCTATGAACTCCTTGATTTGTAAATCTGATCATCGGGACGATGATTCTTTAAGGAGGGAAGAATGTAACACTCTGATTTTGTATGCTAACTTGGTGAATGTTTTACATACTGTTATAGCTCTTGAAATGAAAGCAAACATGTTAAGATATGTTTTGATCTTAAGAGAATGTGTTGCTAATTTGGATTCTTGCATACTGTGGCTTATTGCATGGACAACAAATATTGTACTTGTATGTTTGCTGATGTGACGACAGATTGTCGTATAATTGCTTGCTCTTGTGCTGATTGACAGCATACCCTGAATCAATTCCATTGATTCAAGTATGCTGAGGTCCTCTTGTGTTTTCTATGTTAATTCACACTTGAACTGGACTAGGATTATTATAAGCGTGCAGCGTCTGATTACAGGTGTGAATAGCTAGCACGAAAATGCCAACGACAGGGGTTCGATTCTTGAACCCTGTACTGTCGAATTCGGGACCTCGTGGGGCGAGAAACGCCTGGACACGGGTGGCCTTGGCATGTAATCGGAAGGACGGAACGTCCTGCTCTGCGTTAACGTGGATGTTAGCAAGGGGCTGGAAGGAAGTTGTTAGTGTTAGTGGTTAGTGTGAATTAAACCTAAACTAACCCTAAGACCTAACATACATCCTACACTACTATCCTAGTGGATTTTTAAATTATAAAAAAAAAAGGGGGAAAAATAAATCTAAATCCTAAAACCTAAGGTCTAACTAAGACCTAGGTCGAATGAACTATGTAACCTAAAACTAATCCTAAGCTAAAGGGGTACGCAGACCCTTGGGAAGAAAAGGATAAGGATGGATAGGAGGCATTCATTGGCATTTATGAACTG
Source organism: Taxus chinensis (assembly GCA_019776745.2). Classification (NCBI taxonomy): domain Eukaryota; kingdom Viridiplantae; phylum Streptophyta; class Pinopsida; order Cupressales; family Taxaceae; genus Taxus; species Taxus chinensis. The sequence goes on from JAHRHJ020002147.1 coordinate 13,554, forward strand.
TCCCTTCGGGGACGGCGCCAGTTTTGGCGGGACAGGTAGGAGATAGAGGTATCCATTTGGAAGCTTGGCTAAATTCATTTGCATGGAAAAATTTGAAAATTGGAGACTTGCCAACCCAAGTGGAGGTGGCGTAGAAAATAAGGAAAAAGGGCGAGCCTTTATTGCATTAATGGTTCTTGGTCCTCGCGACCAGCTCGCCTTGGGAAGTGTATGAGGGAATTTTCATTTTCATTTTTTTTTGATTCGAGCTTTTGCAAAGTTGCTCTGCATTTGGTTTCTTGGTCTGGTTCAGTCGAACCAGCTCTTGCATTCGACATTTTCTTGGAAGTTTTGAGGCTGTTGATTAGCCAAGAAGAAGGAAGAAAGTGCTGGGAATATTGTGTTGCCGTTGTGGAAGAAAAACGCGGCAAAACGAAGCTTTCTTCGAGTTCTGGAAAAGAGATTACAGGCATGTTAAGCCCTTCTCTTTAAAATCTTTGCTTGATTTAAATGTTTCATTAAAACAACCCTGCTCTTGGGTTGGGATTGCTTGATTGTTTTTGAGTTGATTTGGAAATGGATTTGTTGATTCTTGCCTTCTTTTCCTTGGAAAATGATATGAAACGGCTCTGGTTGCTCGGCCTTGATTTGTTGTTGCTTAAATTTGGTTGGAATAGGAATTACCGTTGTGGTTGCTGACAATGTTGTAGAAAGAAATAAACATTTTCTTCCTCTGTACATGTGGTATGGAGTGGACAGGCTGTTTA
>JAHRHJ020002148.1:0-14297 GCA_019776745.2 Taxus chinensis
TTTCTTATTCACTGTTATGCTTTGTCATTTCTTCTTTGTTGTTGTTAATAAGTGCGCGTGCATCCGGCATTGATTGCAATCTAAAGTGTTTATGTTGTAGAGGATTGTACATACCCTTAGTGTGGGGTGGTTGTCATCCAAAGTTGGGTATGATAAGGAAGGAAATAATTTGTGCAGATGTGATATAAAGGTGTGTTGCTAGTAGAAATAAAATTGCCCCTAATGGAGACATAGGTGAAAAAATGACTGCACAATGTTAACACGAGGTAAGTTGCGGCCATGGAAACTACTTCGAGGAAGGAATAGTGGAAAAGTACTTCGCTGCATGGGAGCATGTGAAAGGAGGTCTGTAGAAAAGAGGTAGTAAGGCACGTTGGAAGGTTATTATTGTGGTGCGTATATGTATTGTGTGGAGAATTTGGTAATGGTAGTTAAGGTGAGAATCAGAGTGGAGGTGGAGGAGCAATAAAATGTGATTAAATGTAAATAAATTTTCAAAAATACAATAAGGATGGGATGATGTTAATTTTACTTTGAAATTATGAGTGGAGTATTTGAGAAAGCTATTTGCGAACGAGCCAACGAGACCACGTAAAGTGAATAGAGATAAGAAACCCGGGTGAGGATAACAAAAGTGTGCATGAAATTGGCTTGTGTGTGTGTCCCATTAGAGAAGGCGTTGAGTGAAATAAAATGAAAGCAATAGAAAGGAGAAATAGGCAAAAGGGTTTCAAGAAGAAGCTAAAGGCATATGTTTTCAAGCTAGGGCATGGGTGTTTGGATTGCTAGCTCGAAGAAGTTAAAAGGACACCCTTTTCTTACTATGGCACAAGGGAGGCACTTGGAGTTAGGCCACAGATAGGAAGAAGACCTAATTGAAGACATGGTGGTCAGTGTGCATGGGCGGAGACAACCCATAGATAAAAATGAAAGTGATCATGAGTTACTCATCACATCAATAAGAGAGGAGAAAGTATTGGAAACACCACGTGCTAGACTTAGACTAAACCTAATCAATGAGGGAGAACCATTCCCCAAAAGGTTGTTCAAAATAATTGAGAAATTTGGGGTGCCCTGGCCGTTCAAAACCTTTGTGAAGGTCAACTGGACTCCCTTAGAAGGAAGCCACCTGAGAAGAGTGCAGAAAGAAGGTAAAGCTCGAGGATGACACGGAGGCTGAGTCGGGAGAGGGAATGAGGAACCCTGGTGTAACCCGATGATTGTAGAGGAGCCTCAACAATGAAGCGATGATAATGAGGAGATGGGTTTAAAGGAAATAGAATTGGAAATGGGTATCCATCTAGCACACCTGATATCGCTCAGGAAGGTGAAGGACTAACTCCAGACTCTGGCACTTAGGTTCCTAAGGGGTCAGGAAATCAAAGGAGGGGAAGGTAGAGAAGAAACGGGGCTCCTGCTAATATGGGTATGTAGACGACCCAAGACAAATTATACGCACCCACTTTCAAAGCACCATAGGGCAAAGGGAATTTTATGGATGGGAGTTGATTGGATCCAGGATGGTCATTCTGCGTATACTAGAAGCAATTGTCTTGGTCCATGTAAAACATATGGAAAAACCATCTTTTGCATATGAGAGGCAATAGTGTCTCGCACCGAGGAAAAGAAGGCCCGCAAAATTAGGCTCATTGATTGTCAAAAACCTGTGATGTCTGATGAACAAGTGGATTAAGGTTAATCTGCTTGAGGTGAGGTAGAGGAATGTGGATAAAGAGGGGCAACAATTAGAGTGTTATTGGATGAAGACAATAAGAACGAAGACTACATAGATAAAACACCTAAAAAGAAGAGAAGGAATTTTTTTTTTTTGTGAGAAGAAAAGAATGAGGCTTTTATTTAGCATGGCTGGGGAAACTTGGGGACCATAGTATTAGGTTTAAAGCCTCATTTATATCTCAGGTTCCTCAAAATTTTCCTCTGCAATGCTTATTTGTGGAAACTGGTTAAAATTTGGTAGAGAAGATGATGAAGGGGGCCCATTCAAATGACTACACCAAAATATCCTGCAGAAGAAGAAGCAAGAGCAAAGGTCAATATTTTCATAAAATTTTGAAGTTATGAGGCTTTTCTCCAAACCTTGAAATATGAGTTGAATAAAGAAGATCAATCTTTGAACATGTGTGTAGCACTGGATGCAATAATAAGGATTAGAAATGTAGCAGAAGATAATGAAGTTCTGAAGGCAATGAAGGATGAGACACTTGGGCACACAGAAAGGTTAGCTCTAGTGAAATAAAATCATGAGGCCCTCATAGTATCCCAATATCCACACAAGGATTGGATCAATGAGATTGGGAAACTTATAGCGTAGAAAATGGATTTCATGGAAGGAATGGTGTTAGGTATGACCAATATTGTCCAAGTGCTACAAAATTGAAAAGATAAGATAAATCAAGATGAATTAGATGCCATAGTGAAAAAAAATTCCAGAGAAAATAGGGGACACCCTAAATGATTGGAAAACATTGGAATCCAAGCTTAAGGGTGAATATCTAGAGTTGATGCTGCCTATAGATGAGGGAACTGCAAAGTAAAAACTTCATTCTTTCATTTCTTTATTATTTGTTGTCAGAGATATAAGAGGGAATTACCCATTGCCAAGGCATTAATTTACTTTAGTGTGGGGTAATGTTGAGCAGATGGAATATTTCTCCAAAGTAAATACACATAAAGGATGCGCACGCGAGAGAAAAGGCACATTTAAATGCGTGGAAGAATAACAAAATAAGCACGTGCCATAACACTTTGAATTAGGAACTTAGTCATTTTATGGGTCTGGGATATTTCTAGAGTTATCATGTTGGGAACACAAAGATATGAAGAGTTGTGGTCCACACAATGGTATTTTTGGAACAAGCATCAGCTAAGTGTCATGCATAGTTTTAGGCTAATAATAGGATTTCTACTCAGAGTTAAACTATATGAAGTCTATTGTTAGAGCACTTGCATGTTTTGCATCCTTCTTGTAAAGGCGCGTGGATATTATTAACATGTGGCCTATTTTTAGATAGTGCATGAGAAGTGAAGGGAAAGTCCCCACACCTATATACATATAGGTGTGAGGACTTTCCCTGATAGTGCATGAGAAGTGAAGGGAAAGTCCTCACACCTATATATATATATATATATATATATATATATATGTATATATGTATGTCATGTATGTATGTATGTATTGATTTGTATGATTTGGTGTGTCAATTATTATAGAGTTATGTTGTTGGTTTTGTCGCGCACATGACTCTTGGAGATACCTTTATAATGTATGAAGCTTCTGTGTTTTACAAAATTTAATACAATGGATCATATTGGCTGGATAACGGTGTTGAACATGACTAAAAATGTTTCTTGTATGGTAAATCTTGTTATATTCATTGTTTAGTTTATCTTATATAAATTCTAAGATCTAGGATCTAGTTTATACATTGTGGAATGTTTACTATTGGTTATGAATCTGAATATACATATGCACTATCATGTTAACATTCTATACAAGAAAATCTAAAGAGGGACCTGGTGCCTTTAGGTGGTCTGGGTGAGCACTCAACTCAAGTTGAGTGATGTGTCAGTACACCTGGGTCATTTACAGTGAATTCTAGGTTGCAGCATGTTGCACTGAAAAATGTTGTGTAATTGTCCCTTGGTTACATGTGTCCAGGAAGGGTTATGGGCACCTAGGCACTATTTTCCTAGTCTGGGAGCTGATGTTTGTGCTGTGGGAAGGACCCAAGTTAGATTCTGAGCCCTTTCTGATACTGATGATGGTGATGTACCAGTATCGAACTGTGTTGTGTGATGACTATAGATTATTGTATGGGGTGATTTTTTCATTCAAATGATGCCCACCCTCATTTGGGGTGTATGTGATGTCGCTAAGGAGTAAGTGGTCGAATGGAGGACTGACCCCTATGATGAATCTTTACCTTGTAGGGGGAGGGAGTGTGCTTTTTGAAAACAAAGGGTTTAGGAGACAAGTGTTAGTACAAGTAAGACAAACACGCATGTAAAATGTAAGCTAGGAAACAAACAAACAATGTGTAAGCTAATATGCAAGAAGACAATGTAAACCATAAGAAGTCGGTTTCAAACATGGTACATCACTCATGATGTCACATGAAAATCAAGGCTGAGTAGGAAAAAAACAAACAATTGTGCACAAAATACAAATGAAAAAGTCTAAAAACAATGGAAAACAATGACAAGTAATGACATGTAATGTAATAGACGCACGACAAATTTTGCACATGAAGAACTCATTAGCATGTTAGAAAGATAAAACATTATGTTAAGGCATTTTATAATATGATAATAACGTGCTATAAAAATGAAGCAATAGTACTTGTAGTGTATGAAAGTGGATGCCCTCAGGAGCTGATGTGGGACTAGTAATATGTATTGCACTAAGCATATGTGCTACGTGTATCGATCTGTAGAATATATTATGTTTGTTGAGCATGTTTTCATGTGTGGAAGTGTTGGAGACTATACACTAAAATTACTATACACTATCCATATTTTTCTCTCCATGGTTTGGGGCCGGATCGGGCCCTGAGCGGAGGTCTCCGGGGGCGGCAGTGCACCCCCGAGAAAAAAAAATTGACCTAAAAAAAACATGATCGATATCTTGGGAAACATTCTCTTCTCATATGGGTGGAATTTTTGAGTGGTTTTGGCCCATGGATTTGGTACCCATGGTATTGTAAACCTACTTAAGTAGTTTCCCTATTTATGTGATTTTGTGCATATGGTAGGATTGATGTTACATTACAAATGTGTGTGAGTTCAAGTGTGAATTTTATAGAGTTTGTTGAGCATAACTCCAAATAGATCTAGGTACTATATTAAGAGAAGAGGTGGCTTGTCAAAAATCTAAGCAAAATGATTCTTAGTGGACGTAGCCCAAATTTGGTGAACCATGTTAAATATTGTCTTCGTGTTGTGTTCTTTTTTGTTTTCTGCACTTATATATTTTAGATCTCTAATGTTTTCAGCATATTAGTTTCTACTATTGTGATTCTATGTTGGATTCTTCCATGTATTTTATCCCTTATTTCCTAACAGAATCAGTGATCACAACTAGAAATCAAGTGAATGCGCATGTATGTATAGAAAGACAATGACATACAAGATAATCTATATACCATGCGTAATAAAATATACATGTAAATGTAAGCAAGACTAAGTGCGACCAATATATGCAATATGATGTGGATGAGATGGAATGGAATGTAGTGTGAGTGTGATAGGAGCCGCGTGCCCCCCGAGTGGATGTGTATGTATGAGATGAGGATCATTTATACATGCCCCCTCAGCAGTCAAGAATGAATTGTAGAATAAGAGTGCATCATCGAGAAATGGTCTGAATGTGTGTACTAGAAAGATTTAATCGATAAAGTGTATAATGTATAGAGTGGGTGAGTGAGTATAGTAAGTTCCATTTGATATGTAGACCCCTTAGAAATTGAGTATTGACCATGGAAATAGAGTGTGTCAGAGGGTAATGAGTGCAACATGTAGAAGTAGGTGCCATAAAGAGATGTCGTGAATGCGTAGAGTAGATGTTACATAGAAAGTGATGAATGCTCAAAATGTGCAAGTGTGTAGAGTGTGAGGTTCATGTATATAGGATTCCCTCAATAGTCAAGTGTGAACCATAGAATGAGAGTGCGTCATCGGGTAATGACGATACTAATGTACAAAGGATGTGTATGTTGTATGTGAGAGACTAGATGTGAAGTGATGAGAGTATGAGACGCATGTCGATGCTAGAGGGGGGGAGAAATAGTGTGATGCCCCCAAAGTTTGTAAGTGATGGAGATCTAGTTAATTAATCTTAATAGACCAATGTAAGGAGTATTTTAACTGGTGATTTCTTAGGAGCCTTGAACGGTGGAAGTTGAAAGAGGCCAGCTAGAGCTTGTGTGTCTTGCATAACAAGTGGTTATTTGTTTGGTAATGTTGTAGAAGATTTGATAGGATAAGAATACAAATTGATTTTAATAGGTGGTTTTTTGGGTGGCACTTTAATTTCCATATAAATAGCATTAGAAGTGATGACATGATGCTCATTAGATGTAGAAGGAGAAACTTTAGCAACATATTTGGATGTAGCATTTATAGATGGGGAACACAATAGAATGTTGTTCAAACAAATGAGAGAAACCCTTTATGCTCAAGATGTTTGATTCTTCGTTGTAAAGCATAACAACTGATGAGACCAAAATATGTCTCATTATATCACCAAATAACATTCTTATTCACTCTCTCAAAATAAAGCTTTCAAGTGAATTTAGATGTAGTTTTAATAACAAATATCATATTTAAGGTAGAATATAGGATTTATCTTATCATCTCTTTAGAAATCTATTTGCAATCTAATTGTTGTTATTTCTTGATATTTCTTCTAAAGTTGGAATGCAATAGTGTGTAGAAAACAGGTCATAAACAACTATACTCCAAGTTCGTAGATTGCAACTATGGAAATTCTTCACGTAGCTACGGAAATTATTCACACAGCTACGGAAATTCCCAGCTATGGAAATTCTTCACGCAGCTACGGAAATTCTTCACACAGCTACGGAAATGCCCAGCTACAGAAATTATTCACGCATCTACGGAAACACCCAGCTAGTGAAAGTATTTTGGTTTGTTCCAAAATAATGTAAAGGAGTACCAAACTATTCAGCCTACTCTTTGCTTCCATGTCATCAACCAAGCATATAGATCCCAAACACGTGGCAATCCAAAGTCATGAATACATGTGGCATTCCAAGAAGAATTCAAATTCATGGACTTAGCACTCCCCATTTCTCTCTCCATGTTTCAAGGATGAGTAAATGGTGGAATAGTATTAGGAATGTTGAATAAGTACTCTCCCACTTTGTGTTCCTAGATTAAAGGGATGAGTTGTAGAAATATTCTCCACAATAAGTGGGGTTGTTGTAGTAAATTTTGTTTAGTATTTATTGCTTTGAATAAATTTGCCTAAGAATAGGTAGTTAGTTCTTGGAGTGTGGACCAAGTAAACTAGGAGTGTGGACCAAGTAAACTAGGAGTAATGTCTATAAATACCTCTTCCATATATTTGGAAAAGGGGGCATATTTTATAAATCAGTTTTGAATCAATACAAGTGTAGTTTTAAAAGTTAATTGTAGTTTCTCCAAATCCAAAGGGAAGAGAATGGCCAAAATCTGCTCTTCCCCAAGGAGGAGGATTTTTCTGTTATTTCTTAGCATAGTTTATTTACTGCAGATTTATTTCAGTACTTTAATTGTTGTGTGTTTCTTTTTCATGCATGTTTAATTTCTGTATGTTTTCTTAGGAAGAAGTATTGTTGAATAAGATTTTCCTTTCTCCTTTTGCATACAACTTTAGACACTGCCTTGGTTATAATGACACCAACTTGTCTATGAGTTGGTTAAATGACTGGTAATAAAACGACCCATCATTTTTGGCGTCGTTTGCCCGGGGACCATGGTGTTATTAGGAGACTTAGATTTTTCTAAAAGAGTATTCTAGTGACAATAGAATACCTCTTAACAAGATTTGTGACAGGAGATTTTTATTCAATAGCTTCTTTAGAATTTCCTTTCAAGTTTTTCATTTTCTGCAATTTCTTTTTCCTATAATTTCATTTTCAGCAATTTCTTTTCCTGCAATTTTCATTTCCTGCAAATTTCTTTTTTTTGCAAATAGATTAAATTTTTCTACAATTAGATTTAGAAACTTGATGGAGATTTCCAAAGAAACCCCCTCCTCAATACTGGAAACACCATTTATATTAGTGTATATCAAGAATTTTTCACGTTGTTCACAATGTCCAAGGTTAATATGCCACCACTAACAACAACAAAAAACCATCACCCAAAAAACAAAAAAAAAAAAAAAAAAAAAAAACCCTGAAAACTTCCAATAAATCGATACCTGATGGATAGATCCGAAGATGTCGACTGATGAGGAGCCGATGTAGACAAGACGGGCGCACCAGCAATTCGCACATCACCGAACATCCTATCGCACCACAAAGAATAACAATATGTACAAGAAACGAAAACGTATCAAAAAGAGGGTATCACGATGGACTCGCCGAGAGTGTATATCACAACGACATATGAAGAGCGATATCTCTCGGGAAATTATATCACCGTTTTCATACACACTAAATAACCGCTCAGATACAAGATGTAGTAAAGACTAGATTTTCTGATGAAGGCGTATAGAATCGACAAGCCAGAACCGTGAAAGTCCCAAACGAGGACTATGAACTCAATGCCTTGGAACAATATTGTGTTATAACCTGGAATACCTATTACGCTATCTGCAAGACGGCGTCGACTGGGTTATAATCGGCGTCGATTGAGACTGGTCGGCGTCGATTGAGAAGGGTCCGGCGTCGACCTACTGGATAAGATCGGGGCGAGTTCCGAATGTGGAGACGTATCATCGAGTCAGGCTGTGTCCGACAGATTCGGGATTGAGGGGATGTGGTCTCTGATTTGTGCCAATTGGCGAGATACTGGATGCGAGTTCCCAGATGAATAGATGGTCCGTGACGGGACAGAGTAACGGTGCTCCTCTCAGGGTTTATTGGACATGGGATCTGCCCAATGCTGGATAATTATCAGGTAGTGCGGGCTGCGTTTCGTGCACACCCCTGTATCTCTCTCCGTCGCTCTCTGTGTCGGGGCGTAGTGTCTTTTTTTTCGCCTGTTCGCTTTTTTCACTCGTCGTGATCTCTTTTTCGGTCTCTTCCGGTCCTTAAACTGAGTTCTGGACTTGCTTTTTTTTTTATAATCACAGCTGCCGCGCCTAACAATCGGCGCTGACCATATGGGTCGGCGCGATCGCGAAAGACTCCCGAGGTGGCCAAAATGTCGTTTCGAGAACATAAGACTTATCCATCCTAATACGGGAAAAATATTCCTGCTTAGGGAAGATTAAAAAAACTAGATGTGATATATGTATGAATATTTGGGGTGGATAGTGATAGAGCATGGGAAGAAGCGGAATTAAATATTTAATATTTAATCACTCTGGGTACGATGTGATGGTATGATTAATTTGGAATAATGATTAAATCACAAATTGGTAATATCCCAAGGGGATAGTTGGTGCTGTACGTGCCCCAGGTTAACCTAAGCAAGTTAAACATAGAGGGGACACTAAATTGAGTAACCAATTTTAGGTGTTTCCCCCCCCCTACATTTTGGCCCCTTTTTGTCAATAACTTGCCGATAAGCAAGGTTCTGAACAAAACAAGATACGTAAGAATAGAGGATTTGTGGTGATTTGATCTCCCTCAAACTGGGATGGGATGGTGATAACAGACGATCCCGAGTTTGAAAGAGGTAGATAAAAAATGCAGGATGCCCCATTGGATTTCTGGATTAGATCTATCATTGATGACGCATAAATAAAACAAAAGGCAGCAACCTAAGGAACTCAATTGGTAGGGAAAACTAGCCGGTCTCCTCCTGAGCGATGTTGTGCCTACAAACCCATGAGTTAGGAGAACTTCAAAATAGTCGCATCTAGAGAGAGACACTTGGTAGGGGACAACGAGACTGGTCCATAAAAGCAGAGACGACCGTTAGTTCCTACGCCCCGCTTACTCTAACGCCAAAAATAGTAACGATGTCCCACGCAAATGGAACAACCCGACATAGACAAGGATTATAAAAGATGCTCAAAAGGCAAAATTCATCACATCACAATGATTCAGATGACCATAAGCCAAAGCTTCACACTTGGCAAAAAGTATGGAAAATCGCGGTGACTCAACTAAATCTGCGACGATCAAAACACGGCGGCGACAAAAAAATCGGCGCCGACAATCAGACGCATATAAAAAAATGCTACGTAAAACGGAAACGATTTATTTGCAACGTGACGATGATTCAGAGAGAGATAGATTGTGATTTGAACACAATGGAAGCCGCTGGGACCGTGAAAATCGGACATAAGTGCCGGAGGACACAACCTGGGGTAAGGTGGTCATTTTCTTGACTCCACGTTTCTTATTTTTTTTTCTTTTTTTGATTTTTTTTGCATGGGAGGCCAGTCTGGTTTACGCCGGGCTAGGCAGTCGCGCCGATTGGTTTATTGGGCGTCGATTTGTTGTGGATCAGCTTCGATTGGTGGTGATCGGCGCCGACTAGTAAATGATCGACGCGATTTTATTAAATCGGCGCCGATTGAAATATAGGCCATTTTTTTTTTTTTGTTTTGTAATGTGTTTTGGAAGATGAGATTGGGGAAATAATATACTAATTATGTTTTTTTTGTGGTGTGTCGTGATGCAGGCATGAGAGGCTCTTCGCATGAGGGATTCCATCCCTGAGCGATTGGTACTATCCTTCTGATGTTACGGATGCGACTGGCAGCATTAGAGCTAGATCGGGCCGGGGTTTCAGATATTATAACGATGCCCCACGAGATGTGGAGCTCATGGCGGCCTAGTGGATCGAACATGGTTGTGGTGGGCTAAACAAAAAAAAGGCCACAAGAAAAAAACACGACGATGGAACACTTATTGGGTTCAGGACGGTGAGCTGCCATCAACAAACAACATGAGACGTATTCAGGATCCTCATATGACCGATTATGGGGACCTCTATCGAGATCCACCTGGGAGCAGCAGCAGAGGGCCCTGGTGCAGTCGTTTACGTAACATAGATCGAGCAGATTGACTCGGAGATAGTATCTGGGCCAGTGAGGATAGGCCTCACATAAGGCATTGTCGAGAGAAGTGGGAAAGGGGTGACGGGGGAAAAAAAGGACAAGGAAAGGAGAATAAGAGTAAGGAGCTCGGCGCGTCGGAGCAGGCAAGATAGCCTTGTGCGTTGTCAGGTGAGTTATCGTGTCTCCTATTTTCCTGCCACCTCAGGATGTTGGAGATTCCCATTGCTACTGGGATGGAAGAAAGGGAGGAAGGGGGGGGGGGGGGGGGGGTGGGGGGGGGGTGGGGGGGGGGGGGGGGTGGGGGGGGGGGGGGGGGGGGGGGAGGAGGGGGGGGGGGGGGGGGGGTGGGGGGGGGGGGGGGGGAAGTAGGGGGGGGGGGAGGGTGGAGGGGGAGGGAGTGGGGGGGGAAAAGAGGGAGGGGGAGGTGCGTAGAGGGCGTGCGGTTTGCGACATCTTGCAGTACCGGGTCGGATGTTTTTGTGCCTGTGTGCCTGATGCCCTGTAGCTCAGGATATTAGACTATGGAGTACAAGGCAACCACTGGTCGGGGGGGGAAGGACAGGGATCGATGTCAGCTTTATGCTTCTAATTGCTGGGCAATACGAGCTAATAGCAGTGATCAGGCCATCCGGGCTTCCTTTGGATGCCAGCATCATGGGGGTGGTGATTATGGATTTCGGAGATGGCGGGCTGACATGGCCACAGGAAGATACGGTAGATCAGCCGAGTGGTACCTCTGAGCGTTTCAGGACGCTTACACAGATCATGTCTCTGAGGCCATATCCGGGCATTCCCGACATGGGCTGGTCAGTGACGCCCACTTGGCACATTGAGACGAGAGTCGGGTGGTCAGGGGCCGTAAGCCAGATTGTGGGAGCGAGTCCCGTTTATGCGGATACTGAGACAGTTTGGCCTGTACAAACACAGACAGAACCGGGGCCACCTACACGCCGTATAGGCGGGATAGCGAGAGACGGATTGCTGATTTTGATCCCCCCGGCAGACCTTTAGAGAGCCCCACCCTCCCACAGTGATGATGACGCGGGTGGATGAGGGCTCTCACATAGTACGACCACCGAGCTTTCCCCGACATCTCCCCGCCCGCCCTCATAGATGTTGATGAGGAGGACATAGCTGCGGGTACGCTGGACATATTAGAGGGAGGCATGCCCCCTCACACAACACATCATTTAGCACTGGGAGATCAGGGCTTTGACGGAGTGGAGGGATGCCCTGATTGTGGATAGAGACACCGCTCCGCCATGAGTGATATACAGCGACCATCAGAGGACCGCTACTTTCCTTCGGGGCCCTAGGGGAGGGGGGGGGAGCGCGCTCATAGGGAGGCAGAGGGGGGGGAGCAGGTAGTCCGGAACATCAATTCTGTGGCAAGCACCAGGAGATCATGGTTACGACACCGTATTAGGGACACCAATCAGCGGGCTACTGCGAACAAAGCGCCACATAAACCCCAGCAAGCACCGCAGCATCGTTACGCTGCACCGGGTAACTGTGAGCCTGAACACTTACCAGTCTCTCTCGCTGAGGTGAGATACTACGAGAATGCCCTAGCGTAGCATGCCCCAAGATGTGCCTCGATATGGGCGAGAGAGGGAGAGCAGCGACGCTATGGCGAGCGTGAGCCTCGGGTGGAGGAGTACTGGGAGAGTCGGGGGTGGGCGGAGACCTCTAGCAGCAGGGTTGCATCGGAGCTCGATATTGCGGCGGCAGGAAGAGACAGCCAGTGCAGAGTGAGGGGGGGAGGGAATTTAGGTTGTTTTTTTTTTTTTTGTTTTTTTTTCCTTCCCAAATGCGTCAGATTTTACTATATAGAGATTTGATAGATTTTGTATTTATATAGTGATGTTAGCCTCGATTGGAAGGCATTGTATAGATGGCTGAATTGGAAGCCACCCATTTTGTACAAAAACACATGTATATATAGATTGTCACGTTATTTGTATATAATTGTACTCATGCTTTTAATTTTGATATACATGGTGGATGGATATAGATAGAGGATAAAATAGATGTGATTGGATAGATATAGACTGATAGATGATAGAAATAGAGTGGATAGAACTTTATAGATGGAATTGATGTAACTCGGATGTACATGTGTTTAAATATTTTGTGGATATATAGACAGATGTGTTTGATGTATGGATTAGATATAGATAGATGTAATGTACCTTAGATTAGTACGATTTTTTCGAATATTTTGATGGATGATAGATAAGATGTGTTTGATGGATAGATAATAGATGTGTTTGATGGATAGATAGATAGATGTGTTTGAGTGTATAATTAGATAGATGTGTTTGATGTATAGATAAGATGTATTGTACCTTAGATGACATTTTGATGGATAGATTTAGATATAGATAGATTGTTAATTTTAATGAGAAATGAATAAAGATTAGATGGGTCCTTGATAGATAAGAGGAATTTTGTGAAAGAATAAATTGTGATTGAATTAACATGTGAAATGTCATTTAAACAGGATGCAAGAGCCAAAGATGAAAGCGGAAACAACCGTGACTTAGAAGAGAAGCACTCGGAAAAGAAGGAAATGATAAGTCAGACTTCAACCGACCATAGATAAAATTCCAGATAAGACAACCGAAGATCCAAGCATACAAGCCCTATTATAAGATTAAAATTAACCTAACACTAACTAGTTGCAAACCAGATCTAGGTAGAAACGGAAAGAAAAGTAAGTAAGTATCTTGTCGAACTTACAAGGGACGGAATACATGTCCATAGTGGAAGAATAGGATTCTCCATATGGATCGACAAAGGTCTTAAATCTCAGCTTCATATTTGACAGAAAAAGCAAAACTGATCATGCGGGAAGTTTGCTTGATATGGAAAGATCTGATCGATGCTGGGAAGTCTTTCAGTGATGCTAACAAGTGTATAAACTGATGGAGGCTGATTGATTACAAGAAGCTTGAATATTTTCTTGAAAACAGCCGTTCCTTTCAGGGATCGGTCTGATTTTGAATTTGAAATGATAGCATCCTTCGAGGGGTTGGTCTATATTTTTAGGATTTTTTTGATTCACTTGGTAATATATGGATAACTGTCCTTCCGAGGGATCGTCTATCTTTTGGATTAGCATCTCTCTTTTTTTTTTTTTTTTTTTGAAACTTTTTGGAGAGCTGAGTTTAGACCTAATAGATCAGATTTGAAGGGAGGAGGACATAGAAGGAAATGTTACTCATGCCCCGAGCAGATCCGATTAAGATAAGTACTTGGGACAGATTGACAGTGGTAATTAAGGTATTCCTACCATGAAGGAGAACATATCCAAAAGAAACGATCAATGAGTAGAGCCGCATAACTCATTTTTAAGGTAAACGATGTCAATAAGGGAACCCACACCATTTCGAATCACCACGAAAGTAGATGGACTGGTTATAGGAGGTATGAAAGATCTGAGGTTGCCGACTAAATTTGTGTAAAGATTAAATTTTAAACAATAGAAGGGCCTAAATTGCAAAGCATTAAGAGGTCCGCTTCTAGGGGACACCATCCATGGAGGATAAACGATAAGCCCCAGACCCATGTTTATGAGTGATAATGTAGTGGC
>JAHRHJ020002149.1:0-14295 GCA_019776745.2 Taxus chinensis
TTCTGACATGTTAATGGCCAGAAGTGACATTCCAACACCAGAATACTCAGAATGGGTCGCATTCTCCTCAAAATCGTCAGATCTAGGGTATGGGTTTGGAAGGTCCCCATGCCGTTTTAATGCATTTGTTGCAGTCTAGTAGGGATGGGATCTTAGGTTTTTGTACGTTTCTGTCTCCTGGCTCGACCATGCAATGTAAAAGCCAGATTTGCTCATTTTAAAAATAAAAGTTGTTCATCTTTTGCTGCTCTGCCTCCCTTCTTTTCTTCTCTGAGGGTTTGAAAGGAGGCTCGCACCTCCTCCCTGCCTGTAATGGCCGTTTTTTCCTTTTACTACTGACATGATTTTCTGTGCAAACTTCTAGAGCAACTAAAACGTTTTTGTGATGGCATCTGCCATCCTTGCTCTTCTTTTGCTTGTTTCCTCTCTTTCTTGTCCTCTGCTTCAATGACTGGTATTTTTGAACGTGGAATGTTCATGGTAGGTCTGGATCTGTGTTATGGAGTTTTGGGACACTTTCTTGTGAAATCTATCCTTGGGCCTATGATGCATCTGTCCATCCTTCCCATTGCTCCCATCTCTTTGTCCCATGGCAGTTTTTATAGAGTTCACATTCTCCTTCTCTGGTGTTCACCGATTTTGTGTGGCTTTTGCTGTTTTTCCCTTCTCTCCTCTCTCTCTCCTCCTTCTCTCTCTCTCTCTGTCTCCTTGGCATGGTTAGATTAGGATTAGATTAGCTCCTCACTTGGAATAGCTTGTGGCAGGTGTTTATGATCAGGAACCATCCTTCTCTAGATATTCCTTTCTCCTTTTACAGGTCCCACCCTAGAGAAAGGATTCAATGTTGTGTCATCACATGGATGCCTGAGTGATCAACCTATAATCCTGATCTGCATCCAGGGGGTGCTGTGATTTTGCACTAACAGTTTTTGGCATGCCCGATGGGACCTAGAGGTCTTCCCCTTCATCTTTTACAGGTGGTGTGTTCCTGTGAAGATTTCAGCCTTTGGAGGCCTTGCAACATCTAGGTCTACTCCATCTGATCAGCAACCCTTTCTTGAGTTACAGACCCGTTCATCCTTCTTTCCATCTCTTTATTCTTTCCCATCCATGAGGTTGTGCATCATGACTTCATTTCCATCATGGAATTCAACATCAACAACAGCAGTAATATTCCACCTCCACATGTTTTAAACAAATCCCCAAATCAGCATTTTGGAGCAGAATTCAAGATCAGTAGCCTCCCCATATGAGCACAGTGCCACAAAGTCAGTTTTGGGGGCTATGGACCTTCGCCGAGCAAAAAGAGTAAAATGGCATACATGAAGACCATCAGATCCAAGATGCTGTTCTGTTGGAGAAAATCCAAAGATTGAGGCAAGTATGGTGTCAGTCCAAGCAACAGCTCAAGATGTATCTTCAGAATTGGTTTTGCGGCACCTCCTTGTCCATGGGGAGGCCTTTTTCTCAAGACACTTCAGCCATCAGGAGAGTTTGGACTTTCATAAAAGATGCTGCCGGCAAGCCAACTTTCACACTGACGCATTGAAATAGAGGCCTATACAGTGCGGTGTTTGAAGCACTTTCAATGGGTAAGTTCTAACAACAAAACCATCATCTGTTTTTCTCTTCCATTACTCAAGTAGCATCATCTCATTTGGACTAGCAAATTCCTAAACTCTCCAGCTGCGGTCCCAAGTGTTGAATCCATTTCTCCACCGCTCATTCTTCCCACACCCTCAATTCTTCTTTCCTTTTCCTTCCGAACAGTCATCCCCTCCACCAGGATAGCAGAAATACCCCCTCCTCCAAAGAAAACCAAGATTTTCTCCCTCTACCACCACAAAAAAATGCCAAATCATATGAGTTGGGCACCTATCCCTCCTCTTGCATTCCCAAATCCATGTTGTTCTGATGAAATCAATGTCAATTCAAGGAAAACACAGCAACAGTAAAGAGCCAGAAAAGATAAAGAAGTTCACAATCTGAAGAGTTGGGCTCTTATTTTGGGATGAAAATATCCCCTTGATGTTACGCCTTCAGAAGGAATGGGATTTGGAGAACAAATGGTGGTCAGATTGATTTTGTTTGTCCGCAGAAGAGAAGATCTTGCAGTCCAGCTTGTCTCTAGAGCTATAATTGAAGAGTGTGATTTGACAAACTCATGCTGGCGGGGAGGAGTTAAATCAAGGCAAGATTGTCTTCCACATTTGAGGAAGGAGAAGCTGATCCCGATCCAAAAGAGTAGGACACATCCCAGGTTGTTGAGGAGAAATGAAGATCCCAGGGCGTTGAGCACAAGCAGGCTACGAAACTTCAGTTCTTCTTTCTACTTCACCTCTCTCAAGTTTCTAGTACTGAAGAGGAGTTGATCTCTCAAACACATGTTTGTAGTTTTAACTAAACCATGGTGGTCAAGTTACAGATCAAGAGGACACCATGGGGAAGTTAAACTTTGTATCAGGCGCCTGAGGTAGTTTATCTGTCAGTTTGGGGACGTTTTGATGGAGACGATCCTTTTGATTTTTCCCCCATTCTCTCTTTCATCATCCCATTCCCCACACCTTGAGTCTGCTTTCATGAAGGATAACATTTCATTTGTCAAGCAACCTACATCTTAGAACAGCCTCTTGGTAATCAAGATGGAAATTTTAATCTTTCATGTTCCTTCCTTGGAGGCAGAGAAGGACAAAAATTCGCTATTGCTTCCCACCATCCATTGAGGTCCTACAACACGACTCCACTTTTGGAGTTGAAAATCAGAGCTATGGGCATATCAACGGATCAGAACCTTGCCCAATCAGGTATTGGCTTCATTGTAGCCAAGGAGAAGTCACAACCAGTCAGCTTTCTTCTGAACACTGAGGGTGATAGCTACAAAGTATCAAGGATCAGCTGTCAAACCTCTTCAACCCAAATGCAGATCAACTAAAAGAGGTATTTGAATTTTGTCCTTCCAGCTGATACCTTGATGATTTGGGTGGAATCCAGCTTCCTTGTTGATTTCCACTCCGCCTAACAGCCATGATCAGCTCCAAATCATTGCATGGCGCCCTTTGAAGAAAGGAGCTATTCTCACAACCAGTTGCAGTGTTTTTTTAGCTTGCCTTTGCTTCTAGTTAGAGTACAGTAGTCTAGGTTTCTTTCCTTAGAAGAAGTGCTTTGTGCACACTCTGCAATTTCCATTTAGAGCAGTATGATTTTTCATTTCTGTACATAAGGTTTTGGTGTTGCTGGTTCTTCCTCTTGGCACAGTTCGTTGCAAGTGGCATTTTGGTGAAACACTCCAGGTCCGGTGGGTTTCAAGTGGCTTGAGGAGGTTTTCAAAGTTAATATAGTTACAGGGGAACTCATTACTCCCGCCCAATGAATGCTTCAGGCACTGGAACTTCATCTGCAGGCAGATGACCCTGCTGAGTCCCAAAACATTGTTTTATCCAAACCTCACCCCCCCAGGTTAAATTGTTTTGATAGCATGCATCAAATTACTTAGTCCCAGGCAAATAAGGATTCAGGGCCAAAAAATCATGTTTCTAGGGTCCCCTCATGATTTTTTCTAACTCTCTTATCCGGTTAAAAGATCACTCTCCCTGAGAAAATCGAAAAGTTGCGAAGACAAGGCTCGGCCGGGGAAAAATCATGAAAATTGGCCAAGTCCTGCTCAAGGTCACCTTTGGGACAATTGGAACGAATGGACGCGGAAGACACGAGTCAGCTGAAAAGCCTCCAGGTGGTCCACACAGCACTGGGACATCTGGGACAAATGGACATGAGGGGCGCGAAAGAGCCGGCAGACCCGCGGACCAATCAAATCATGACAAGTGTCACAAGGAGAAAAGTCCAAAAGAAGTCAAAGGTCGAGGTTCAAGCACTGATCCGAAACCAATAGGATAGTGGCCACGTTCCAATCTAGGGCCCACAAGAAAGTTTCAAGGAAAGCCCACAGAACGGTGGAGGAGAATAGACATTATTTAGCGATCAGAAGCCTGCCACGTGTTGTCCGGTGGGCAAAGCGTCAGGAAAAGGATTTTAAAATCGTTTTGGTCTGTTCCTTGCCCTAAAACTTCCTAATCGTCAGTCTGTCGATCCAGAACTCGGATTTGCACTTTCTTATACAACAAAAGCTGTTTGACAATTCTCTACATGATTCTAGGATCAAATCTTACATTTGGTGGTAGTAATAGAGAGAGAACTTGAAGAAACAGTTCTGACGCGTGTTTCATGGCCAGAAGTGACATTCCCAACAACTCGAATTACTTCAGAATGGGTCGCATTCTCCCTCAAAATCGTCAAAGATGCCAGGGGTTGGGTTTGTAGTCCCCCATGCCATTTTAATGCATCTGTTCGAGGAGGATGGCCTCTCATTTTTTGTACGTTTCTGTCTCTTGGTTTGACCCAGGCAATGTAAAACCAGATTTTGGGCTCATTTTAAAAATCATAGTTGTTCATCTTTTCTGCTCTGCCCTCCCTTCTTTCTTCTCTAGGGTGAAAAATGGAACTCGAACCTCCATCCCTGCTCTGTAATTGCATTTTTGTTGGCCTTTCCTAATGAAATGGTGATTTTTGTGCAAACTTCTGGAGCGACAAAAACGGTTTTGTTATGGCATCTGTCCAGCGTGCTCATTCTGGTTTTGCTTGTTTTCTGCTTGCCTCTCTTCTTACAGGTATTTGTGCCAACGTTTTGAATGTGCATGCAGGTCTGGAAGCTGTGTTCATGAGTTTTGGGAACACTTTCTTGTGAATCTATCCTTGGGCTTTGTGATGCAGCTATCCATCCTTCCCATTGCTCACCTCTTTTGTCCCACGGCAGTTTTTTGAGAGAGGTTCAACATTCTACTTCTCTGGTGTATCACCGTTTTAGGTAGCTTTGTTGTTTTTTCCCTTCTCTCTCTCTCTCTCTCTCTCTGTTCCTCCTTGGCATGGTTATATTAGGATTAGATTAGCTTGCCTGCACTGGATAGCTTGTGGCCGGGGGGGTTTTTTTTAGTTAGGATCAGACCCAACCTTCTCTGGAGAGTCCTTGTCTCATTTTACAGGTCCCACACCTGAGAAAGGATTCAATGTTTGTTTGTCAATCACACTGGAGCCTGAGTGATCCAAGGCAGACCATCAGATCAAGATGGCGTCTGTTGGAGAAAATCAAAAAGATGAGGCAAGAGGGTGCAGTCCAAAGCAACAGCTCAGATTAAGAGCTTTCAGAAGTGGTGGCAGGATCCCCTTGTCATGGGGAGGGCCCTTTTCCAAGACAACTTCAGCCAGCAAAAGTTGGACTCATGATAAAGATGCTGCCCCAACTTGCCAACATGGACAGCAGAAATAGAGGCCTATACATTCGTTTGACAACTTGGCAATGGGTAAAGTTCTAACACCAGCACTGGGTGTTCGCGTACCCTTACGCAAGGCATCATCTCATTTGACTTGCAATTCAAACGCTCGCATCGTCTGTCCCAAGGGGGGAATCCATGTGCTTGCCACACCTCTCAGCTTCCACCCCACCTCAGTCTTCGTGCCGGGCCCGGGTCCAACAGTCATCCCCATCCACAGAGCTAGCAGAAATACCCCCCGCCAAAGAACAAATGTGGTCTACGCTACCACCACAAAAAAAGGCCAAAAGCAATGGAGGGGGGCACCGACCCTCCGCGGGCGTCCAAATCCAGGTTGGGAGATGAATCAAATTCAGGCAAGGAAACACCAACAGCAAAAGCGAAGCCAGAAAAAGATAAAAGTGCAAATCTGACGAGTTGGCTCTTAAATGTTGGGATGAAAACTATCTCTCCCCGTGATGGTAAGCTTCAGAAAGATGGGAGGGTGGCGCCAATGGGGGTCAAGATTGGAGGGTGGTTGCACAGAAGAAAACGATCGTGCGTGCCCACGCTTGTCCGCTAGAGCATAGATGGAGAGTTTGATTTGACAAACGTCATGCTGGAGAGGAATTAAATCAAGAGCAAGATTGTTCTTCAAACAGGGAAGGAAGAGACGCTGATCCAGATCCCACAAGAGGAGAGCACTCCCAGTTGTGGAGGACGAAATTGCAGATCCAAGGCTTTGAGCACAAAGCAGCTACAGGAGAACCTTCAGTTCTTCTTCACTTCCCTCGCTCAAGTTCTAGTACTGAAAGGGAGTTTTGATCTCGCAACCACATTTGGAGGTGAAAGAACCATTGTGTCAATTACAGATCAAGAGACACCATGGAGGAAGTTAAACATTTGTAGCAGACAGCCATGAGTATTTTTATCCTGTACAGATGGGGGACTGTTTTGATGGAGAAGACCGGTTGAGTTCCACCAGTCTCTCTTTCATCATCCACATTCCAACACTTGGAGTCTGCTGTCCAGGAATGATACCAGTCATTTGCAGCACCCCTACAGCTTAAGAACAGCTCTTTGGATCAAAGTTGGAAGATTTTAATCTTCATGTTCTTCATTGGAGGAAGAGAAATTACCAAACATTTCGCTATTTCTTCCACACCATCCATGAGGGCTACAAAAAGACTCCACTTTTTGAGTTGAAAATCAGAGCTATGGGCATAGCAAACGGATCAGACCTGCCCAATCCAGTATTGGGCTCATTGGACCAAAGGAGAAGTCACACGTCATTGCTTGCTTCCTGAGCTGAGGTGTGCTACAAAGTAATCAAGATCAGCTGTCCTAAATACCTCTTCAACCCAATGCAAATCAAGAAAAGAGGTTTGAATTTGCCTTCAGCGATGACTGATGATTTGGGTGGAATACCATCTTCTTTTGATTTTCCACTCATCCTACAGCCTGTCAGCTACCAACATCAATTGCATGGCATGCCACGTTAAGAAGGCAGCTAGGTCTCTCACAACCAGTTGCCGGGTTTTTTTAAGCTTGCCTTTTGCTTCTAGTTAGAGTACAGTAGCTAGGTTTGCCTTTCCAGTAGAAGAAGTGCTTGTTCACAGCTGCATGTTTCCATTTAAGCATGTTATGATGTCGTTCTGTACATAGTTGTGGTGTTGCTGGTTTCTCCTGCTCTTGCACAGTTGCTTGCAGTGGGCATTTGTTGAGAACAACTCTCATGTCCGTTGGTTTCAAGTTGGCTTAGAGGGCGGTGTTTGCCAAAGTTAAGATCATTAAGTTACAACTCTGACTCATGCCCAATGATGCTCTGGCACCTGGTAACGTTTATCTACATGCAGATGACCCTGCGGATCAGCCAAATTGTTATCCAAAATGCACCCCCCAGGTACATTTTGATACATGCTCAAATTACTTAGTCCCAGGCAAATAATTGGATTCAGGGGGCCAATATCATGTTTTCCTCGGGTCCCCCTCAGTTTTTTCTAACTCTCATATCTCCAGGTTGAAAATCTCACTCTCTGAGAAAAATGCGAAAAGTTTCAGAATACAGGCTCGGGCCGGAAATATCATGAAATTGGCCAATCCTGCTCAGGTCACCTTTGAGGACAATTGGAACGAATGGACGCCGGAAGACACAGTCAGCTGAAAAGCCTCCAGGTGGTCCACACAGCACTGGGACATCTGGGACAATGGACATGAGGGCGCTAAATATCCGTCAGACCCGCGGACCAATCAAATCATTGACAATGTCACAAGGAGAAAAGTCCAAAAGTCAAGAGGCGAGGTTTCAAGCACGGATCCGAACCAATAGGATAGTGCCTACGGTGTTCCACTCTAGGGCCCCAAGGAAATTTCCACCAAGAAAAGCCCAACAGAAAGGTTGTAGGAGAGAAATGTTTAGCGATCAGAGCCGCCACAGTGTTGGTCCAGGTGGCAAAGCGCAGAAGTTTTTAAAATTCTTTTTGTCTGTTCCGTGCCCTAAACTTACAATCGTCATAGCTTTCGAATCCAGAACTCGGATTTGCACTGTCTGTGTGAGCAATCAGAAGCTGTTTGAATCCTCTACATGATTCTAGGATCATCTTACCTTTTGGTGTAGTATAATAGGAAATTGAGAAACATTTTAGTCTTGACCGGCGTTTTCTGGCCAAAGTGACATTCCAACAACTAGAATTAGCGAATGGGTCGCATTCTCCTCAAAATCGGTCAAAGATGCCAGGGTATGGGTTTGTAAGGTCCCCCATGCCATTTTAATGCATCTGTAGTCGAGGAGGGATGGCCTCTCAAGTTTTTGTACGTTTCTGTCTCTTGGGTTTGACCCATGCAATGTAAAAGCCAGATTTGGCTCATTTTAAAAAATAATAAGTTGTTCATCTTTTCTGCTCTGCCCTCCCTTCTTTTCTTCTCTAGGGTTGAAAATGGAACTCGAACCTCCTCCCTGCTCTGTAATGGCATTTTTGCCTTTTACTAATGAAATGATGTTCTGTGCAAACTTCTGGAGCAACAGAAAACGTGTTTTGTGATGCATCTGTCCATCCTTGCTCGTTCTTTGCTTGTTTTCTTCTTGCCTCTCTTCATTACAGGTATTTGTGCACGTTTGAATGTTCATTGCAGGTCTGGAGCTGTGTTCATGGAGTTTTGGGACACTTTCTATGTGAAATCTATCCTTGGGCTTGTGATGCATCTATCCATCCTTCCCATTGCTCACCTCTCTTTGTCCCACGGCAGTTTTGATAGAGGTTCAACATTCTCCTTCTCTGGTGTATCACCGTTTTAGTGTAGGCTTTTGCTGTTTTTCCCTTCTCTCTCTCTCTCTCTGTCTCCTTGGCATGGTTAGATTAGGATTAGATTAGCTTGCCTGCACTGGAATAGCTTGTGGCAGGTAGTTTAGGAGCAGGAACCAGCCTTCTCTGGAGATTCCTTTCTCATTTTACAGGTCCCACACCTGGAGAAAGGATTCAATGTTGTGCAATCACACTGGATGCCTGAGTGATCAACCTAGAAGCCTGATCTACATCCAGGGGTGCTGTGATTTTGCACTAACAACCACTTCAAGCTTTACATACATCATACACACATGGGAATGCATGAAAAATGATACTTAGGTCCATGATAACTCATGATACATTGTTTTTCTCGGAGAGAACTTTTTAGAGACATCACCGACCACTAAACATGTCAATAGTGCTAGACACACATATTTTAACCAAATGAAGGCCTCATGAATGATTACCAAAATACAATAATCTCCTTTCAAATACATCAATATGAATCATACTCATTGAAACATAATTTTCATGTTATTTCATCTTGACAAGACATACTTAGACCTCAAGAGTTCAGCCAACTATGCAACACTAGATTATATGCTATAAAGAACAACAAGACATGACACTTGACATACCCAACATGACTAACCAATAAGAACATGCTAAATGACTTTAAGAGACATACCTCAAAACCATGAAGAGGAAACATACTAACCAAGACAACTCCCCCTCACTCCAAAGCTTCATTTGCACCTATATACCTCTAAGAAGCCTAGTAGATGCATATGTCATCATGGAAGAGATTGATGAGATACCTAAGAAGGTATCAAGCCCTCTTCTTGCACCTTGAATGATTCTTATTTTTCTAATTCTACTTTTGTTATAATAGATCCCTCCCTTTTCTCACTCACACTCTTGGAATCCTCTTTAGTACTTTGACTAGCTTCTTCCTTCTTCTTAAACTTCTAAACTTGTGGCTTGGGTCTTTGGAATCTCTTTCTTTAGCTAACCTACATCACAAAACATTACAATGTGCCCTACCTTATGGAACCTAAAGCATTCCAAGTTTCTTCATTTTCACTCAAAATCCCTGTGACTATATTCATTGAAAGCATATCAAAAACCTTTGAACTTGCTTACATACCTCCTTATGTTTGATGGCCCATTTTTTCAATACTTTTCTAGATGTCCTTTCTCATGATAGTGATAACATCCAGCTCCATATCTTTGACCTAATTTTTTATCTTCCTTGCCTTGACATTCCTATTCCTTCTTTCTTTTAGAGTGATGTTCTTGAGTCTTTTCTTTGCAATCTTCTTTCTTTTCAACCTTAGGACTACACATACTAGCCCAATGTCCATAAGCACCGCACTTGTACCAATAACCATGAAAATTCACATATTTATATGCATTTTTATGTCTTATGGATGATCTTCCATGAGATGAAAGTCGTGTACTATCTTCCTTAATTGAATACTTTTTTCCATTAGATCCTTGACTTGATTTTGCATCATTTTTCTGTATATTGCATGAATCTCCTATGAAACCTAGGCATGTATTATAATCATATGATTTTTTTTTCCTAATATCTTATTTAGATTTCATGAGATTTATTGAAAATATAATACCTTGCTTGTCATGGTGCTTAACTCCTTCTTCAGTTCCTCTTTCTCATCTAGGGATTCCTTAAGTTGAGTCTGTATACACTTTATTACTTCCTCATAGGATACACATAATTTGTCGGATTCTATTTACAAAACTCTACTTCCCACCATATGTAATCAAGATCTCCCATCCTTGTCAAAAAATATCTCCCTCTAGCTTGTTAAGGTTATTTCCAAGGGCCTGATATTATACAAATTGTTAGAAGTGACAAAGGACTGGGGATGAATAAGTTATTTATAAAACATTTCTCTTTTCAATTTCAATTATCAAACACACACCCCTCATAAACTACAAACATTAATCTTGATCATCATTAGATATAGTTCATTATGAAATGCATACATAGTAGGAAAACAAGATATACTCGACGCCTTTCTTTAATGATATTCAAAGTAGAGTACAATGACTTGATCTTATCATCAACAATATACAATATACAATCAAGATCTCATAAATAGTGTACTGACATCAATATGTTGTGACAATATCATTCAACTACAAAACATCAACACTACTCTCCTTCATCAACTTGTTATTGTAGAGAATTCATTATCTTTGTTTCACTACAACCAACTACTAACCTAGAAAAGAATTCCATGGATGTTTGTCTAAGCCCAAGGGGTTTTGATTTACAACAAATTTTTCTTCAATAGAAGATAAAGGGGGTTTTTTCATCAACAATTTGCAAGAATAAATCATCTTCCTTTTTTACACCATCCACTTGACTCTTCATCTTACATTACCTTTTCATTTTTCATGTCTTAGACTAATTTTCATTGTTTGAGCCATATTAGTTGCTACGCCCTTAACCTATTGCTTGTATTAGGATATGAGTAGCCGACTTGTGGCTTACCATATCATTTATACTTTCTCATGCTTAATAGGTCGGCCTTGGTGATGGCCATAGCATATGAATAGTATATATAGGGGATTATAGATAGTATTTCATTATCATTTGAGCATTTGAGTGTTATTATATGGTTTGGAGTTTGCCCCCTCAAAGTGGCGAAGCTATTGTAATTGAATATTTAGATCATTATTCTAAAATATTGTGTTATTTTGTGTTATATTGTTTCTCTTAATTTGAATTATACAAGTAATTTCATTACAAGTGGTATCAAAGCTACGATCTAGGCCAAAATTAGGGCAAAAACCCTAATTTTTTGTTTCCGCCACATATCATTAACCCGAGCTAATTGGTGGGATATATTTTTACCAGAGTTGTGAAACATTTCAGGTAAGGTTCCTTGAAAATTTCATACTTTTTAAATTTGTTTTGCAAAAGTTATTACAAATTTTGGGTTTTTCATAAAATTGTTCCATAGGGTGCAAATTGTGGAAAAATTTCAAGTTCTTTACATTTTCGGAAAGCTCTCAAAAAAATAGTATTAGTATCTTCTTTGTGTTTTTTCCTGTTTGGCCGAAATTGTATCAAAACCCTAAACCCTAAGGTTTGACATCATGGCGGGGCCTTCCATAAGAGCAAAAAAGAATCCGGTTACTTCGGGTAAAACCCCAGATAAAGATGGGGTAGTGATTGAAGAGATGGAGTTAGAAGGGGTAAATACAGATTCCTCAGCACTAGGGTTTACCTCATTTGATCATAAGGTGAGCCAACTTGAGTATGAGCTGCGAAATGTACAATCTGAGATGGCCTCTAAAGGAGACATAGCCCAAATCAATCATCAGTTAGATGATATCATGCAACATGTAAAGGGTAACCAATATGGCCCAAATCTGGCCCATATCAACCAAGGAGGACCTTCAGTTCAAAATCATGGACAAACTAACCATATTGGATCACTTTTCCAGTCCAATCAGAATCCAACTTATTCACAACCACAGAACATGATGTTGAAAGTGGATATGCGCAAATTTAATGGTAAGGATCCCCTGAATTGGATAAATCAAATGGATAAATTCTTTGAGTTACATCAAACACCATCAGGAAAAAAAATGACATTGGCATCCCTATATCTTGAACCTGACCAATTTGTTTGGTATCGATGGTTATGTGCTCAGAGGCAGAAGAATGGTCTAGGTGTCAGTTGGAAAGTTTTTATTGAGGAGTTGCAATTGCACTATAGTTCCAGTGTTTCAAAGAACTACTTTAGTCAATTAGAAAAGTTACGGGAAACAAGATCAATCAAATATTATGTGTATCAATTCCAAAACCTATCCTTAAGGGTGGAGAATATTCTAGAAGAGAATCTGAATGACCTGTTTCTTGGGGGTCTTAAGGACCACATCGAGCATGAGGTACATATGTTTAATCCACTCAAGCTTTATTATTCTATTATCATGGCACCTCGTGTAGAGGAAAAAGTTATTTGTAGTAGGAGGCCACCTTTCATTAACACCAAAGACCATAGTATCTCTTCCCCTTCATTTGCTAGGCCAATTAGACTGACTCCTCAACAAATGGAAGAAAAGAGAGCAAAAGGATTATGTTTTAACTGTGATGGAAAATATGGACCGGGACATAAATGTTCTAAGAAGAAGTTATTCTATATTGACGGAGGTAATGGGGATGATGAGGAAGCTGAAATTATAGGAGAGGCTGAGGAACTAGTAGAAGATGAAGTAGAGGATCACCAACCTACAATTTTTTGCCATGCATTGTCAGTTATTAGTACTCCTCAAACACTCAAGGTTATTGGATATTTAAAAAAATAGAAGGTGACAGTGTTGATTGACTCAGGGAGTACTCATAACTTCATAAATAGTAAGTTAGTTGCCCGCCTCAATTGTTTTATTTACCCAGCTCCAAAAATGCAAGTTATGATTGTGGATGGTGGGACAGTCAAGTGCACAAGAAAGTGCCATAGTATCAAGATTTCCATGGGAGACTACATGTTAGACTCACCTATTTTTGTTATTTCTATGGGAGGGTAGATATTGTTTTGGGTGTCCAATGGCTCACAACCTTAGGTACTATAGAGATGAATTTCCAAGAATTTTTCATGCAATTTCATTTAGATGGAAGCACAATATAATTGAATGGAATGGTAGCTAAGTCTCCATAGATTATTAGCTCTCATTAGATGCAGAAGGTTCTCAGAAAAGGAGTGGATGGCTTTATAGCAAATCTATTTTCCATAGAAGTACAAAACACAAAGTCTTTAATGCCACCCCATCTTTAGAAGATTGTGGATGCTCACTCATCTATTTTTGATGCAATTCCAAAGGGACTACCACCAGTTAGGGATCATGATCATGCCATTCAGTTGATTCCATGGAGCCAAACACCTAACATCAGACCATACAGATACCCATATTCCGAGAAAAGTGAGATCGAGAAAATGGTGGAGGAAATGTTGAAGGAAGGTATCATCAGGCATAGCCAGAGTGCATATTCTTCACCAGTGGTCATGGTACGTAAGAAGGATGAAACATGGAGGATGTGTTCAGATTATAGGGAAACTCAACAAGTACACCATCAAAGATAAGTTTCCTATTCCAATAATTTATGATTTACTTGATGAATTGCATGGTGTTGTTTATTTAACAAAATTAGATCTTCATTTGGGGTACCATCAAATTAGGATGAAAGAGGAAGATGTTCATAAAACAGCTTTCAGGACTCATGAGGGCCATTATGAGTTTTTGGTAATGCCTTTTGGTCTTACAAATGCACCCTCAACCTTTCAAAGCTTGATGAACACTATTTTTAGGCCGTTTTTAAGAAAATTTGTATTAATTTTCTTTGATGACATATTGATTTACAGTAAGACATGGGAAGAACATTTACAACATGTAAATAACATGTAGGAAGTTTTGGAGAAACATAATATGTATGCAAATCCATCCAAAAATTATTTTGGTGTCTAAGAGGTAAAGTACTTGGGTCATATTGTATCCCATGAAGGCGTCAAAGTTGATCCTCAGAAGATCAAAGCTATGGTGGAATGGCCAAGGCCCAAAAATCTCAAAAAACTTCTTGGGTTCCTAAGACTAACAGGGTACTACAGAATATTTGTGCATGGATAGGTATAATAGACCCCACTTCACTGCCGTGTACAAGAAGGATGTGCCTTCTT